>OLMO02000257.1:8578742-8705452 GCA_900291935.2 Cassiopea xamachana | reverse complement strand
GTATTCAGATGATAGCGAGGACTACATTTTCATTGATGATATTGATGGAGTTGAAATAATACTTTTCGACTAAAACCGTATTTTGACTTGTTCTGTTTGTTCTCGTTGAAATTTACAATGAATCAATACATCAAAAACGATTTAATATGTTTCTTTGATCTTAAGGCAAATTTAAACCTTGTGTTGAGCAAGAAAAATTTAAGAATAATTTAAGAATAATCTGAGGCTCAAAACCGAAAATTTTTAAGAATATTGAGGCTCAGAAAAAAATTAGGTATTCTTATAAAAAGAAAAGAGTGTAATATCTTAGAGAGGTACATGATAGAATTGAATGAATCAATTGGACTAGAATCTACATGCTTTTCTTACATGGAAGCACTTACTGTAGAAGGAAAAAGCAAAAAAGGTTAAAGAACTTGTACTACTAAAGATAGATTCCCAAAGAAGCTCTCAATGTTTAATAATCCCTGTCACTGCTAACAATTGAGAACAAGGAAGCTGATTCCTTTACTTGCTTTTAAATTCACAAAAATTGTGTGCAGTCTATGTAGCCAGTATTCCTTAAAGGAGCTTTGATTGAAACATTCTTCTACTGTATACTACCTAAATGTACAATTAAGAATAACAAACTAATAAGAACTTATTGGTACTAAAATGTAGGAAAAAGAAGTCCAAAAATAACAAGTTTTAAGAGCTAGACCTCACATCAGATGATCTAAAAAATTTTCACTTAGCAAGATACATAAATACAAAAGGATATCTATGCGAAATCGTAAGGGAACAGTTCTGGGGAAGTTTTTGAACTTAAAAAGGCTTGTATTAAATTTATGTACCAACTTCTCGATTCATTGATAAACATGGCGGCCAAAGAGGCCAGCCAATGCGCATAGGCCAAGGTTCTTCTTCTAATCACACACGATACAAGCAATAAAAAATAGACCTATCATAAAATATAACTTAAAGACATACCTTGTTGAATGCTAATTGGGCTATATACAACTGGGTGGTGGTAAAGAATAATGGAAATACCTACTTGAAAAATATAGGCAGAAGTTTGAAGATTGAGCCAAGCATAAGTGAAACAATACTTCCTTATGTAAGGTATACACCATAACGTGCTTAATACTTCAAAGTTCCCAAGCCCTCACCATTCGACAAACATACCTATAGTTGGAATCGTAGTAACAATTTCGCCAAGTTTCAATTTATACAAGATGGTAGTTTTTCCTGCAGCGTCGAGACCAACCATCAGAATCCTCATTTCCTTCTTTCCAAATAGTCCACTGAATAACTTCGCAAATATTCCTCCCATCTTCAAGATCTCGTATTACTACTGAATATTGAATCTGAAATTTCTTTCTTCGCCTATCTTATAAATACAATTTATCTGAGGACGTTCCCCGACTCAATTTATAGTTGTTGGTGTGACTGCTTGATACCCACGATCACAGTTACACGTCAAAAGGACGAGCTTGGCTTGAGAAGACCCCTTAACATTGATTGCCCGACTTCGCTACTTTGATTTTCCGTGTTGATAAAGTCATCTCCAAAATAAATTTTATAAGACTGAGAGCATTAAATATGCACAAAATAGTGACAGGAATGGCTTATGTACAAAGCAATATTTTTTGCTGTTTAATATTATCTAGAATCAAACCAATCTTGGAAATACTGTTGCAAGGGAGGATGTTATCTACCTGTATGTACGGGGTCTTCCTTGATGCGTGCGCAGATGACGTACCAATTATGGCTTAAGCACTACAGCGGTTACAGCATACGAAATAAAAGACAAGTTTTCTAATATCAAATAACATTCTTTGATTTCACCAATGCACTATTATTGACTTGCATTCTTTACAAGTTCTTCACTTCCTGCTTTGAAGTGCTCCCATGCTGGCCTTTAAGCAAATAGCCACATTCTGGGTCGATTTTTATATGGAAGGTGGCATGTGCTAGATATAAAGAAGCTAGCTATAATTGACATCAAGCAGATTTTAAAGTAGAAGTTGTCTACGATTTTTAAGGAAAATGTAGAAGTTACCCTGTAGAATGAGATGAAAAGCAAGATGGCATGGAATTCTGAGTCATCTTTTGTACAAGTTATTGGTTTCTCTTTTAAGTGCATCATGTCTCACAAGCTTCTAATGTGTGCAATTTCTTTCTATAAAATTTCAAAGTTTTGAGAAATGATGCATAAAGTATAAAAACTAATAGATTATATAGGAGCTTTTCAGCGTACCAACGCCAACTATCTGCTACTTCAGGGACTAAGTTGTTAAACTGCCAAGAGAACTCTCAGAGAGACACTACATTTCGTATTCAGTTACTCTTCATGTAAATGAGATATCTTTAATTCCTTCTACTCAAACTTTCCATGCTGCTAAAAGAGATGGTAGTGCCACCCAGTCTACACTCTTTTGTAAGGATAAAGGTTATAAGAATTTTGAGGCCCAAAATCGCTTAAATTTAAAAATAATTCAGAAATAATGCGAAGCTCAAGCTTCATCAAGACATAAGAATTTTTTGTATCCTATTTGTAATATTGCTTTAAGATATACTTTTACATTATCAATGCAAAATATAAATTCCTGCTTGGCTTCATGATGTAATAAAACATCAACAATGATTGGAATATATTCCTTAAAGTTGAACTTATACCTTTGCTAGTTAAGAATAATTTAAGAATAATTCTAAGCTCAAAATCAGAAAAATTAAAGAATATTGAGGCTCGGCAGAAGTTAGGTACTCTTATAGAAAAGAGTGGAGTATATTCCATTCAAACCTAGTAAAATCTTCTATTAATCCAACTCTTCACTCTTCTTCATAGACAACTTGCAATAAATCTTTAAATTTCTGCTAACAAAAATTAAGAATAAAAGGATATAGTATTTACGTAGATATATATGGCTAATAAATAACTTGGAAAAACAACTCAAGTTCGTAATTACGACTCATATAAGGTTATACTTGTATAAAAGCATAAAAAAAACCTCAACATTATTGTATATCACAACCACTACTCATAGGCTATGTGCATCAGTTTCGTTTAATGGTTAATGAATGAATTAAGAAGAAATCCCACTGCAAAGCATTTGCAAAGCGTGCGAAACGTATGGCAAAATCCGGCAAACTACAGAAAATGGAGCCATTAAATGAATCAGAAATTCAGTTCATTTTCAATATCAGCGAAGGACACCTGCTCTTTGGCATCGAATAGTAGAGGGATCCCTGATTGCAAATATTTTAAACTTCACCACTCACTTCCACTTATTAAACCCTTGAACTAAGCAATTTTGGAGAAAATCCAAGCACTAATTTTGCTTACACCTCCAACCCAAAAATTATTTTAAAGCTTTAAAAAGGATAAGTATAAAAAATTCATAGGCTTTGCAAATGCAAATCAATATTTATAAAGTAACGAAATCAAAACAAGCTATACAAGATAGGAGCACGTACAAGTGCACAATTTTGGAGACATTCTAGAAGTAAGCAGGTCTATCTAAAAAGTTTTGATGAAATCATGGTGAAAATTTATACTTTGATTTATATAATATTACCAACTAATTGCAATGATTTTGAAATGCTTGTGTCCTAATACTGTCTATTGAAGATTGACCCCCACCCCATCTGTTAACAACCTCCCCCAAATTATGCACTGGCAGCAAAAACTTCAATTCCCTTCCTTGTTATACCAATTACTATTTGTTGCCAAAGAATATATAGCGAAATTTGCAAAAAATAGAGGAATGAATAAAACCGGTAGACATAATAAGCTTTTGCTACATGTCTGAACGTAACCTACTTTGTTCCAAGCGCCCAATTTCATGAATGTCGGCACAAACTAATAGCAAGTAGGATAATGCATTATCTATACACATTCAACATAGAAACATAGTCTACAACAAAAAGTCTTCCGAAATGTAATACTGCTGCATAATAGAAAACCCTTGATCTTGGTCCCTATGATGATTTACTTCACCCTAAAGGCACAAAAAGTGACCCGAAGAATGGTTGCATGACACTGAGCAAAGATTTTCCTATAGATACTACAGGAAGGGCGTCTTAAAATTGTCCATAGGGGCTATTGGTCTCAGTAGGCCCCAATCCTGCCCCACTAGTTTGCAAATATATTAATATTTTGGCCCACTTGCTCGGGCACCTCTTGTTTGTAGTATCCAGGCAATGCTGATAGAATCAATTACATAACTAAAAAGGGGCTTGGAGAGGTTGCCTACAATAAAAGAAAAGTAATGTTACCCTTAATCTATAGGAAAGATAATTTTAGAGAGGGTTTTTGATGAAGATACAGTATGTTGCCAATCAGCTTGGTCTCTAGAAACATAACTGTCCTATTTTCACCTTTGTTAAGTGGTTGGATCCTTTCCCTTGGCAGTGCAATGAGAATTTAGGACCACAGCCACTGTCTTGCAAAGGGGTAAACTCCTGCGATTCAGAGAGCGTAAGCCTAAATCTCTCTTGGAGCAATCCCCCACACCCTACCTCCTAACATTTTAACTATGGAGGTAGTAGTTTGGCATATATACTTTGATAAATTGGAAGAGATCTTTGACATTCTAAAGTTTCCGACGCTTTATTTGACTTCTTAATTTATGATCCCCCTCTCCCGCCCATTGCAGTCCAATCCAGTTCAGTTGTCTATGGGCCTGTAGTCAACTGTACATATTTCTTTTCAGCATATCTATTTACTATATCATCTATTAGTTTCTATACTTTATGCATCATTTTTTCAAAACTTTGACATTTTATGGAAAGAAATTGCACACATTAGAAGTTTGTGAGACATGATAGAATAGAATGAATGGAAACCAATAGCACGGTGCCCTACTCATGTTTTGCCCCACTGTCAAAGTAGTCTTAAAAGAGGCCTTGATCATTGCAAGCTCAGGCAGTGGTGCTGTCCAAAAGCTGTAGCGAAGGGATGTAAGAAATACATGGAACACGCTCTAGACTTCACCCATCGTTTGAATGCATGACGACAATTTTCCAAGAAGAGTGGCAACTCTATCTTTCTGAAGAAAAAGGCAGGGACCTAAACCTTCAGGATGTGTATGACATGCGTAGTATACGTCTATTTAAGGAAATGGAACATTAAGCTTTAACTTATTTTTTTGCAAATAAAACCCTGCGGGTTCATCTCTACGTAAAATCTGACTCTCATTTTCATTCTCATAAGATTTACAATAACAAGCAATTACAATACAAAAGCATAGGGAGCATGGAAATACATAACAACCCTAAGACTTACACTTAACATAAAGGCAAAAGTTTGCAAAAATTTTCACAAATATATTTAGCTACAAATGTAATTAGAGTGGTGTTGCCCAGAGTACTCCTAGCGTCACAAGTTTTATTAAATTCATAGTTTATTATATATTGACACTCTAGCATTAGTTGAATGATATTTTGTTCGATTATTTGTTGATTTGTTTGTTTGTTGCATATAAAAAGTATTTGTTTATTCTCATAAGATTTACAATAACAAACAATTACAATACAGAAAGCAGAGGGAGGATGGACATACATAACAACCCTAAGACTTACAGTTAGCATAGAGACACAAGTTTACAAAATGAGTTAGAAAATATTTACCTACAAAAGTAATTAAAGTGGCGTTGCCCGTAGTACCCATAGTGTCACAAGTTGAATAACACCTTGCAAAGAGGTATTTCACAAGCAGACAACAAAAGTGCCTAAATCTGACTCTCAACTACTAGTCGGAATGTGCATGCGAACTAATTGTTTCCAATCAGCTATAACAAAGTGAATCACTCCGTCATCTTATAATGGAATAAGCCACTTCGTTGGAAGTCATGAAGAGAGAAATAGTGCAAGGACGTTTCTCTACCTAGGAATATGCTCAGTTGCTAGACCTGGGTCCAGCAAATTGCCCTGGAAAATACAATGTACTGCCGTTTTTGCCCTGTGGTATAGCAAGCTTTGAAAGTTGGGAGTGGACCACCCTCTCATCAGGAATGTGTCGGAGGGGGACGTGGGGGTGTCGGCCCCCCAATACTCCCAAATTTGCAAGAAAGTTGGTCATAAGTTAACCAGGCAGCAAGAAGGTTTGCCACAGTATTTTTGTGACCTTGTTTTTCTTTTTTTTAGTAACAATTTAGTAACAATAGTTGTTCAATTGATCAGAAGGCCCCCCCCCCAATAACAGAAGGTGTCTCGGCACATTACTGCTCTTAATTTCCGTCCCTCTTTGCAAACATCATTAGATTAGCTGCCGACAAATCATCTTAATTCTATTGCACAGTCTCTTCTAAATTCAACGAAACGACAGTCCGAGAATTTATCGATAAAGCTATCGTTGTTCATTCCGAAAATGATCTCTACTGACCAGTTATGTGATTGTGGTGGAATTCATCGGAGGTAGTTCTCTAAAAATGTAACGCGTAGCGTTGTGAAGGAAGGCCTGCTATGAATCATGCATAGGTTTTCCGCTTCATTTATACTTTGAAAAGTCTATTTCCAAACCCAGTTAGCGCAGTGGAAACACAGCAATATCACAATAAGTGGGCGATTTTGTTTACCTGTCACAAAACAGGGCCCTTACTAATAGTTTAGAACTTTGCAATTCTGTTTATTTTCGCCATAGATGGCATAGGCATTTCCCTTGGTGCACGCCATAGCCAGACCCGTAGCCATGGGGTGGCAAATGTTACCCTTGGCCAACAGGATACCAGCTTTTTGCTACCCCTGGTAACTTTTTTGCAAATTTTTACTGTTGATTTATCTTTGTAGTTATGGAGAGATCTCCTGAACTTTTGGTTGAGCTCAACTTTTTGTCTTTGTGATATTCTATCAAGCTCAATTTTTCCCTCCAAGCGCATTCCTATTTGATTGTGATAACATAAAGTAAGAAATAAGCTCTCATATTTTTTCCTATGTGATTCCTCCAGGAAAATTTTGGCATCCCTGAAACACAGGCCTGGCTACGGGCTTGACCATAGGCCTACGTAACTGTTAGTATGTCATACTAAGTGCGGGGTTCTCCAAGCATTGTTTCATCCATGGATATTAGGCTATTTCAGCATCATTAGTTATATTATTCATAAATGCCTGTTTGTCCTTCCTTTCCTGTCTCATGTTCTAATTTCTCACTTTCGCATAGTCTGTAATTATGAATATTCCATATCTTTTCCACTAAGAATATCAAATTTCTGCTGCTACCTAATTTTTTCCACCTGGAGAAGCTTTCAATATGGCTTAGCATATTTATACTCAAGCTCAAGAAGCTCAGTCGCAGAGGTCATCCTACGCCACTGGTCCCTATCAGGGGCATGGCCAAATGCCTCCCTAACAAAAATACCTTAACTATGCATTTTTTAAGTCTTTGTCTTCGTCTAGATTTAGAAGTCATCTACTTAGAAGGTACGGTGCACCTCATGGAAAAGAAATTGACAGACTTGTTGTTATGCTGCAGCTGACGCAACGCTATTCCCGCGCTTTCTCAAAATAAGCGGTAATCGGAGCCTCGATTTGAGATCCCGAGAGGAGTCCAGTACAACAACTTAAAAAATAGCCTAAGGACAGCCCAGGGACTAGATTTTGGGCCTGTACAGGGATTTTTCTTGGAATACTTAGTCTGTCATACTTACTGAGCACTTCGAATAGCCAGATTGGTTGTACAAGACTTCGCAATTTTAAGTAGTTCTGGGAAGAATGATGCTGTTGTACAATCATGCTGCAGTTTTCTCACGAAAATTTATGCTTTCTGTGCGACTGCTTGCTTCACATCAAAACCAGATGCGAATTTCTCTGTTTACACCATTGCCTGAACGATTGCCTCAAACGAGAAGATCCACAGCAACCGGACCAAATTTAGGGGGTGAAAAGCTTCAGCAAAGCATATCAGAGTTTCAAGAAAATGGCGTAGTTTGTATTCGCCAGTTGTTCGATGAACATTGGCAAAAAATCGCTCATCAAGGTATTGAGAAGAGCTTCAGTGATCCAAGCAAATACTGTGATTGGCTGGTGGGTGAAAATGGAAAAGGAGTTTATTTCAATGACTATATGAATTGGAGAAAAATATCTGAATTCGAGAAGTTTGTGTTGCATTCACCTGCCGCAAAGATTGCTGGTTTATTAATGCAGAGTGACGTATGTTAACATTCCCTGATAAGTATGACATTTGTGATCAGGAGCGTGTCAAGCCAAGGGGTGTGGTGGTCACACCCTTCTGCTTTTCACAGCCATTGGTAACCAACTGGTTTGTCTGTAATTCCTTGCCTTGTTTCTGGGATATTTAGTAGCTATCCAGAAAATTGCTTCTGCTGCCTAGCCCTGAAGTTATGGCATGCAAGTGTGCACTTGATAATTGTCTACTTCAATTGTGCACTTTGAATTTAAACAATAGAATTGCATGTTTTATCAAAATTTTTTGTCAAATTCAAATGAATTTTGATTTGTATATATTTCCCACAGATATACCCTGCCATATTCATTATACCCTGAAGGGCTAGAGTGCTTATCATTAAACTGTATAAGTGACTTTTGCAAAAATTCCTCAGATGCACAGATGGCATGCTGTGCAATATGGTTTTCCTATGCTACCATGGATGCCTTATGGAATTTCAGTAACTGCCAACCAACTTATTGTTTTGCTTTTGTCAAAACATGTTCTTAGATTGAAATGAAATTGTTCTTAAGTATCTTAGGTAAGAGGTTTTGCTTTGATAATGGACAGCATTTAGACAAATAATTTCAAGGCATTGGTATACTATTTTTTAAATCAATTAGAATTGTAGCAAGAAGTGAATTTTCACAGTCTAAATGTTGGTTCTAATAGTATTTTCCATGTCAGTGAGTGTGCAATTTCAGAGCTGAAATATTTTACATTATATTGGTTAGGTAATGTAAGTGCTTTGAAGGATGCACCATCACTAGAAGTCAGAATGTTTTATCCAAGAAGGACTATGACTTTTTCTATTGTATCCAAATCTCAGATTTTAGCTGAAATGGTTTTGTATGTTACTGGGCTTTTATTTTGATTGTAAGTACAAGTTGTTTGATTTGCAGGTCCACACCAACCTTTAGTTGCCTGACATTTGAACCTGCTGTAACAAGTAATAAAAATGATATGATGTGATATGATTTGCTATTACTACTTTCCCCACATTTAACCTCTAGAATTAACACTGTTCCACCTAGTGAAAGTGTGTTATATTTGGATCTTATTTTGATAATGCACTAAAATCTACCAGGGATGAAATCTCATGATTGTTCATTTTAGTAAGGCACTGATACTGTAATACAATACTAGTTTTTCACTTAGATGACAAAATTTAGTACACTTTGTGTTTCTTTAATGTCATTTAGGAGATACCTCTTCAAATCCATTGACAAGCCAAGTTTGCTAGTATTTTAAGGGTTAATTTGCATACTACTGCATGGGAGAAAGATGTTTTCATTTCAGCATTATGTATTCTTGATCTTTGTTATGCCTTCTAGACTTAGATTATTAAGTAACCATTTGGCTATCAGTTATATATACTAGTCATAAAAGTACTTGGGTAAGATCTTTACATAGTTATGGAATTATTATAAAGTGTCACTTAACTAAAATAATTCCATTATAGGTTTCAATTTTCTTTCATGAACATGTTTTTGTCAAGAAAGGAGTTAGAAACAAAGCTGCACCATGGCATCATGATCAAGCTTATTACCCAATAAATGGGATGCAGGTTTGCTTTTCTTTTTCTTCTTCTGTTTATTGCATTATTTATACTCTAAGTGTATTCAATATCCAAAGACATATATAGAAATAGGCACATGCATGGGCTGATGCTCTTAATCAATTTCATTCAAGGTATAGATTAAATTGGTTAGTAGAAATGAAATAAGTTTTTCATTTGTTGGCTCATTGTGGCATGAAATAGTATTAGCTTTGAGAAGCATAGCAATTTGAGTACATTACACTTAAATAACCAGCTATCAAGGCTTTCTAGAACAAGTCTTTATGATCACCCACCAGATGAGTATTGTTGAGTTTGAAAAACCACGTAACTGGCAGCCATTGACAGTATTGTCATGAGAATTTTCTGAAAGTGTCATCATTAGGTGTGATTTAGTATAAATTTCTACACCCTTCTGAGCTTAGAAGAATCTAAGCTAAGCTGATTTCTTTTCTAAATTTTACTGTTTTGTATCATTTTGTTTATCTTTATCTGATTAGAACTGCACAATCTGGATGCCCACAACCCATATACCAAGGGAAGCATGTTTACAGTTTGTGAAGGGATCACACCAATGGGGGAAATGGTTTCATCCCAAGAAATTTGCATCACATTTGTCATATAATGTAGATAATGAATTTGGGTTTGAATATGAAGATGTACCTAATATAGATAAAGAAGGATATGATATATTGTCATGGGAATTAGAGGTGAACCTTTGCTTTATTTTTTGGCATGAAGATGGTTAATTTGACTTTGCAGTTCTCCTATTTATGATACATTGTTAACCACATAAAATACCCTTTGTTATATTTCTTTATTTGTACTAGGAAACTAAGTAAGTTTATGGTCTTTCACTGCATTTTGTAGTTTCTATGGCTGCTAATTTTCCAGATATTCAAAGATGTCTTTGGTCAGTGCTTTTCTATATGTTTGAGAATTGATTTATTGCTTATATAATTTTCAAAATGTTTCATTTGGAATGTAGCATATCCTATATAATATAAGCTGTTAAGGTTCTTGTTCTCCATAAATTATTCACAGATTTCTAGAACTATATTACATTTTCCTGGTAAGTAATTTCTATCATATTCAATTCTACTGATAGTCCACAATTGCTTTCTCACCTCTTTCATACTACTTCCTCAAACATTAGTTATTAGGTTTCTATTACAAGAGCACTGACAACTATGATGAATAGAACAATGATGTATATGATTGGCCTAACTGAACTTCCATCTATAGAGGATCAATTATAATGCAAAATAATGATAATAAAGTAATTTCCAAAAACTCAGTCTGTGGATTCTTATTTCCCATGCACTAGTTTGTGAGGTTTTACTGTATTTCCTTCTGAACTATCCTCTCACCCATCCATCAGTTACAAGAACAAACAATAATGAGGATCTTTTTCAGAAAGCAGGTGGCACTTTTTAGTACTAAATCTTGGGGCATATATCTACCATCCTAAGTGTTACAAAACAATGGGCTTTTAATTTTTCAAATAGCAATGAAAGGGTCTACCAAAAGAGAAGAAGGAAAATAGGTTCACAGTTAGGAAAAGGTTGAGAACCACTGATTTAAATAAATCCACACCTTTTAGTGAAATGATTTATAGATTTAATGCAAATTAGTAATGATCATGTTTGTTCAACAGCCTGGAGACTGCCTTGCTTTCCACATGAAAACTCTTCATGGAACTAAGAATTCTGACAATGAAGAAACCCGGTATGTTTTGGCTACAAGGTGGCTTGGTGGTGATGCTGTATATGCAAAAAGGCCTTGGAAAACATCACCCCCAGCAGAGACATTGCCTGACAATATCGTTTTGGGATCAACAATTTTGAAAAGTAAAGCTTTCCCGGTGATTTGGGATGCAAACTCGGATACTTGATAGGTAGTCATCATTTTCACTGAATTAGCTTATGTTTTGGCTACATTAGTTGTAGCTATTTCAGAACATTACTAGCACTAGTAATGTTTAATGATGCTTCGTATGGCCGCAGCAATCTCTGACATAGATGTGAGAATACGTAAGCTTTTGCATATTTCAAAGAAATGTGCAAAAGCTTAGGTATGCTCTCATTGTAATGCTTAATGATTGTATGGTGGGATATGAATGAATTCTTCTTAGTGTGATAATATAGAAGTACCATATAAAGTCATTTCATAAAGCCATTATATATATATATATATATATATATATATATATATATATATATATATATATATATATATATATATATATATATATATATATATATATATAAAGTGCATTGAAATAAAATTGCCAATTTTTCTAGCTCGGAAGGATGCTTCAAATATGATAAATTTGTACTTTTTTCAATAACTCCATTCCAAGCCGTTTTTCAGCTGATTAACTACTTATGAAATACATAATGTAATTAAAGATGGGTAAATTAGAAAGAAGAAGGAATCCTTTAGAGTCTATGATATATAAGCACTCAATTGTTCAATTAGCTGCCTCTTTAATGCAACATTCGCAATATTTTGGTAGATCACAGCATAGCATTGATATTTAGCCTTTTTTATGGCAAGGCTGTTAGCAAACATTTCTGCAATTTTATGCTAAGAACACTATAACGTATGCAATTGATTTAATAGACACTCATAAATCAAGGCCGTAATTTCCACAAAAACTTTGAGGGGGCTAATTTCTAGCGTAATTTAGTGGGCCTTGGCTATCGCCTAAAACAGCTGGGGGTCTGGGGGTGCTGAAAGCCACCCAGCGGGTCCAGGGCAGAGCTCTGGCAGGGGTCCAGGGGGCGGAGCCCCCGAAAGCTCCAGAGATTTTGCTATCTCTGAGGCCTTAAAATGACTTAGGATCACGAAAGTTCTCTTTCTGCACGGTAATAGATCAAACCATTTGGGGTTGAACGGTCGCTTCTGCTTCCCAGTGTCTCTCATAGGAAACTTTATTGATCTTGGTTGGTGTGGTTTTTCCGGAAAATCACCAGTAGATGAGGAGCTCTTTCCAGAATCTGCAGATGCCTTTTTGAAAAATGATCTGCTTTCTTTCTCCGCTTATATTTTGTAGACGGAGAAGTCCAATTTGATTTTTCTTTGTATGATGATTCAATTCGAGACTCGGATTCGAAATTGAGATTCGAAATGAGTAATTTTGATAAAAATTTTAATAAAAAGTTTCTGTTGTGAATTGAAATGTACATTTTTTATAGCTTTAAAGCGTCTAAAAATACAATGCCGTTATTAAAACAATTTCTGCAATATAGAAAAAGTCTGGCCTAAGTGTGACCAAATTAAAAAGAAAAAGCTTAGGATTTGAAGTGAATATACTGTACTGCTCCCCCCTAGTAATCTACAATGTCATTATTGATGTTGATGCATTCTCTGACCTTCTAAACGCAGTATAATTTACATAAAAAATTTTGTATCATCAAAATTATTGGGGGGGCTTCAGCCCCCCTAGCCCCCCCGGAAATTACGTCCATTTAAAATGGTATTACACTTTGAACAGAAAGCCAAAATTACATGAAATTATGATTTTACTATAAATACAAAATTCATTTGATGGATAAAGCAAAGCTAGTGCTTGGGTCATTCAAGTATTTAGCAATTTCTTTGCTATGTTAAGAACCTACAAAATACTATAGTTTCTTTAACTTATTTCTGTTTGAGTTATTTATGCTTTAATAGAAGGCCCACGACAAAAAACATAACTCAGGTTCTTTTCTTTCTATTTAATGCGACATTTGTAAATTTCAGGATGACATACCAATGTTAGAGACATAACCATTGAGTTTTAAGACATAACCGTTGATTTGTGGATTTAGGACGTAACGAAAAGACTTTACCTAGGAACTACCGGAAGTTGCGAGACAACATTTCTCATCATCAGCTGTTTAATAGTTAGGCAATAGGGGTTTGTATGCAGAGTTAGAAATGGGAAAAACAAGTGGGAAATTAAGAGGAACTAAAAAGGAATCACGAGGAGATATTGTTGTTTGATATGAATGTTATTGTTCGGTGTAGAGAGCATTTGGGGATCAATAAAAAAGGGTAACAGCATAAAAGGCGCCTCGTCAGCCATTAGGGATCATATTAACGACACTGGCCATAGTGCCTACTTAGACAACTTGTGTATTATTGATAGAATTAACAATGAACCTGATTTACTTATACATGAGAGTCTCCTTATCCTTAGAGATAGCCCCACACTTAATTTCAAGAGTTCCTCGATTCCTCTTCGTTTGTTTTAGTCCTCTGGGGTTCGTAGCTGCGTATTCTTTGCCTGTGTAGATATAGCTTGTTTACCATAGTTTCCCTTGTTTGGATAGTGTATTTTTCCCTTATTTAGGGATGTTGCTAGTTAACTTCTCGGTTGATACATATTCCATATTTAGACATTTACATGGTATTTATTCACCCCATTGATTATCCCCTCGTGATTCCCTTTTAATTTCCCTTAATTTCCCATTTGTTTTTCCCATTTCTAACTCTGTATATAAACCCCTATTGCCTATCTGTTAAATCTATAAGTCAAAGGTTAGGTCTTAAAATTCAATGGTTATGGCTTTAGAATTGGTACGTCATCTTGAAAAATGTCCATTAAGAAAGAAAAGAAATATCAGTGATTTTTTTCCTCGTGGCTCTTCTATTGAAGCTTATAATCCAGCTGCGCTTTCCAAGAAGTATTTATGCTCTTTTGCCAGTTTTGTGCTTTCTAACAGTGGCGTAAGAACACTCAAGTTCTTATTTTCTTTGAAGTCATATATATATTTTTTTGAAGATATGTAGTCTAGTGTCTTTTGCAATTATTTCATTTCCAAGGACTCACTGACTTCAATGTTTAAAGTCTCTCACTTATTTGATTCAAATTTGTTAATTATTGTTGAAATTGCACTATTTAATACATTTATTCCTTGATAGAGTATCAAATGTGAGAGGGAAAGTTTAACTTGGAGTCATTGCAGAAACTATTACTGTGCTTCGAAATGCAGTCAATTTCTTTAAGAGTCATCTATAGAACGGGCACCTCGTCAAGACAGATGTTTATTGGAAGTCCCCACTAAGTTATACAGAAAATGCGAATTGTTCGTACTCTATAAGACAGACACTTCGCCAAAGTGTACAATGGACAGTATTTCTTTGTCACACAACAGCCTGCAATAGCGCGAACAAATCAAGTTTTGTTTGAAAGCATAAATTGAAGATCAATGTAGAAGGAAATGTAATAACATATGCTGTACTCGCTTTCGGGATTTTCGTTCTTGGTTCTTCTTCTTTTTCAACCTTTAGCAGAAGCCAGTTCATAGCGCTTGTGTCACTCTCTAGCAATCTGATTAATTGCCGATTTCCATATGCCTATACAAGCATGATAGCCACGAACGTGAGATCTTATCAAAACACTATTAGCTACTTGAAAATGTTTTTGGTTTGAGCTCCTCCTTACTGAAAAGCTGCTTTTCTCTATACGGTGGACACTCCGTTAATGCTAAAACTTTCACAAGGCCCCAAAGGTGTCCTCCTTAGATTAAGTAAGAAGACTGGAGTTAAACAGAAACGTATCAAAAAGATGAGATGTCAGCTATTTTCAACACCTTTAAGGGCTAGGCTCTGAGTCACTTACTTATGTATGAGGTAAATTTTCACAAGGAAGTGAATTAAGATAATAGTATTCCCCTTGAGGATATTATTCCTACTTAGTACAAATATGGATGGATTATTCCATCCTGATACGCTATCTAGTACATTGCTTTTTAGAAATGATGAGACAGTACCATCAGCATTATAAAGGTTATAATTGATCAAAGGTAGCCTTGTTTTTTATGGTGTAGATACATAGTCTGAAAAGTTGCACCTTTCAATTTGTTCCAAAATTCAACTTTGTTCCATTGTTAGATTTATGAGGCCACTTTATCAGAAGATACGGTCCCTGTCATCTTGTAGATACCGATAAGAAGATGTAAACTTTATGAGAAAATTGATTTGATCTTTCTTAGAGGTACATCTTTCACCTCACTCACCGAGGTATGTATGATGTTATGTTCACAAAATGTGTAAAGAGTCATTTCAACCCTTACACATGAACGCTAAATCGGCCCGGAAACCAGCTAGAAATGATGCTTTGAAGCTTTGTCAAATTATGAAACATATTCACGTGATATCCGTGGTTTACAAACATTTGATGAAACATTTCCATTGTCCATTTTATGATATGGCAAAAATCAATAATACCATTTTAGCGAATATAGTAAAGAACGCACTCGCTGAAAGACGCAGCTTAAAAGGAAATAATGGTAAAAAACAGCTGAAAGAGATTTTTATACCGATAAAAACGCCCGACCACAACATCAGTAACAAGTACAATATAGAGTTGTTAGACTGGCATTGGCAGATATGCAGGATCGTGTTAATTTTATGAGTTTCATGTGTCTTTCGTGCAGCATTTTATGGTATGTAGTGGTTTGTTATTGTCCGTATGATATACCCCTCATTCTTGCAGCATGAAAGTGGATGACGGCTGTTTCTCACGACTCTACATAAAGAAAAGGCTCTTAGTATTCTCATAGGTAAACATCAGGGGTGTCAAACGTACGGCCCGTGGGTTAGGTCTGGGCCCGCCAAAGCCTTCAATGTGGCCCCTGGAGGAATGTTAAATCAACTGAAACCTAGCGATATTTTTCCACGTGCACTAGCAGCAGGGACGTCGGGGAACCCTTTGGTTGGAGGCTTTAAGGCTGGATTTACCAGAACTTACGTAGTTAATAAGCTATTCTATTCTCACCGATCACTATTTATGCCAATGTCTTAAAGCAATGTCCTTTGGCTATTTGCAAGTGGTAGGAACAGGAGGATAAACTTGCTATCGAAAAAATTCAACGTGCTATAAAGCCTCTAGTATCCAGTGTCTGTTAAAGGGCCCACCAGTTGGGCCCGTAAAAATGTTCTAAGCAAAAGTTCTCAAGGCTTGAAAACGCTATTTTGAATTTGGTTTTTGCAAATAAGAGAGCCATTTTGCCAATATTTTATGCAAATTTTACAGATAGCGTGTTAGATCCGTGTATCAGAAAGTATGTTAGTTTTCATATCCCAAGTCTACTATAAGGCCCACCATGGTTGGGTAGGAGAAAATTATTCAAATTAAAGGTTCTCAGAAGGCTCGAAAACGCTATTTTCAGATTGGTTTTTACAAATACAGTATGCCACAAAAGAGCCATATTGTTTTGTAACCAGAGTCCAGTATGGGCCCACCATGGTTGGGCCCGGAGAAAACTTTTCAAAACGGAGGTTCTCATATGGCTAGAAAACGTGATTTTGAGATTAGCTTTTGCAATTTAGTAAATGCTTCATTTGACTATACATTCTTTCAGATGTTTTACAAGCACTACATGGCCTTCAACTCTTCAAAGATTACCTGATTTTGACGATGTAATGACCTAATTTTACCTGAATTTTCTCAAGTTTCCAAAGTTGGGAGGTGTTGCACCCCCACATCCCCCGGTCGCTATGTCCCTGACTAGTTGTCATTGAAACAGTTGGTTCCCACTGTTTTCGTCATTGTCTGGCGTGCAAGATAGGAAAGTTTTCGTCGAGTTAGTAGCACCCTCTTGTACCCCGTCAACCTACCCAGCCTGCGTGACGTCATAATGTGTCCTTTGTTGTCCCCAAGCCTAAATGAGTTTAACACCCCTGGTAAAGCGTTCTGGTTGCATCATCAAGCAATGGCTGCATTTCAAGATATATACTTGCCCGATATGAGTCATAGAGTGACTAAGAAGCCGTCATAGACTCAAATCGTAGAAGGACAATATATAATTTGACTGCTGATACGATCGCGTACAATTATTGGAAACAATTTCACCCATGGTCTGAATTTATGCAGATTCGAGAAGACGTATAACTGTAGGCGAATGACCTTGAAAGTCAAAGGAAAGTACCAAACCCGCTATATGGATGTGTTAAACGATTCTTATTTGGAAAGGTGGAGCAGAGTTTGCACGGAGCAGAATCTGCGCGACCCTGAAACGTTGCAGGCAAGTAGTGGTCAAAGGAATATCCACATCTACCGTTTGTATTAATTTTTCCCAAGTACGCCATCCTCGTTGATAGCAGACACAAAAATAAGCTCACCCTCTTTTTTTCTACCCCTCTCCTACACAACGTCAAAGATAAACATATGTTTTATAACAAAATGCTATATACCAATGGTTTTCAGCTTTTTTGCTGGAGCGGAACCCCAGTGAAACATTCCAGAGGCTCGAGGAGCCCCAGTTAACGTATCTGTACAGAAAAACCAAGTCTACTGTTGATCATAGTGTTTGTGTAGCTTATGACGGAACCCTTGGACTGTCCAGGCGGAACCCTTGAGTTCCGAAGAACCCCGTTTGAAAATCACTGCTATATACAAATACATGAATAGACATGTTGAGCCCCCTATATTAAGTCCCTCTAAATCATGATAGAACAATTAAGCCCCCAAGTGATTAACGCATAAATTACATTAAATTTTTCCACATGCGAATGTCTACCTTTCCGAATAGGTATGATGCAACACTGATCGTTACCCGCAAGTGCGAAACTAACCATTCGACTGAGATTGCTTGCAGAAATCATTGGAAAGGCCGCAGAAGACGCAAACGAAATTTGTAAAAAATAAGAGCAGACTTGGTGTGAATTTTATAGCACTTTTTGCTTTCCTTATGTATTTGAAGACTACACAAAAAAGGCTGGAACACAGTGTTAGTGCTGCAGGGGGTATTATTGTGTGCGTTCCTTGTCTGAGTGGAAAGTTAATAATGCTCGAGTATGCACAAATTGCGTTTGATCTTCTTCCTGCGAAGGTTTGTGGTCATAGTCTACTTGAATATGCTGCTCTTAGATATTTATTGAGAATTACACTTTATCATATTGAATATGGTATTGCACAGTAAATGTCACATAGCATATATGGAGCTTAACAGTACATATATGTTGCATAAATGTTGCATTACACAGTAAAAATTGTATTGCACATAATGAATTTTACATTACATATTGAACGTTTCATTGAGCATTGAACAGCGTGGTATGACACATGAATATTAAGAACGTTTAGAAGTATAGGCAGCCTGAGTTTCAAACAGTTGCGTGAAGAAACTGTTTTTACAATAAAAATTTTGATCAACCAAGACACAAAATAAAGAAATATACCTTGCATATCTCAAAATACCTGAATATCTTAGTTCTTGCATCACAGTTGCCTAATCTGGTTTTTTATAGTTATGGGAAATCCTACGAATTTAAGAGACAGTTAAGAAACATTTAAGGTTTGATTTGATGAAATAGTAATGTTTGTTTCTAATTTTAAAAGCGTTTACACTACATATTAGGTGTTACATTTCATATTAAATTATTCAGACTATATCTTATGTATTTCATATAGCATATGCACAACTATTGGCTGATCAAAAATTATATCTGAAAACACGACCCTCTGGAAGAGCAGCAAGATTAGTATTACTCGCCATTCTCGCCATTATGCCCGTTAATATTTTTTCCTTAATATATTATTTAAAGTGTATATATGCATATGTATGTAATATTTTAGTTGCTGAAGGGCTACTTTTCTCATGTATAAATAATCGATTATATTACATTACATTTCTTGGATAGGTTTGAAAGACTCCCGGGGGATGAAAATCAGGCCTCATCCGGAAAATTCCGAACAAACGTGAAAGCCGATGACGTTAGAAACTGCAGAAGAGTATTGGCACTTTTTATGCTGTCGGAAATGAAAAATGTCAATGTTAAATTTTTATATATATGCTACGAGCTACTCAATTAAGATTGAAGGCGGCGAGTTACTTTATTGAAGTTGAAAGCTACAGCAATGGGTAGGTAAAATGGATTACCATTTGCTGACATTCTGTTAGACAGGCAGAATGTGGAGAACAATAAGGAACGAATGATAGTACATATTGAACGTATTCATATTTTTGATCAGAAATCCACCTTTTTGTCCGAACCTCAATTTCCTTCACTTATCCTGGAAATGATGCTGAGATTTTCTTGCAATTGTCTCAGCTTTCGGTGGCACAAACTAGCTAAAACGGGTTACTAGACGTTTTTGTTTTATGAGAAAATCATCATTTTGCCTGAGCTTCAATTTTCTTAACCTTTCTCAAAATTGAGCCTGAAAGGCTCTTACAATTTTCTTAACTTTATGCTGAAATAAACTAGCTAAAATAGGTTATCATTTTTTCTTAATTTTGTACACTCAAATCTAAATTCTATCTTTAGCATTTTGGATGTAATAATGATGTAATATCGATTTTCAGCATACAAAAATAGTTACCTTTGGAAACTGAGCCTTGTGATTTCTTAAGATTTTGGTCATTTGAGCCTGATTTTCTTATAACCTTTTTTGTCTTATAAAAAACGTGTATTACTTTTGGTAAAATCTTAGTTGTGCTATCACAAGAAGCTTACCAGCAGTAAGGTAATTTCGATTTCATGTCACGCAAAAAACTGAATTGTGGAACTTGAGCCATTTGATTTTATTAAGATTTTGGTCATTTAGGCTTCATTACCTTTCTAACTGTTTTCCTTTGAAGAGAAAACATTTATTCTAGCCACTAAGAAGGTGAAATTTCTTACTCTATAGCAATAAATAGTAATCCTAGGGAAAACAGCAACCAGATTATACATGTGCCATTCACAGTGGGATAAGGCACAATGTTGTTTGGTCCCCACTGTAAATAGCACTTGTAGTTTCATCGGCTTAATCACAAGAGAAAAAGAATACAGGATGAAAGCAAAAGACAAGGCTAAAAAATAACAGCAAAGAGGAAATATGACAAAGAAATATAACAGTTGTGTTGGTCCATCATATATACAAAGCAACAACAAAGAAAGCTATACATTTCAGAGAAGTCGAAACGACTGTCAAAGCGGATAGGCGTAGGCACTAATGTCGGGATGACCTCAAGTAAAAATAATGAAATAAACTATTTTATGAAAACTTAAATGACACTGCCCCCTCCAATTTCGACGCCCCTGCATTTGACATCTATGTTATAAGATTTAACTCAAGGAAAGTAAACAAAGTCCAAGCGCAGATGACCCTTGAGCCTTAATCTATTTCAAGTTATTCCAATCAGCAAATTTGAGCCTCAATCTCCCTATAGACCTTATTTGTACAGAAAGTGTTTATGGTCTATAATGGTAAACGATAAGGCCTTATCTTTCCAGTTCAAGTCTAGGTGATCCTTTAAAGCAGTGAATCTTCCCATGGTACAAAGTATGTAACCTGGAAATGCAGTTGTAGACGATGTAGAATGGAGAGGAGAGATTGTTCCAGCTCCTTAAACTTTAGGGGATCTTACAAGCCTCAGGACCTGCTTATCTAGATAACCTCGTCCGGGTTTTTTTAAAGAAAAACTTTGAATTGCACATAAAATCTAGTGGTGGATTGTTGAAGAACTAAATCCTGGTTTCAGATGGGATTGAACAGCCTACTTGTGGTGAAAAAGGGTAGATAAATGATACTATCTCTCAGATTTCCATGTTTAGTTGCGTTTTGCCTATCATTATATACCTAAGTGTACCATTTTTACTGATACTTTCTTACATGCTTTGATCGGTATTTACTAGATTTTAGGCCGCAGTTTTTTTCATTCTAAATACATATTTTTCAGAGCTTCACATTTTGTATAGAAGCCAAGTCAAGCCAGCAGCACTCTTTCCAAGTGTGATACCTAGACTCTCTAGTTTTCTACTTATTTCCCTCGCAGTAGACACTTCCCTTTATAAAAATACCTAACGTTTTGCTGAGCCACAATATTCTTAACTTTTTCTGATTTTGAGCTTAACAGTATTCTTGAAGTATTCTTAAGTACCAGAGGTATAACTTTGTCTAAAAATCAAAGAAATACATTCAAATCTTTGTTGATGTCTTGCTTCATCATGAAGCAAAACGAAAGTGGAACAGTATAGTAGATATTGTATTGATAGTGCAAAAGTTTATCTATAAACAGTACTGTAGCTCAAATACACAAAAATTCTTGGTCTTGATGAAGCTTGAGACTTTCATTATTGCTAAATTATTTTTAATTTTCAGCCATTCTGAGCATTTATAATCTTATAAACTTTATTCTTATATGACAAAAGTGCTTAGGCTTCGTGTTTCTCTTTTGCCTTGGGGGGTTCTGCAATCTCTCGGCGGTCTTGGTTGCGAGAAGTGAAATTTAAATTGGGGTAATTTCATTTTCGAGAGTGATGTATTTTAACTCTGTCTGAACATGGATCCTAATAGCAGCAAAGAGTTTGAGCTTTTTCAATAATTGATACTGGCGGCGGTCTTTTTATGACCATTGAAAGCATCTAATGGCCTTATTATTAAGATTTAAAAATTGTTATTTGATATGCGGAAACTCTTTGATGTCAATTATTTGGCCATATAAATAATGATATGAAAAGACATAGTTCAAAAGATGATGTAAAAGATTTTTCATTGAATTAGGTCTGTCGGGATGTACACCATCATATTCAATCCAAATAGCTTCATTTATTCCTGTATGAATTACACAGTCGTTGTAATCATTATTGTAGGCAAAGATTTGGAGAACGATGTATATAAACCTTTTTTCTAAAGAACCCAATTTTTCACTGAATCCTAGATTCTTCTTGATACAAAAGTGTAATCTTGTCTGAAACCGAGGGAAATATTTAATTCTTTGTAGATGTAATCCGTTGTCATAAAAGCAGGGACAGGACAGACCAATAGTATAAAACTTAATCTAGATTCAATTGAAGTTAGCATTTCCTTTTTGTCCAGTAGAGGCTCAATTAACCAAAAATCAAGCTCTAGATGAATCTTGAGCCTAACATTATTCTAAAGCTATTCTTAAATCTCATCTATTTTGAGCCTTAATCCTCATAAACCACAGTTATATAAAAAAATTTTATAATTCTCTACAATAAGATATCCTACAAGCATTGGAGAGCTGAAGGACTTTTGAAAGGTTGCTGTGGGGCTAGGGATTTACTAACAGGCCACAAAATTTCCGAGTTCTATTGATGAGCGATAATGGTCGCGTCAGCTTTTACCGACAAGCTAAAAACTACCGATGGTTTCAGCAAAATGTAGAGTGGGACACTCCATTCACCTCCTACTTCGCCACGCCCCCTGGCATCTGGTTATCTTTGTTCAAGTACTGGCGAGTAACTCAGTATAAGAATGGTTCCTTTACATGTTCCACTTTTTGCCAATATTTTTGAAGACAAAAAAGGGATACTGCTAGAGAGCTGGAAACTGGTAAATAGAGGATTATGTGATAGAGCAGACCAATGAGAATTCTGAGTATTTGATTTCCGAAAGACTTTGTGCTATGAAGCTCAAGCCTCCTGCCTCCCAGTTACTGCACTCCTGGATGTAGGGGGTGACTAATATTTACTCTAGGGAGATGATCATGGGAGGATCCAGAGCTGGATTTTGAAGGGGCTTTATTGTCTTGTAAAAAGTTTCTTAAAACGATTGTTTGCTATGGGAAACATTGCCATTTGGAGGGCATGGCCCCCAGTCCCCCACTTGGACCCACCCCTGGAGATAACCAATAAAATTTGACTTTGGAAATCACACATGTTCCCGTTTCTTTGAATGGTTGTTTGTTGCTAAACCTAAAGTGGGCTCAAAATAGTTATCTCGTTATCTTTAGTGGATATCACTGAAATCAGTCTCTCTATTCTTGAAATCTAATCAAGTTACTGTTTCTTTGCAATTGCAAATTAGTAGTGAAACCAAAGCTTTATTCACATTTATAACCAATTAATGTTCTTAGAAATTGGGGTTATTTAATTGGGAAAGAATTTGTATGTCCCATCCTTGAGGGTTGGAATCCTGATTATTTAAACCAAGTTACAATCCTGAAAATGAATTAAGTTTCATATTGAAAAGGTATTCTCTGAGAAAAGTAACACTTTCTCTTTTGTATAGAATCAACTAGCCATGGCTACCAATTATTTCTTGGGTTTTCTTTGCAGTAAGATACGATCCAAATGATTTCAAAAACAGATGTATTTATCTTTAGAATGAAGCTAAAGTCTTTTAGATTTTTCAGCTAGGAGATTTTATTGTCGTAAAGGATAAATAGTTCAACCTCAACCAGAATTCATATTCAGCATACTTCTATTATCTCTATAACTGTTCAACCAGCCCTCACGTTGTTGGATGCCTGCATGGCTCTTACTGCAGTTTCGCATGTTTCTTATAAGTAGGGTGGTCGAAAAGTCTAAAAATAAAACTATTGGGTCAAAGTAAAGTCAAAAGTCTTAATTTTCTGGAATAAGGTCAAAAATGCTAAATATGGTCAACAAAAATCAAAAGCAGAGTGCAATGCACGTGTGTATAGTTTACTTTATAGTGTTGAGCCAGGTAAGCTTCCGTGTATGTGGCAGCCAATCACTTTTAAGTGTTCTCTATTTCATGATCTGACTGTTATCTACTCATGCTATCGGGATTTAGTGCGACTGGTGCAGAAAATGTTCTCCAGCAAACATGCCATTTTAAAGTCTATCACAGGGATTCAGAAGCTTGCTTTTTGTTATGATTTGTGCAATTTCAAACCTGTATTTCTGAAATGCTAAAAATGAAAGACATTTAAGAGATTCTCAGTTCAAGAATGAGTGTTACGTAAACCCCTCCTGAAGGATTTGATTAGGGATATGTAAAATTCAAAATTAGGTCAAAAAATCCAGGTTTTTAGGTCAAAGATTTTGATAAATAATGTCAAAGTCTGACCACCCTACTTACAAGAATAGAATGTATTAGTCACCTGAATACAGCGTAATTTTCTGTATTTATGCTCGGTGCTCAAAATGTGTTTTTAGCTGAGGACTGTGGCGTTTGCGTCATTTCGCTCAGTCACTTCTCTCAAGAGTGCGGCGACATAATCGTGTGATTTCGAAGAGACAGCAGAAGTTCAACAAATTTTGCTTAGAAATATTTTCCTATCCCGTAGATGCCCCCCAATAACTCCTTGGGTGATCCCAGGGGGTACTCCCTATTTTCTTATACGTGGGGGTCCATGTCAGGGCTCTTTTGCTGACCCCCAATTATTGAGTCACAGTTTTGACGAACCCCAAATATTGATTCTCAAAATGTTGAGACCCTAAATATTTTTACATATTTTGGACTACCAGTCATAAAATTTTTTGGATTATAACAAGTATACATATGTTTTTTTGTAGTAAAACTTTAGAATTTGGTTTTCTTGTGCAACTTCGTATCAACTCTCAAGCTCCAAATATCTACGTTCTCATAAGCTGTAATCCTCAGACCCCAAATATAGAACTTTTTAAGATGCTATTCAGAAGCACAAATATGGTTTTCTTATAAAATCTCAGACCCCCAAATATTGACACAGACACGTATTGAAAAGTAGGAGTACTCCCTTGGTGGGTGCTTATTGATTTTGATCCCTTTCGATAGGAGCCAATGAAACGGGTTTTGTACAAACGGACGCTTTAACAAATTGCAGCTATGGATTGAGGCTACTTCAAAAGGGACGGTTTCGAGAAGCCAATGCACTTCTTGCACAATTAGCAGAATTTTTCTCAAGACTTTTTTCATAGAAGCAAGTAGAGATAGCGCAAGTGGGGATAGCTTGCAGTTGGGGAATGCAAAACTTTACCTATTACAAGTCAAGAAGATGAAAGCAAAAAAATTCATGATCATGGGCGTAGGAGGGCATGAAATTTAGGGGACTGTAAATTTTCTGCCCGAAACATCAAATAGAGCTAGAGAACAGGCAGAAAAGTTGCCCAAATTTCCTATTATTCTTTCAGAAAATTTGCCTGAGTGAAACGTATGTCTGCCCAACTTGGGGGGCTGCAGCTCCCGGCCCCCCGAGTCCTATGCTTATGTCCATGGTACAACGCTCTGTACACACAGGCAGATGCACGCCTGTGTTGAATGATCTTTTTGAACACTATGTATAATGGATCTCTGCACTGTTTGTACCACACATACAGTAGTGTCCCCCATATAAGAAACAACCTTTTCAATTTCAAGTATGATGCATTTCTTCTAAAATGATATATAAACGTCAAATCAGAACAAAGTTTCTCGTTAGAAAATTCACGTTATAGCATCGATCAGCTTAGCAGCACTATGTAGACTGATTGCTATAGCGCAAAGGCAAAGTTTTCACAGCAGTAATGTAATTGTTATGTTTTTCAAAGGGTTAATACATTCAGAAGTTTTTCAACAAGAAGCCAGCATTCTTTTAGATCTCCGTCACTTTCTTCAAACGATTGTATTGTTATGAAAATTTCATTTCATTTCACATTTTGAAGGAGGGTGGCCCTTCAGTAATAACTGATTTTCAAGGGGCCCTCAGAGTCTGTGCTTCTTAAATTATTTATGTTTCTTATGTGCGGGGACACTACTGAGTCGTTGCACTGGAATCATCTGCTATCATGTTCTTTTGCCGAAGTGCTTCCTCAACTCTAAATGCATAAGTCAATCAATAAGATATTGAAAACCGAAGGTATCTCCTGACTAGAGCCAGTTACCACAGGCTGAGGTGGAATTTTAGCAGGCGATGCCTTGAAACAACCACGTTCTTTGGTTGCCATGGCCATTTATGGTGCTGCTAGAGGTCCCTTATATTCTATTCTTAAATTTAGATGAATTATGAAGTTGATGATAGAGATGATTGGGCATCCCTATTTTGGTAAATGCTTACCCTCCGAGCAGCAACATCTTTATATGGCACTTTTCAGTGGCTCTGTTTTACACCAGGTATCTGTTGTGGATTGGTTCTCACGGAACTTTGTGGAACAGCTGAAAGCTTCAACTTTTGTGGGTTGAATTTGTGGTCATGATGTTATTTTTCTGTCTTCTGATCACCTGTTAGCTATCTATCAACGCAAGCCTCTGAACTAATTAATCCAAACAGACATGCTTCAACTTCCAGTTCTTGAATGCTTGAAAGAATCGATCCTACTGTCTCCACTGCTTCTAGTCCCATTAGTTTCCATCTTATGCAGCTACTTCCATATGCATTCTCTATTCAAATGATTTTAGAAGCAAAGTAAATGTGAGTAGCCAAAAGCGTAGGAGATGGGGGTAGCAGGAAGGCTGTAGCCCCCTCGGTTTGGCAGAAATCGAATTCATTGGGGAAATTTTCTTGAAATAACAATAGGAAATTTTTCGACTGCTCTCCAGATCTTCTTACTCTTTCGGACAGAAAGTTTACAAGCCCCCTAGATTTGAGGCCTTCCTACCCTCCTGGGAGGGGCACAAAATGCTATTGACGACCAGCAGTGGATCAATGGGCATTACGGCATACAGGGAAGGGACGTATGTTTGCCTCGTTATCAGTGTCTCCAATCCTCAACAAATTTATGCGCAAAGGTAGGCACCGTGTCAGTTAGACAAGCTAGAGAGAGAAAGCAAGGAATCTGAGGTGAAATCCCCTGAAGATGCTTTTTGAGACCATGTCCTTCAAAGTTTCAGAATGTGTAGGAAACGCCCCGATGTGTTTGTTGAGGGGCGTGGGGGACGCCACACCCCAATATTATTGAAGTTGCAAGAAAGTTGGTGGCCAATAGTATGCCATACAGCAGGAAAGTTGGCCACAGTTGTGACCTTCTATTTAGTAGCAGTAGTTGGTCAAATGTTCAAAACATTTTTCCTATCTCCCAATAGAAAGTGTCTCGACACATCTCTTTAAACGCCGGTTATATAATTTCATCTTTTTCAAAGTGCTTCAAATAGGCGTTAAAATGCAAACACTAGCCTCTGATAAAATATTTGACATGTCCAACCCACTCCGCCCCGTAGCCACTCATCTTTGGTCAGCCAAAGATCAGTTTCATGAAGCTGCACTTGATAAGAAACCAATGCAATAGGAGGTCAATAGCTATGGTAGGGTGTAACCGACGGATGTTGGAATCAGGACACTTCCAAAGACCCACAAGCTTTTGAAGCCTTGAAGGAGCTCTTCAGAAGCAAGCTTTATTGTATAATTTAGAGCATTCATGGGCAACTACGGCCAACGGGCCAAATCCGGCTCGTGAGAGGCCTTAGTCCGGCAGGCGAAGAACTGTTCATGCCCTCTCCTGGAAATTAATGAACCTTTGAAAATTTTTTTAATTTGGGTTTTTGTGATAAGAGGTTATTTCAAGCGTAAAGAACACTATGCGGTATGTTTTTCAAGATTTGCAAGAGTATTACCTGCTATGTGGTTGAATTAATTAGCTATCGACAGAAAATCGTGATGAAATATAGGAAAAATATCCGTCGGATTTTGGTCGACTACTTGGTCGCCATTTCCACTATGCAAGGAAACTACGTATCATCTGAGAGCCCCTATGTTCTAACATTATCGTATGAATGCTTTCGAAAAGATTTTACATACCTATTTCTCGTAAGAACGCCTGCACATGCGCAAAATGCTTTTCATGTCTATGGCCCGTACTCTTTATTAAAACGCAAAATCTGGCCCATATGAGAAAAAAAGTTGCCCATGCATGATTTAGAGGAAGAATTAAGCACCAATGCAACAGAATTCCTAAGGGCCTCGGGAGTCATTGCTACGCCAGCTCTTTGACAGTATCTAAAAAACATCTGAAGTAAAAGAAACACGGGAATTGCAACTGTAATATCTCTGAAACCTTTATTTATAGACTAGGGTATTTGTAATTTTCATATATTCTTTTCTTTTTAATTTTTTTGAATCTTGTAAATAGCTGGCCTAAATTAACTTTATCTGAGCTACAGTAAACAGTCAACTGCAAATCAATGAGTTTATTATTTGTTATTATTATAGTGGAAAATGCAGCAAACTGTGACTATAAAGAACCCCAGAAGCAGACTTTCATGCATATAGCTCTATGTTCTCAGCAGTTTAAAATTTGTGATCTAGATTTTTGTTCTTAAAAGCATGGTGCTTGTGCATGCTGAAAGAGTTAAAACATCAAGCTCTCCCAATAGCGTTGAAAAAACTTTCAAAATGGAGGGGCCTGGTCACTACAGTTGCAGATAGGAGCAGGTAACAATAGTGAAACACATTATTTTATGAACAAAGTGGAAGGGCAGTGCCCCAGCCCCCCCCGGTTTCAACGCTCTTGTCTCTTCTATTTTTGCAAATAGTAAACATCTTTTTCTGAGTTTCAGCATTCTAAATAGGACTTATTCCTGGGTATATATACAAGAATTGTAAGAGCAAGATAATTTTGAAATTCTTTTTGGAAGTTCTTCTTTTGAAGAATTGCAGCAGTTGAAATTAGCAACAGACTTTTCAAACAGTAGAATTTCTTACGGCTCCCTGAGCCTCTTCCTCGGAGCATCTTCTTTCGGTCTTCCTGGGAGTCCATGGAAGTCTCTTAGGCTTAACTATTATCCTTTCCTTGCTACTTTCAATGAATTCCCAGCTATATCATATGTATTATGTGCAAATTCCCTCACATAATTTGCAACCAAAGATGGGTAAAATATGTCGGCTAAAGTTACATTTCTTCAATATCCCCTGATTTAGAACATGTAGTTCACTGACGGTAATTTATTTTACAGTACAGCAATTCATAATCGAGTGTCTGTAAAAGCAAAATCTAAAACACAACAACGGTATACTCTTTACATATGGGTAGTGACGATTCCACAAGGGGCCAGGGGAAGGTTGAGGCCTCCCAGAAATTTTCTTGGCCCTTGCGCTTGCCCCCACTTTCCTAGGAAAGTGTATAATTGTGAATTTCAAATGTAAATGTTTTACTCCAAATAATCAGGGATTAGCAAGATGTACACAAAATGAACATGATGCTTATAGACTGCAAATTGTCTCTCTAGTTTTTTTTGCGTCTTCTAACCTTGCACGTAAGGAATATCTTATAGTAAACTTCCAAGTTTTAATTTACATCTTGTGTTCGTATTACTTTCCGTCACATCATCGTCCCTTTACTTCTTTTTGCCATTTCGTCATTTTGCCTGCTCTCATTCATTGTCGCTATTTCATTTTACAGAGCTTTTTCATCAGTGAAGATCTAATCTCTATACACAAACAGGGCGTTTCCTTAGGGTAAAAGGGCATGGTGAAAAATTTTTCTTGGGCTGTGCTCCCAGAACAGGCCCCCAAGATTTTTCTGGCTGGAAAAGCCCCTGCATATGGGATTTGCAATATCCTTTTCTACATCATTTTCTAACTGTCTTTGTCTCACCAGTGATAAGACCTGGCCTTAACTCAAGATGCAGAGCATTGCAGCACTCGGCCACGCCTTGAAGTGTGTATTGAGTGGGGGATGTACTGCGCAAACAATCAAATATCTCAAGTATCTCAAAGTGATATCTAGTAGACCAAAAGTTTGGTTCAGTTCAGAACAGGAAAAGTTAAAGGAACTTGTATAATTCTTGCTCATGTCACTAACTTACGGTGAGACCTTGTATCTACCTCAATGCAATGGCAGCCCCTTCCTTTTTTAAGAAAAGCCCCCTGGATCCCATTCTCATTTGCTTCTACTTAATAGCAACTGGTGCTACTAGCGACTATTGGCGTCCCCATTCTAGATTTTTGTCAAATAAAAAAGCATACGAAGTAGGGGTAATTTTTTAAAATTCAACAAGAGGCCCTAGGAGCAATGTCATAACGTTGGCGTGACTTACTTGAAACCATACAAACATTTTTTCAAAGATGGAGACAATAAATTAGTGGCATTATTGTATCATATAACCAACAATTAGAAAAATCTAAATAGCTATGTAGCAGCGAGGAAATTGATTATTGCGATAAAAGGGGCCATCCATAAAGGATGTCCACACCTTGGGGAAAGGAGGGGGTTAAAATGGACAGGAGGAGGGAGAGGGGTTAGCTGAAGGTGGATATCCTTTTCAGGATGGCCTCTGCAAGAGCGTTTGGATGTGATTTTCAAAACTCAATGTGTTATCAAGAGTGAAGCCCAATGACTTTTCATCATCAATTTCTTCTAGCTGAACTCCTCCAACTTTTATATTAGTCTTCTCTTTGCTAGTCACAAAAATAAGAAGGTGACATTTATCTTCATTTAATTTCATATGGTTTTCTGGGAACCACATTGCTAAATGGTTTGCACTTTGCTCTAGTTTTGTCATCACATTCTTAACCTCACGATCGCATGAGCACAGGTAGTATCAACTGCATAATTATATATTTTGGTACTGTTCATCAGGTGGAAAAATTAATTAAAAGGCCGAACCTGAAGCCTTGTCATAAAATTCATTTTTGGAAAACGAAGCAGAAACCTTCCACTAACAAAGGGACAAGAAATTGACAGCCACGACACTTTTTGTCTTTGATTTTCGCAAATTAGTTGTTTATAGCGAAGCTAGATACTGTTAACAATGTCTATTTGACCTACTTGTAAAAATTTTTCAATAAAAATCATTAATTTGCAAGCAGGGATGGCTTTACCAGGGTGCCTGGGGGCTGTAGTCCCACAATTTTGCCAAACCCCCCGTTGGCTAGTTTTTTCCAGCCAATTCGATAGGTTTTGTGCATTACCATTTTGTGATACCACTTACTGTCCGCACTTTGGCAGCAATAGCCCCAGGGATGATCTCTAGAGGGCTCAGGGGGTGGAGCCCCCTTGTTAAAATTGTTGTTCATGCTGGGGGGCTTAGCCCCCAATTTTTTGTATCAATCCTTCTTTCCAAAGCGAATTGACCTTGCTTGCAATTTTTTGTATGGTATTGCTAAGATGGATTTCCTCACTATTATATGGCTCTTGAGATCTTTGCAGATGTTGGCTATACATTATATCACAATTATACTAAATTATCATGTCTCCATCTTCAAAAATATGGGTGTGGCTGCAAATGGGCCACACTTTCTGACATTACACCTAGAATCCCCTTTGTCAAAATTTTTAGAAATCATCCTTGAATAGCCCCTCCGACATTTTTCTTTGGTACCACCACTGTATGCATGGGAGACCATCTTGGTTGAAATATTTCGTTCTGAAGCAATCAAATCATCCAATGATGTCTTGTATATTGTCTGTCCATGTCTATATGGCATACACGATATTAATTAAAGAGCACACTAAGAACAATTCAGTTTCAAAGTGTCGGAAAATTTAGAGCAGCCAGCCTGAACTGCAATGTTACTGGTTCATGTAAAAGCAAGAGTGTAGTACCATGTTAGAGTATGTTAACCGTATATTAGTCCCCTCGTCGGAAGAGTCAGCTGCAGTCAGAAATGTTTTGGCGCCACCCCCTGAATTTTGCTTGAAGCACAGAGCTTCTTCGTTTTGAAGTGGGGGCATCTTTCTTAGTTGAGGTTGGAACCTACTTTTTGCGGCCTGGTAGCCCTGACCTGAAGTTGACTTCAAAGCCACTGGAATTGCACGTGCAGCATTGGGCCATTCCCCAACAGGCGCCAATTACTTAGTGTGCTCGTCAACATGACTTCTCCATCTGGTAGTTGTTAAAGATTTATAACTGTAGCTCAATGAGTGGTATTTTTATAGCAGCGGAAAACACGTTGAATTGTGGCGCTGCAAAGCACAAAAGACATATGAACTGTTGTGGTGGGGCTTTGCATTCCCACCAAAATACTTCGTGGGGATGCCAAGCATACGTCTACGCATACTTTTAAACGGCAACGGTGATGCAGGAAGTCAATTTCCTATTTCGCCAATCATGCAGCCATGTTTCCTTGTTGTGTTTATAAATTGCAAGATTCTTTTACGGAGTCACTTCTGTGAGAAGGTGTTTTTCAATTGGGATTGTGTTGAAAATGACTTTGGCAAGAAAAAGTACGTCATATGGCTAACATTCCGCATGCTGACTCTGACGCATCTTATGCCCCCTGCCTTAGCTGACCCCCGGTGAAAATACGAGATTTGACGGCTTTCGGAAGATATGAAACCGTACGTAGGCCATATTACCAATCAGCTCAACAGAGTTCACTCAAATTCTGGTAATGGGACTACACCATAGTTCTGCCTATTCTGAAGCCAACAGTGCTGACCCGCTGTCATCTGACGAAGCTCGGTATTACTCTGCTTCTCCCTTCCCATCAAACGTCCGGTCTCCTTCTCAGTGCTTGACTTGAGCACGTTACCCAGGAGATCAAGCTTTGAGCGAAATTTTTCCTCCAGGCATTTAGCCTTCATATAAAACGGCGAAGTCTTGCTTTGATATATTTCGTGTGTATTCTCGATAGATCAACGCATACGGGCCGAAAAACATGCAGAAAAAGGCCTGAAGGTTTACATTTACTGTAGGCTTGTTCGTGGAGAGGAGTTCCACAACAGTTGCATAGGACAGTGGTGTGTAGTTGATTTTCATTTACACATTACCATCGTTGGTTTTTGAGATCATGGGAAATTTCGTCGATCTTTCAAGGCTCGTGGTCGTTGGCTGTCTGTTTACAGCCATAATAGTTGGCCAGGATTCTCTATTTCAAGGTTAGTTTATTACTAATGGATACATTTGAAGCCTAGGACAATTGAAGAACATTTTATGCTTTTATTCACTAACCATTTGTATATTTCTGGCAACTTGTAATAGACTTTTTGCTCCTGTACATTGGGATTACCTGTTGGTGCTATAATGAAAACTATCAGGCCTTCGGGTAAATATTCCTTGTTGTAAACATGCATTCTGTCGGTTTCATTTTGGTAAACCCCCGAGGGAATTAGTTTGAAACACTGCATTTCATGCGCTCACAATTGCTCGTGTTGTAATTTTCACATTCCCATGAGAAAAGACGGACGATCTTATTCGAGTCAAAGCTTAATCGATACAACTATTTTGATCATGGCTATGCTGTCACCCCTGCTTTCCAGTAGAAGTTAGACAATCTTTTATAAATGAATCGTGAGAGGACAGGTGTGCGAAAGTTCCTTCGCTAGTTGTTTGAATAGTATAATCGTAGCATATTTATCTGCAATGAATTACACTGATTTCACTATGTAACACTATACATTGTGGGAACACTCGAGGGATTACATCTCACAACACGTACGACATTATTGAGGGTTTTCCTTTACACAATATCAATATAGAGTAAAGTTTTTTCTTGTTACGTGGGACTCGCGAACTAAGTTCAATGTAGCTGCAAAGTTTCACTACTTTCTCTAGGAGATGATTCGCAAACACTTACGACCTGAATCTTTTCCTATAAAAAAGCGGATCATATGGATCTAATATTATGTAAAGCAGCGGTGTTATCGAACAAAGAGAGATTTCAGCGACTCGCACCCTTAGCATCCTTGAAAGTGCCTCCAAGGCATATTTAATAGTGAAAAGGATATATATCCATGAATTATATTGAACTACTGTCTGTGCCATGTTTTGAAAGAATGCACCTCCTTTTTGCTTTGTATTTATTTCGTGATGTGTTGGATAGTGATGACATTTAAACTGTCACTTCCTCTGAAGGATTGTGGGCTTCCGGGAGATTCCCTGTGACTTTTAAATGCCGGTTGCTCTTCCTTGCGTTTTGACTTTGTATTTTAACAATGAGCCACGAGAGCGTAAAGAACTTTCCAACTATTGCATGTCTGAAAGTTTGTCAGCATTATGTGTACTAGGCAGATGCTTCTGTCTAGTTTGATATTGTGCATCATTTGTTTTTTGTATATTCCTGGTTTTCAGACGTAGTAGCGAGACAATAAAACTGAGGCTTAAAAGAACCCTGTCGCTGCTATTTTTTGTTCAAAATGGTTTTCATTGTTTCACGAAGTAGCACTTAATTTATACAAGTAGTTAGCACTCTACATTTGCATGGACGCTCTGTAGCATATAATGCATTTGGTTTTTCGTGTCATTTGGTACTTGTCGAAGTACTTGTTGATTTCAATAAGTAGCAAGTGTAGCAGCTGGTAAAGAAGATTGTGAAGGGTGATCACACAATGATCGAAGGAGAGAGCACAGTGTCATATTGACGATATGTGTTCTAAGCAAGTTGCAATGAAAACAGACATGACGAAGAACATATAATATTATAAAATATTGAAATCTTAAAACAGCAGTTGCTCAATGATCTCTCTATAAGACATAAAGCTAATCCAGCAGTTCATTATTAACTCATGGTTACTACGAAAAAATCGAAGGGCTCTAGCCCTAAGCCTAGACCCGAATCCGCTTTCAAGCTTCCAGTAAGCCTTGTCCCAGTACACTTTCGTGGAATAAGAGTGACACAAGGCTCAAGCTTTTTAATACTTAAGAATTTTTGTGCATTTGGGTTATGGTGCTTCTTTCAGATTACCTTTTGCATTATTAACAGAGCCCCCAAAATGGATGGGGGCAAATTGTCCCAGGGCCTCATAAGTACTATGGTCTCAAGGCCTGTGGGGATTGAAATTAGAAAATTCAGAAAATTGCCTACCATGAATCCACTTTGTAATTCTATAGTATATAATATATTTTTCACTGAAGATTAAACAAAAAGCTGTCAATACCAGGGGTAGCGCTAGGGGAAGGCTAGGGGGCTATACCCCCTTGTCGGAGCACGCTGGCCCATCCCTTCAGGTGAAAAATGATGTTTTCGGAGATTTTAGCATTAGCAGTACCCTGAACACTGTGTTTTAGCCCCCTCGTCGGAAGAGTCAGTGTCGTCGTGGTAAAGTTCCTGGCACCACCCCTGATGCAAACAAACAGAAGAGATATATTGATGTATAACAAAAGTGTCAATGTAGTGTCACCATCACGTCAGTCCATGGGTTTCTGTGACATTTTAGGGGACTCAGCCCCCCGTAGCATTGCCCAGAGGTGTATCAAGCCCCAACCCCCCACTTAGTCGGCACCTGTGCTAAGAGCCTCTACTTTTTCTGCTCGCTTTCTCTTTTCTCTTTTCTCTTCCTCAAGTTTCCCTTTTGTTCCGGAAATGGCAGATTTCCGGGTGAAAGTTACTCTGATACAGGTTCGGATAAAGTCCAACATATGGAATCGGAGCCTGTATCAGAGTAACTTTTTAGATTTGAATACCCGGAAATCTGCCATTTCTCTGTTTTGCATTGCAGCACTCTTCCATTAAAGCATGTTCACTAGGTCACTCTCTATTTGCACAAGGCGGCATGGCATTTGATACAGTACACTATTTTGTATAAGAATAATGTTTCTAGGAATATTAAAGCTCAGAATCGCTGAAATTTAAGAATTAGTTAGGAATTCTGCAAGGTTCAAGCGTTATCAGGATTTAGAATTTTGCGTTTTTTGAGTTCTAACACTGTTTTTAGATTAACTGTTGATTAACTTTGGCACTAACTATATAATATTTATTATTCTTTTCCACTTTTGTTTTGCTCTGTGATGAAGTAAGACATCAGCAAACATTTGAAAAAATCCTTTGACTTTCAGTCGAAACTATACCTTTGATAGTTAAGAATTACTAGGTAACCTAAAGCTCAATAAATGAAGAGATTAATAACATCGAGGATCTGCAAAAAATTAGGTATTTTTATGAATAAAAGTTTAATTGATCATTTGCAAAGAAGGGGCCTGTGCAGGAGTGTTGCCCCAGAGATGCGACAAGGGAGGCTGTGTTGTAGGAAATATATGGACCATATCTATGACCACACCCATTTATGACAGTGCATACCTAGAGTATTGAGGCTCAAAATCATTGAAATTTAAGAATTATTTAGAAACAATGCAAGACTCAAGGTGCATCAAGACATAACAATACTGCTTTCAGATGTACTTCTGCATTATCGATACACAACATAAACTCTTGATTAGTCTTGTGATATAGTGAAACATCAACAAAGATTGGAATATATTCCTTAAGTTTTTAGACAAAGCTACACCTAGTCTCAAAAATCAGAAAAATTTAAAACTATTGAGGCTCGGCAAAAATTTAGGTTTTATTATGAAAAAATGAGCGTAGTGTGTTTGTTACTAGAGAGTTTACGCAACAAGACGTGTCTGCTCATGACGAGCCAAAGGAGTCTTGAAACTAGCGCGATATTCAGATTCGCGCTAATGTTTGAGAAAGGATGGCATGACCGCGCTCGTTTCTAGACTTCTTTGGCTCGTCGTCAGCAGGCGCGTCGTGTTGCACAAACTCTCTACTGCTATGTACATGAAAGTATTGAAATACGGACAAAGCCATAGAGAGGGCTGAGCCCCAGAAGCTCTCTTAATTTAACAACAAGGGTTGATCCCTGTGAGCCCTCCTCCACGGAGCCACTGGGTCTAATCTAGAATTGTCATGTGTACTCATTTATGTCGTATTAATTTGGAATTATTTGCAGTTATAGAAATATTTGAAATTGAAAGTTCCCCAGGGCAATGCATCTTCCAGGGAAATTGATACCTGGGCCAAGCCATATGATGGCCCGTTTCATCCGCGGCCGAGTTCGATCTCTATCCGCATTGAACCATAAGTTCTTTTGTGTTGAAAATGGACACGTGTTGTTTTTTTATAAGAAAAAGTGTATACACTTTAAAGCACAGACAAAGTGTATACACAGAAAATAAGCCTCAAATGGCCAAAGCCTTAAGAAAATCTTTAGAAAATTACAAGGCTCAATTTCCAGAATTAAGTGTTTTTGTTGGCCAAAAATCGATCTTTGGTCATTATTGCATTCAAAATGGATGGAATTCATATTCAAGTATACAATATTAATAACGAGAGTGTAACCCATCTTAGCCAGTTTATTCAAGTAAAAGCTAAGAAAATGTTATGAAAATCTCATATTCAATTTCGGGAAAAGTTAAGAAAATTGAGCTCTGCCGAAATGATGGCTTTCTTGTAAAAAAACTTGTACTTTGCTAACAGCTCAATAAATCGCTAGTATCAGTTATAGCCATGGCTTTTCTGGAATCGTCTTTGGAGTTCGCAGACATGTGCCTCTGCTTGGACTAGGTTGGTGTCAAAGAATTTTGCAACCTGCTATCAAGCACATTTGGCTGAAATGTCAATTTTGGAACAATCGGGCTCGATAAAGCTAGTATCTTTTTCTTACTATTCTTATTACAGGGATGCTCAGCAAAGCTCATTGTCTACAGTGATTTTTTGAATCACAACATGCTTCTAACTGCGGTTGAAGAAATCAAGTTTAGTAGTATTTTACATAGGACTTGTCTTGCTACGTGGCCTCTTTCTAGAGTTGTTTATTGTGTACGCATGCGTGAACACGTACCTTAACGCTGGCCTTTATTTACATTTTGCAACATACACTCTTGCTTGAAAACAGAAATGAAAGTAATCTGACCTGCAAGGTGCAACTTTGTATTTGTAAAGGAATGTGGTCATGCAAGTATAATCGACGAGAAATAGATTTTACCTCCAAACACAGGGTGAAACACCGAATCAAATTTGTGAACAGGACGGGCCTAAAATCTTCCTGAATTTTCAAGAGGAAGAAAAATGTTGTCTCGATGAAGATCATTTCATTATTCATAGCCTACTTAAGGCTCTTCTGCTTTCATGTTCATTCTTTCTGTATTTGCTCAATGAAATTTGTAAATATTTTCTTTTTTCGTAGTTTCTGGGCAAGAACTCCCAAAGGTACGTGGAGAGAAATCAATTTTTTAAACTACTGTTTATCACGTTATTATTTTCCAAAATATATTTCCCCTTCTTGTGAAATTATGCGTTTTATTTAGTGCTTAAGGTCAATTGCACACTTCTCTCAGTCAGGAAAGCTAACATTGCCTTGCCATCGCACAATTAAAACTGGTAGAATGATGCGGATTTTGGACTAATTTCTCATTCCTTGCACACGACTTCTGATTTTTCTTGACGTTTGTTGCATGCCAGGTTTGGAGTGAATCATTTGTACCAAAATATATATTTATCTATGACTTAGCTTGAGCGAAATCAAGGATCAAGTGATAGTATAGTACGTAACGACCTCCAAGTACCGATTAGTTCCGTTTTCATTGCAGATTGCCTTAGCGGACCAACATATGTCAGTTGTTTACATATCACTGAAATTTCTCCCTTTCTGGATGCTGTTTATAAGTGAAGGGTTTGCTCTCTTATGGAGACTGGCTCTGTTTACCAAGATCTTGCCTTGTAGGTCATATCCTTTAGCAACTTCTTTTTCCTTCATGTGGAAGGAGAGCTAGCCTACCTAAGCGAGATCTCGCTATTGAATACCCGAGCACTCGTCTAGAAGTGCTGGAAATTTTTCATCTTAAATCAATTAAGAGGGCTAGCTCTCCAAGGAGGGCTGGCAAATCCACGTGGCCCTTGCACAGTTTTGATTTATTATGAAAATCTGGAACATTTTACGTATAACGTCTAGATTTCATGTTAGCGGCAAGTATTGAATGACATACTTTATAGATAACGATATCTATTTGAAGGGAAAGCAATTAAGTAACTTAGGCCTTAGCACCATTATGTAATTGCCGCTCTCGCCAAAACTGAAAACACGTGAGAGGAGGGCTAGCCCTCATACAAACGCAATGAAGCTTTAGCTCTGCAGAAGAAGCCCTCGCTCTAGGAGGCTTTTCATATCAACAGCACATTAGAGTTACAGAAATTTGACAGTGATGCGTTTCATAGCTGGACTACTTCTATTTTACATTTGGTTTGCAGATATCTAACACGGAAAATAGGTTTTAAGTTACGATGCTTCATCTTTTAAGGCCAACTGAGATTTAATGAGGTGGTGCTGTCTGAGGTTCAACCAATAGGTACAACCTTTATTGCGTTGGAGAATGTCATTGCGTAGGAGAATGTTTTGCTGTGCCAATGATTCTGTACTTTTTGGCTTCTTCACTTGGATGAATTTCAGCTACTAAACCGTGTTTGTTTGGAACGTAAACTAGGTTTACAAGATTAACTGCTCAGATTCTCTGACTGATTTAGTCTCTCAATATGAGCATATAGCTTATGGTTTCCATAAAAACCATGAATTAGTTCTTTTGTATTAGAAACCAGTTAGCCTTGTCCGGTGACAGACTGTCTTTCACGAGATCTTAGAATGGGTTGTTGCACGGTTGGATTTTCTTCTATTTTCGATACAGCAATTGTGAGGAATTCATATTTTGAATGAGTATCAAGCCCTATAGACAATATTTTGCTTTTTGTCGGCTATTTACATATATAGCTGTTTCGAAATTGTTTTTAAATGGATGCTGTAACTAGGGTTGTCAACTCTTGTCAAAACTGAAAGTAGCATAGTACTTAGTGTCACAGTTAAAGGCACCGCCAAATACACAAATGATGGGTTTTCTTTTTCATTACAGCGATGAGCTCTCATCGAGCCAATGTAGTTGAAATGGTCGTAATCTTGTAGTTTGCGACAACATAGGCCAACATTCGGCCCACACAGAAAGTTTTTCATTTTTGTTTAGGAAGAAATGATTGTAACTAATGTGAAAGTAAGCATACGTAGATCGCAATTACTTTTGTTGTGAATTGGGTAACCCTGATATAACTTTCTCTTTCAAAACTGTCTCACTGATTGATGTAATCAATGTTGTGAAGAAAATGAAGACAACTCATGGATCTGGCTGTGATGGAATTGCAAGTGTTTTTATTAAGATTGCTTTGCCATTAATATCTGGGTCTTTACGGTCAGGAAAATTCCCCAATGATTGGAAGGCAGCCCGTGTTGCCCCATTCTATAAGAATGGGGCGATAGAAAATTGTTCAAAGTATAGACCAATTGCTGTGTTACTTTTTCTTTTTCGAGGATTCGAAAAAGCTTATAATCAACTGTATCGTTACTTAGATAGTATAAGACTCATACAAAGTCTGGACTTCGGTCTTTTCATTCAGTTATTACCAGCCGTATGGACTGCACAAATGACTGGTACTTAAATATTGATAGGGACAAGTACACTGGCTTAGTATTAATTGACCTAAAAAAGGCCTTAGATTCGGTAAATCATTGTCTTTTATTGAAGAAGTTAGACAAATATGGAATTAAGGGATTAGAGCTCAACTGGTTTACTTCCAACTTGCCGGGACGAAAACAATTATGCAAAGTTAACTCGAGTTCCTCTAGCATCCGTGTCCTGTAGTCCCGCAAGGCTCCTGCCTTGGTCCACTCATGTTCCTAATCTTTATAAATGACTTGCCATTCTGTCTGAACCAAGTAAACACTGTTTCGCATTCATCAAAAGCCTCTATACTTCAGGAAGATTTAAACAGAACTGGCTACATGGAAATAAGCTATCTTTAAGTGCTCCGAAAACGAAGTCTTTGATAAGAGGATCCAGACTTAACATTCTAAAGCTCGACAAGCTGTGTTTTGCAATAGGCATGCATAAGATGTAGATGGGCAGCGATACAAAACTTCTAGAAATTAAATTCATTAAAAACTCAGATACAATTGCCATATTTGGCCAAGACGCTACAAGATCTTCGTCTCATTAAGCATGCCAAAAATTCTTCCTTCAAGTGATTCACAGAAAGTTTTCCTACGTAGTCGGCACCTATGATTTTGACGGAAGAAGTCTTCTTCTGATATCAGGGAGGTTTAGATCCAATGCGAATACGAGTGTGAGTTTTTATGGTGCACGGTAAGAAATCACACTCGCAAAAACCGTCCAGTACGATGCTTTTGCGTGAACTTCATAGCTTATGACGACTGCAAGAAGACCCAGCTTTTGCAGCTATAGACTTGTCTCAAAACTAGAAGAGTTTGAAATGGTAAATAGTTGAAATTAAAATATTTGCGGTGCCTTCCATTGCGATAGCCTAAGATATGATACTGGAGATCGGATCCAGAACGATGAAGCTTTGTATTTAGTTATACTGGCAACTATAGTTTGAAATGAAATAGCAGTTTGAGTATGCAACCCTCGTGATCCTCGTATATTTTAAGGTGTAGTTGTCTTTTGCACTTTACTAGGTACTTGACGTTTCAACTCATTGCTTATTCTATGTTGATTTTGCAAACACCCTTTCTTACCAGAAATGTGTTATTTGCACTATTGCTTCTGTTGACCGTAAAAAGAAATTCACCCTGTTAGTTTTTTCTCCATTTTAACTCCATGGTGCATTGTCTTTTTGAATTAAAGGCCACCTCTAATTTACTGCAAAGCAATTGCAAAACGAATCGTTGTTGAGATGGTGAAAGATAGCTTTTTGGCATTGATCTTAGTGTATGTAAGAAAGGTATTGCTTCATTTGAAAAAGACATTTGGCACCAATAGTATTCTCTTGAAAAAGTTTTTGTGTCATGGTGCTGAAGAACGTAAACAGTTCACTGAAATTAGAGGAATAGACTCTGCAGAACTTAAATATTGGAGCTCCACATGGTTCTTGACTTGGCTCATTGCTACCCATTGCGAAAAATCGATAAGTTCCATGCTTGCTGGCGACATCCAATTCCCAAATGGACATTCAACTTCCAAATCTGTCTTTAAAGCGATGATATTGAAATAACTTTCTATCTTATCATTGAAAATGCATCTGTTGAAGGAATACTTTGCTTTCACTACTGAAACCGCCCAATATTGATCAAAAAAATATTTTGATTGGTGTTCCTTTGCGCCTATGGGATCATCTACTCACCAATTATCTTCTATGCAACGTTAACTATAACATCACTTAAAGTTGTAGGAATGTTTTCCAAGAACTCAATAGCCGTCACAATTGTCTACTATGTAGTCACAGGGTCCTAGCGAACAATAATGTAGATGCATAGATATCATGTAATTTCTTATACTGCGATATGTGTTCTTCTTATGTTGTTAAATGTTTTTTGAATAATGCTCTTATGTTGGAGCCAGGATAAAAGATGATACATTATAGTAGTAAATTCAAGTCCGTGATATGTTGGATTTTTGTATTTGTTTATTGCTGAAATTTAAGAATAATTTGAGAGTAATGCAAGGCTAGAACTTCATCAAGATTTGCAATTTTTGTGCATTCGACTGATAGCACTGCTTTTGGATGATCAACTTTTGGACTATCGCAACAATATTTATTGCTCTGTTCCACCTTTGCTTTATTTCATGATGAATTATATCATCAATGAAATTTCAAATATTCTTTGATTTTCGGGTGAAGTTATACCTTGGCATTTAAGAATAATTTAAGAACAATCTAGGCCTCAAAGCTATAAAAAGTAAGAGTTGGAGCTCAGCAACAAAATTAAGTTTTCTTGTAAAAAATAAGGTATTGGAATATAGATTGTGGAACCGTAGTTGAATACTTTGGTATGTTGATAAGGAGTCAGGTTCAACCCCAACAGCCCCCCCCAAATGTGTGGCACGTAGTTTGAATGAAGTCTTTTTCATTCATGACGACAACGCGTTCTCCAATATTTTTCCTTATAGCATTGGGATATCCAGCAGCCCTTTCCACAAGACTTGCAACTTTTTTGCCTACAATAAATTATACTTTAGGATTTTGCAGTAAGCTATGCTTTATAGTTTTCGGAAATGCTTCCATGTATCTTTTTCTCATGTCATAGGTCACACAAACTGGCAGTAAAGGAGAGCCTGGTCCCAAAGGTGAACCGGTAAGCAGTAGTAATACAGTTCTTATTTCATGCTGAAACTCAGGAGTGACGCTAACCATGGGAGATTGGTGGGATTTTTGGGCCAAGCCCAAAATGACAAAGCGATTTGGCTACCACAAAGCGATTTGGTTGGCATTTCTACATCTTGGTAGAGCCCCTCACCCCACCCCTAGCATTTTCTCATCGAATTTGAGTGAATTAGAAAATTGATCTTTGCGAGAAGTTGGGGAACATGCCCCCACCAGTCACCCGTGGCGCCGCCACTGCTGGAATGCGCATGTTTCCTCGTATCATTTTCTGCTTCATTTTTGCTGTGTTATTTTTCAGCTCATATCGAAGACTCTTGTGTATGGCAAGAAGACGTATCGGCTTCCTTCTATATTTTAGCTCGCATAGCGTTGCTGTATCGCAATGCTTCTCAATTATTTTTTGTAAAGTCCCCCCTCCCCCCCCCATAGAACGAGAAAACATTTCGCTCTTTATACACTCGTCGTGGTAGCTATAGATAGTGTCAATATCTATAAAAATTGCATATGGCATTTATATACCTGTTTCCCAGGCTCATAGCCTGTTCGCCGGGGTCGGGGGTCATCATATTGTTTTTTATATCAGTTAAAAATAACAACAAAGACAATTATTATATACTCGGCTGTCCCTGGCGTAGGAAGACACGGGGTTACCAAATATCTGTCAAGAGTAGCACTAAAAATTTCAGCAATATATATCCTATCATATGGCAACCCCCAAAGGGGTGGGCCCCAATATTTGAGAAACACTGCTCTAAAGTATGCTTGCTATAAGAGCTAGCTTCTAGCATTTTCCCTGTTAAATGGAAGTTGCTCTCTCTATTGCTGTCAAATTAGCGTCCTAATGCATTTCTATGAGCTTTCAGTCCTCTTATTTTGAAGCTCCAACATATTTGTACATTCTAGGGCAGACCTGGCCCAAAAGGCGAGCGCGGCCCTGATGGTGAAATGGTGAGTATACAATCTGTTTTTTCTCATCAAAATTGTCCGACTAATAACTTAAATGAATCTTTATCAATCCAATATTTATGCGAACGCTTTTATTTTCACATATCATACAGTGTTGTCAAAGTAGTACAGTTCCACGTAATAAGATAACGGCTGATAAACTGTTGGCAGATCGATTGTTTGAATATTTTGGTTACTGTATATGAAGTAAAAAATGACTTTATTTTTTGATTATTGTTTCCATAGTGTTTTAGACTCTTTTGGCTCCTCTTGCTTTCATCCGATTTACAGCAAATTCCTGTCCTAGGAAACCATGGCGCGACAGTCTTAGTTATTAGCCAGAGGCCAAGTTTATCCACAATGCAAAGTGTAGAAATGTTTCTTTCTTACATATATACGCTGCAGGTCTCTCTGTAAAGATTTTAGCAGGTGCGTGACCGTTTGCGCACCTCGTATGAAAAATTATGTATAGAGGCGCACGATTTGATGATTAAGGAGTGTGATCTGGTTAATTTTCAAGAACGAGGAGCGTGATGAAACGTCCACCTCAATAACTGGGGTGCGTGCCATGGTGCGCGCTTGATCGTGCGCCTTAAACGGAGAGGCCTGATTCGCAACATTTCTTATTACCTGTTTATATGAGGAAATCGCTTCACCTATCAGACCTTGCACTTCTGGGTGAGGCGAATTTAGGGCCTTTTATATGGGGGGGGGGGAGACACTTCACCTGTCAGACCATGGGCTGATAGGCGATATTTTTCCTTCCTATAGAATGTTTTGCACTTTTTAGGTTGTGTCTATATGACAAGCATGACCTCACTTCATACCACCAGTACAGTTAAATTTCACTTCGTAAGAGGTGAAGCTTCTCCGCGGAAAAGTGAATTTTTTATCTATAAACACAAACCTACCGGTGACGTAAACATCTTTGCTCATCTTTCCCCATGTAGTTTGCAAGCACTAAGTTTTTCCATAGAACTCAAAGTGGACGTAGATATTTTATATCAATGAGGCTTCACAGCTCCTACCAACATGCCCTCAAACCGGATATTTTCTTTCAGAAACCTGTCTTTCCTTTCACTGTAGTCTTGCATGTAAGGCATTGGCTATGTTGTATATTATCTATATGGGTATATACATATATTTATAATGTTTCGCAGAATAGTGGAACCCCTTTTAATTTGATATAAACCTATGTCATAAAACTAACAGAATGCAAGTCATTCGAACCTTTTATCGTAAGTTCTGTCGCTATTACATTTGCGGGCTAGATCATAAGTCAATACGTCCTTGTTTTGAGAAATGCAAATGAGATTCAGCCAACCAAGTTCCTCCTAGGTCAGTTATTGATCATTGGGAACTCTTATCCCCTCTTAAAAAAATAAAATCTGGTTAAGGCTCAGATCTTATCTTGACTTTCAGTATAAATTCTCGTCCCTTTATCGATATTAAAGTACTTTCTTGATGAGGATACCGAGGACTGCCCACATTTTATAAACCTATTGTTTAGCCGTTCAAGTTCAAAGCCAATCATTGGCCGGGGACTTATAGCTATGCGCGAGCCATGCACTATCCCATTGTACCGCCCACAATCAAGCAGCTGAATATATGCCTTTTACGCATGCTCGTAGATTCCCTTTTAGGGAATGACCCTTAAGGCTGATTTCCATTCACCAATTTCTGGCGCGCGCGCAACTTTTTGCGATTAATTGCGGAGCTAGGCTTGCATATTTACAACAAAAAAGCTTTTGAACATGATCGTGCGATCGCCAAAACAAGTTGAAGTTTGTTCGACTTTTTTGAGAGATCGCCAGTAGTAGCCAATCAAAAGAGGAGAAGTTTCAGGAAGTGACAAATCGCACAATAGCGTCATAGCTGTGGACTAGTCTGGCTAAGAATAATGTGGTTTGAAGTTCGCTTTGCACGTAAACAATTTCATATACATAGTGATCTAGGAAGATAGGTACATAGGAAATTATCGGAGAAATTAGTTTCTGCCATCTACTTTAAGAAAAATTAAGATATTGCAGAAGCAAAAGTCACTAGCCACTCTGACAATAACAGCAGTTATTTTAGTTTTAAGATTAAGCAGGGAGTTTGTTCTGCCCCCTTGAAAAACATTCTTATTATGCAGCAAATGACTGCATTTCAAAGCCATCATTTTGTGTAGGTTTAGCTAAAGTGTAATTTGATATTCACCATGTGTCCGCAAAATGTCGATCTCAAAACGTCGCGCGGGCGCCAGAAATTGGTGAATGGAAATCTGCCTTTAGCTCCTGACCTTTGATGGAATCCGCATCCCCAACGATTTCCCCTAATTATGATTAAGATGTGTTCCATAGTTTGTTGTGTGCCATGTCCAATTTCTTTCGAAATTAGTGATTTCTACGGAGTGCTGATATCCATGATCCCTTAAGACGGGTGTACTTTGTAGAATTACCCATAATGCACAATGGCGAAAATGTTTGTATCACTCCACCCATATTTAGAAAAATCTTATGAGCTCTTTCGAATATAAGCTTTGACATTGTATCGTAACCTCTATAAATAGCCTCATTTAATGGAGAAGTTCGAAGATGTGTATTTTGAAACTGTCATGGCTGCCGAGAGGGGAGGCAGAGAGGGGGCATATTGTCCCAAGGCCTCAAGGTCTAAGGGGTCTCATAACACTTAGTGTTTCATGGACTGGGGTCCTCATAAAGTAAACCAGAAGTAATTTTCCAAAGTTCATTTCTAGACCCTGTCGGGAATACTCTAGTTGTCCGCGACAATAACTCACAGAATGATAGTCACAATGAAACTCACAGTTCTTCAAAATCATCAATTACAGCATATCGTAGATTCAACGAAACTGTTCTACTCAACTCTACTCTAGTTGTGGTATTTATACAATTTCTAAGGAATATTCTCGTTCTATATAATTATTCGTCAGCAGATAATTACGTAAAGTATATTCTTACCCTACTCTAGAACGTTCTCGGGGGCTCTTTGTAAACATTACGTCAGCATGACTAAATAGATTACATGACAACGAGGCTTCATGTTTACTTAGGCCTAACGATGGAATTGTCTAGCTGGAATCTTGCTTACTCGTGCGTGCTTATTGATTATTCTAGAATTTCTTGACACTAAATGGATTTCGTATGTATTTTAATAATTCTGTCAACCCTGAAAATTTTCTGCTCGCTTCGCTCGCAGGGGGCCTCCTTTTTCCACCCGAGTCCTTTGAATTCTCGTGGTAGCCCTGGAGACTATTCCTTAAAGCTCAACTACGGGTTTTTCTTCAAGTAAATACCCTGAAATTTTTCAAAAGTGAACAGTAGCATTTTCTTTCATTTGGAAGGAAGAGTCGTATTCTTTGATCATATCTGTGCGCTGTTGTTTTTAGTAATGAGTTGTTGCATAGTATGTAGTTAATGTTGCACAATTCTCATCTTTCCTACTTTCCCTTCCCACAACAATTTCCTACTTTTCTGTGCAACTCGGTGATTTTCGGTGATTCCATCAGTGCTACGATCGGTTTTTTGATTGCAAGCAGATTTACAGACAACAGCCTCTCTTCGAACATTGTCATTCATTGATTTTGGTCTAAGTCCATTGGATTTTAGGCTAACGTCTCTAACACTTCGGTGATATTCCGAACGCTGCGAAAGCCCAGGTACTTAACTCAAAAGATATCTTGATGCGTTATAGGCTCTAAAAAGAAGGCTCAGTGCACTTTGTACTTGGAACAGAAGTAATATTTAACCTCCATTGACTTTGTCTGAAGTGCCCTGAACTTTGTGTTCTAAACGTAGAAGAGTTTCACCACTTTCAGAAGTGCCAGCAACATGAACTGACAATTTCAGTGGACTTTGACCGACATCAATGCTTGTCAGTTTGGCAAGTCCCACTGCCTTTGAGGTTCAGAGTAGCTGTCAGCCTCGTTGGTATACACGTCTTTCATAAGAAAATGAGGCTCAATTGGTCACAGTCTTAAGAAAATCGTATGAAAATCACCTGGCTCAATTTCCAAAATTTAGTGTTTTTATTGGCCAAAAATCAATATTTCGTTGTTATTGCATTCAAAATGTTAAAGATGGAATTCACATTCAAGTATACAATACTAATAGCGAAAGCGTAAACCATTTTAGCCAGTTTATTTCAGTAAAAGTTAAGAAAATTTAAGAAAATCACAGGCTCAATTTCGCGAAAAGTTAAGAAAATTGAGGCTCAAGCAAAATTATGGTTTTCTTATAAAAAAGAAACGTGTAAGCATTTCAATTTACGTAGTACAGTGTAATACTTTTCATAAAGCTAAATGTAAGCTTGCATTCACTTTTACCACAAGATTGCAAGATTTGATCGTCACTGTAGAACAGCCTCTTCATTAGCTCCAATAATGCTGCATCTCGATCTGGACTGAAAGAAAATTGTCAGAATCGAGCTCACGCTTGTTTGATTTAGTTTCTTGGCCAAGGCATTCCGCCAGTTCACAGTTAAAGGCCATCCACATAGAAGGTGGGCAGAATTTTTAAAAATATTGACCCCCTTGCCCCCTTGTACGCAAACATACGGTTTATAGATCACTCCCAGTCAGCGTACATACTTTCATATCTAACCCCCCTCTCAATTAGTTTTCAGTGTTCAACCACTTTTAACCTGTTTCTAGCAAAGTTGAAACAAAGAAACAAAGAAAGATCACGATTTTTGCACGTTATTTACCGCCCACTACTCTTATTGTAGGATCGGCACATTCGTCCAGTCTGATTGACTACGTTTGATTAGAAGTCTGTTCCAAGTTTTCAGCATTCTGAAAAATTTTGAAGCCTTTGGTGTGGCTGTGTATATTTTTGGAGTCGTATTGCGTATGAACGTATTGGCAAGGATCCCACCCTCATGTACGCTCACATACCCTTTGCGCTGAACGAACTCCCCCGGGGAGTTCGATTCCCCTCTGTGCGTACGTACTATGTCGAGTGTCCCTTAGGTGAGAAAACTATCTGTGTTTTGGCGCTCTCTTTCTGTCGGAAGTTTCTGCTTCAATTGTATAAAAACGATGTATGTTTTATAAAATCAAACGATATTTCTTTCGTTTTTCGGCAAGTCCTTCGATATTTAAAACGTTTTTGAGCAGTACTGGCATTAACAATTCAAATGTCTTCAGGACCAAATTCTTGTTGACCGCTGAAAATAACAATAGGCAGTCATAGCCATATTTTTTGCAATTATATATAGAGGTAGATTAGGATGTTGTCGGTTGCTACAAAAATGGAGCATACTTTTCCACCATTTGTGTACCAATGATGACAGTATGTATTTTATCCCCTAAAAGGAGATTCAAACCACTTTTCTTACTGGTTCAAATAGCTTTACTATTTTATTATCAGTAGCTAAGTGGTGGGTCAAATAACTTTTTGCAATTCATGGGGATATGGAAATAGTTTTCACTTTGTAATTGGATTTTTTCAACAGGGCTCCTTTGGTCCTATAGGAGACAGAGGTAGAAAGGGAGAGAAGGGAGACATTGGTGCTGCTGGATTGCCTGGGCCACCTGGGAATATTCTTGTAAGCCAATGCAACAGTTAATTAATAGTTTTTTATCCTGTGTTGTATCTTCTATTTTGCATTTTAATGAAATATGCTGCTTCCTTTACTTTTGTTCATTCTTTGTTCACAAAGCATCTTCGCTACATGCTATGCTTTCATGTTGTATATATGTTTCATTATAGTTTTGGTTCTCAAATACGTGAAACTTGTTAATACGCAGTTTATTTTCACCCTTAGGAAAAAGGCCCATCAGGACTTTTCCTTGCACAAGGCAATTTAGGCCAAATTTCGTACCAAGAAGGCCGTCAGGTATTTAATCTTATCTCCAAAGCTCTGTCGTTCTAATGTTAACATCTGAGTGTTAATGTTTATATACAGACACATACATAGGCAAAGACACGCAGACAGAACAAGGCGCACAAATTCATGCAGACAGTATTTCTTTCGAGCAATGGGAATTTGTCTTGTTAGCACCACTTCAATTGTCTATTTCTATAAGTAGTATTTTGCGGTAATATTTGAGGTGACATGCACTGGCTAACCAATTGTCCTTTGGTGTAGTCTTCAGTGATATTATCTGTAGCTAATTTATCAATTTGACGCATATGAAAAGCGAACCTTTGATAAGCAATCTATGCATAAAATAACCAGACTAGATCAAAGAAAACTTGCAATGTAGCTACAGACAAGTATGTAGTTTAGAATTCAAGGGGAGTTCACAGTTTCGGGGCAGATTTGTTGCTATGAAATACAAACAAGTTTCTTAAAGGACCTGGAAAACCTGAAAAGTTTGCTAGCTTTTGGAAAAAGAAGGAAAACCTGTAATAGTCATGGAATATTTTAATCACTAGAAAGTCAAGAGAAGCTAGGGAGTTCTACTATTTGATCATGTTGTGGGAAGTTCTCAAAAGCTTCCTATCCCCAAAGAAGTACCAGTGATGCTAATGAAAATCTCTGACTTGTTAAGTTTCAAATAACCGAGTTTCAAAAGTTTCGTTTACCGCATTTTTAGCATTTTTCTTTGAATAGTGTTTCTAGAAACGTTGTTCAGTGTCATAAATGGTCAGAGAAAATAATCAAGTTTTACCGAAAAATCAGGGAATTTCATCTGAAGAATCTTGTAAAAGTCCTGCGTATCTTTTTTTACTAGGAAACTACCATACATAAAGAGGTTTTGGTTTTGCTTTAGGTATTAGCTCTAAGAAATTGCATTGTTATTCAATTAATATCACTGTTCGGTTCTATGGACTGTTTTTAATTTCAACCAACAAGATTTTATGTCGTTATGACTCATGGTTTTGAATAACCACAGTGCTGACATTGTGTCAGATACAGATGATAGTGTCATCAAGCATTATAGCTTCAAGTCAAAATGCTGTATTCTGCTGCATGCACTGATATCATTACATGATCTTCTTGAAGCTTTCAAAGCTCAGTTGATTGAATGACCTGCTTTCAAATTACACCTTAGCCTGTAAATTGTTGTCTTTAGGGTCCTCAGGGATCCAGAGGAAAATCTGGAAGAAAAGGATATAAGGTATTGTATTCTATACTCATTTCAAAATTTTTGAGATAGTTAGAACATTATAGCTAATTGTTGATTTAGATTCTTTATGCACTTGATTGCTCCATCTCCAAATGCCCAAAAATTGCTCAAAATTTTCTGAAATGCTACTCAAAAGTCTCTAAAAATTGCTAAAGAAAATGGCAAATTTTTTAAAAAGTTCTCTTTGTCTAAAAAGCTGTCAAAAATTACTCAATTGTTGCCAAGCTATGGTAAATCTGATTTTCCATGCATTTATTCAGAGTCAATATATATTCTGAAGAAATAGCAAAGCCTGTTTATGAATAGCAATCTTATGTTTTTCAGGGTAGTTCATGGTAAGATGTCCCGACTGCCAATTCCTTTTCGTAATAGGTGCTTTCTGATTAGGGTTTTCTTTCCTCTTTAGGGTCTTCCTGGCAATCGAGGTTCCAAAGGTACAAAAGGAGAGAAAGGAAGAATCGTAAGTTGTGTTCCTAAACAGCATGATTTGTTACACTTCTGAAAATGAGACAAAAGTTAAATAATTTAACTGAGTGCTTCCGTGTTGTTTATATGGGTGGAAACGCGTTGTGGAATATCTTCAGAGCTATTTAGCTCCTTTCAGTATTGCTAAGATTGCGAGACGAGATTCTAAAGGATGCGAGAGTCATCCGCCTCAAAGACAGGACATAGTTACACTGATTATTTTCTTGCGGCCTAGAACGAAGTATATAGTGTATGGGGTGAGAGGGCAGAGGTAAATGTGTTTAGGGGTGCAAAAGTTAAACAGGTTGAGAACCACTGCACCATAAGACTCTTGTTATCACTTTGTGAATAGATAATAAATACAATTATTATTATTTTCATGGAATACTCGTTCAGTCTTCCTGTGCAAGGTGATAGTCATATGGGGCTCAGGGTGGCGCAACCCTCATTGCTAGTTCATAGGAGCTCTTGAGGGCGCTGCCCTTTTGAATGCGAATTGTTTTGGAATTGCTTCTTTAGTTTTTCTACTTTGTTCAAAATTCTACTCAGACTACAAAATAATGCTATAGCCAGGGGAAAATTTAGGGGTCAGTACAATGTTGAGGGATGAACTGGAGTGATTTTTACCTGATTCTATAGAATGGGATCTCCAAAATCCTGCTTGGAGCCCTGCCCATGTTAGAAATTCGGCATCACACCCCCTGGTCCTGTGTGCTTTTGGTACAGCACATCAAGTGAATTCTTGCAAAAAATAGATATGTAGCGAAGTAAACTGCGCGTAAGGAAATCAGGCTTGTTGTGTGAAGGACTTGGTGCTTGAACTCCATAACATTTTGGAGGATTAACTGTCTATTAAGAAGACATTTATGTTTGACCTATTTCATCTATTTTCTATGTTTTAGGGTGATTATGGTGGAGTTGGTTTGCCAGGAAATCCAGGAAGGCCTGGAAATAAGGTTTGGTCCGATACATAATTATCGCGTATAATTAAGTTGATTTATATATATATTCAGTTTTTAATTGTTATCTCTAGGACGGTCGAAGAGTCTACAAGTCAAATGTGGTCAAAATAAAGTCAAAAATCTTAATTTTTTGGAGTAAAGTCAAAAATAGTAGATATAGTCAATAAAGTCAAAAGTGGAATGCAATGTTCATATATGCATATTTACAGTACCATGTTGGACCAGGAAAGTCTACATTTTGCATAGCGAGCTTTGTTACTTAGGCTGATATGGGCTTTCTGTCTGTCTCTATGCTACTAGAGAATGTTCAGACAACCTACGGCATCGGTGGAGTGGAGATTTTTGCTTCTCAACAAAATTTTTCCTGAAGAGTGCAATTTTCTACCAGGTGTTGTTGGAAAGCATTTTCTTTTGGCTTTTAATAAACTGTTAGGAGAATGAACTTTCTGGAAGTGTATTGTCTTTTTCTGCATTGAAATTAGGAATTTTTGGCTCAAGGATGTTTTTAAAAGTCAAAGTTAGGGCAAAATTTCGAATTTTTAGGTCAAAATGTTGAAAAATTAAGTCAGAATATGATGGCCCTAGTTATCACTTTATCATTGTCACTCAGCCCCCTCTATTCAATCACAATTGTTGGCACCATAATTTTCATGACTATGCTTAGCACTTCTGATTGGGGTACACAGAGTTAATCTTAATGCTTTTGCGGAAGTAATGGGGAGTTCAGCTAGCGAATACGCTTATGTTGAATGCCATGATACCTTTGCTTTATACTTTTAGCGATTACTAGACTGACAAACTTGACTCAGACAACTAATCAGGATTGATCCTTAGAGAAAATTTACTTAATAGAATAAGGGAGGAAGCTAAAATTTATAGAAAAAAATTGGAGCTTCCACGCAATAATCAGCTTGATTGGATAATTTTTAGCTCCTAACCTCTGTTTGTTAAGGATGTCAAGTATGACAAGTTTAGTTGAACTTTAAAAAATCCTGAGATAAGAGCTGTAGGAGTCTCGCTCGAGCGCATTGATTTGCTTATAGGTTTTACTTTTCAGGGGGAAAAGGGGGATCAAGGCCAGAAAGGAGTTGAAGGAGGTATCGGTGTTAGAGTAAGTCGTACTCTATTGCCCTTTTAATTTTTTGTGTGATGTACAGGTATATGCTCTTAATACTAGTTTTTGTTCACATTGAGCAAGATTCATTAAATACGTATGCGGAATTTGATTTGAGTTTAAGGCCAGTGCTGCTCATGCGTTGCTTGCCAAAATGAATGCAAATATGCATTGCCCAAGGGAAGGTAAAGATGATATGTATAACTGTAGTTGTAAGATTGGATGTACCAAGGGATAAAGTCATTGAAGGAAGCTCTTCAAGCAATTAGATCTGAGCATGGATTAGTGGGACCTTATAAGTAAAAGCCTACCTCAGACATTCAGTTTTGGAAGCTAAGTCGCTTTGTATCCGTTAAATGGAATTAAGATTGTGGTAAGATAGCAAATCAAGAAGGGATAATGTGGTTCAATTGAACATGCAAATCAAGGTGGCAAGTGATTTTATTATCAAGGCCTCAGAGAGGTACATCGAAAAGCTGATGAGTGTGTGAAAAAGTTTGTACCCTTCCAAGACCTCTTCTTATTTTGATAGAAAATATTCAATTATTATGTGATTTGTAATTGTAAGAGGGGCATTTTCCAATTCTGTTGTCAGTAAATTCTTGACTCATGTGGCTGATCGGTTCTAAGTTTGGTTGCAAGTCATTGTTTGGTATTTCGTTAGACTTTTATCCTGAAAATGCATGTCTTGTCTTCTGAATGATGACTGATAAAGTATATACCTGACAGTACAATACAATCAAGTTTTGAAAGACGAGCTAATCATAATCCTCTTGTGTTTTCCTCTCTATTATTAATTAGGGACGGCCAGGTAGACACGGACAGCCCGGACATTTTGGATGGAAAGGAAGTCAGGTACAGCTTTTGATATATCATACACGTTGGCAGTAATAGTTGTTGTTTGCTTCATCTCTGAACATATAATTGATGTACAGAATTTTGGGCAAAAGACAGGATTTTTTATTCTTTGACAGTCAACCAAAACTCCTTCGAGCGCTGTGTTCAATATCAGTGTGACACTGCGTCAACATTGTTGACATCACAAAATATGTGGCAAAATTCTTTTCAGTTCTACTTTCTAGCTTGCTTGCAGGCAAGTAATGCCTCTGTGGCGCAGTAGAATAGTCAGTCATTCTCTGGCCATTCCTTGAGGCTCGAATCCTCGCCGGGGTATAAAATTTTCCAATTGTGGTAGCCCACTTACGAGTAAGTATAAACTCCCTGTCAGCCATTGCCTACTGAATTAATATATAATTACGCTTGGCTCTGACGAAAGCAATATGTCGAAACAGAATAGACATTGCCCTGGCTGTGGTGAAGGCCCTAGCCAAGAATGACCTTAGTAAACACTGATTACTCTATTGCGCCTCTGTGGCGCAGTAGGATAGTCAGTCATTCTCTGGCCATTCCACTGAGGTTGGGATCCTCGCCGGGGCATAAAATTTTACAATTGTGATAGCCCACTTGCGAGTAAGCATGAACTCCTTGTTAGCCATTGCCTAGTGACTTAATATATACATATATATAATATATATATATAATATATGTATAAATATATATATATATAATATATGTATAAATATATATATATATATAATATATATATATATATAATATATGTATAAATATATATATATAATATATATATAATATATGTATAAATATATATATAATATATATATTTGTGTAATATATAGTATATAATATGTAGTTGAGAGTATATATGTTTGTATGCATCTATGTAGGTATACGGTACACAAAACTCTGAGATTTAATCCTTAGAATTTGAAGGTGCAAAAAAGGTTTGGGTATGGTGCTACGATAAGCATTACAGAGTTTTTCTGTAGTGATATGATATATCTACTATAGGTAACTCACTATCGCTTTTACACCATCACTTTGCAAATGTTTACATAGGACCTATTTTAGAGTGGTCTTGGCTACACTTTGTGGTCTTCAAATCATGAGTGTGGTCTTGGAATTAAAAAGTTTGGTCAATATTCTGACTGTCATATGCTTCTTATCTCATAGAAGTCTTTTTGCACCTCAGTCTGTGTATAATTTGTGTAGATTTCCAAAACAATACAATATGTAGTTCGAAGTGATGTCAGACAACAAAAGGTGTCAGATGTAATTTTGGATTATTTGAAGAGCGCCGTTCCTAAAAAGCTCAAGCAGGGTGTGGTCAAACTCTATTATGGCATAGAGCGGTTTTGGAAAATATCCTTAAAATAGGCCCTGTGTTTACAACATATAATGATTTGATGAGTTATTGAATTTTATAGGGTATTACAGGGATGATTGGTGATCCTGGTGAACCTGGTAGACCGGGAAGCAAGGTAGGGACTCTCTTTTCTTTGCCTCCTTCGTCGTTTAGGAAATGACTTTTGAAGTGTTATGGACCATGTAAACAATACTTTACGTATATTTTGGCAGATTTTGATCCCTCCCTTCCCCATTGTTGCGGTACTTGCTAAATTTACATACATAGATGTCGGTCAAAGTCCTTTTATAATTTTCGGTCCATGTTTCTAAGACTTCGGTGGCTTTCAAAGCTTAGGGCACGTTACACTTTGTCAATAACAGTTATATCTACTTCTGGTCAACTTGTAACGTGCACTGGCTCCTTTTCGAGCCAAAAAGGTATTATAACAGAATAAAATTATGTTTTCCAGGAAATTGGCAAATCTTTTTGGAATTAGAAAAAGACAATGACGACTGACCATGATTCTTGTTGTGGCCCTTGTTCTTAAATCGGCAAAAGTTGAATATTCACATTTTGGGGTGTGACGTAGTAAGGTACAACACCCCTTTCCCTAAAAATATCACAATCTGGCACACCGTGTGCACCTCCTCCCTCTCCTAAAGATGTGACTTATTTTTTGAACTTCCCCTTTCATCAATGGAGCATTGAAATCCGATTATTTGCGCTTCGCTGGTTGATTTCAGTTGATTCTATAGCAATTGCTTGGTTTGCTGATTTCTAGCGGAATTTTAGTTTCGCAACAAATTTGTTGAACTGGACAGTTGCAGCAATAAAGCTTTAGTATGGGTAGCCGTATGTAGCAATACTCATTCCTTTAGTCAATAAAGTGAAAGGTATTCAATCTTTTACTAAAATGTATTCAATCCAGTCCTAATATGTATTCAGTCCAGTCCTGATATGTATTCAATACAATGGTGAAATATATACATTTTGTCCTCCGATTGAATATATTTCAACATTGAATTGAATATATATTTCAACATTGAATCGAATACACTTCAGGACTGGATTGAATACATATAAGGACTGGATTGAATACATTTTAGTAGAAGATTGAATACATTTCACTTTATTGAATGTACATTTAAAGGATTGAATATTGCTACATACGGCCAGCCATACTTTAGCCAATCGCTAATTATAATAGAAAGTTTGACAAAAGCATGCCGTAAAGTAAAGTTTATAAACTTATCAACAAGTTCTCTTGGTATTTTGGCGAAACTTCTGAGTCATGTTTTGACATGTGCAAAGAGCTAGGCATTGACAAGCCTCACCTCAACTTTATAGCAATTCAAGTGAGTACAATAATTCGAACCATGTATGGCTTATATTCTGCATGGGAAAAAGCCATGGACTGACACAGAACTCCTCTCTTACTGACACAACATTGTATAAACTATAGCTTTTCTTCTTCATTCTTTTCTCTCTTTTTTTGAGCCAGCCAAGTACAGATTGCCTTTTTAGTGAGATTTGCACTTGTAGTATTTAACGATATATTGTACATGAAAAAAGACTATGATATAGTATGGTAGTGTTATTGTTATCAGAAGAAATGTTTATTATCTATTCTTTCAAATTGCTTGTCATGATTTATGAGTTCCTCTATTTCGCTATCCTTTCTATCGTTAATTTAAGGGAGAATCTGGTTCTAAAGGGATGCAAGGTGATAAAGGAGATCAGGTGAGAATCGATTTTCGCACAGTAGCAATGAAGAACTTTTAATTTCTTCGCATTGGCTTTCATACTCTCTTTTGTTGCAGCAGTGGCTCTTGATGCTAATATTATTTTATGGTCTATATTTTCTTGCATCAGGGACCAATTGGTGAAACTGGTGAAGCTGGTTCTCAGGGTCCGAAAGGGCTACAGGTGAGTTGACATATAGGTATTCTCAAATATCACGCACACGCGTGCTCGCACGAACCACCCACTGGCACTGTTTGCTGATACCATTGTCTATGTTATATTGAATAGAAAGCAATGGTCATTAAGTATCTGTCATGGGGGTGGAGGCTTTTTGCTAGGGGTATGTAACAGAAATGCAATGTAAAGGAGGAGCTTCAAACAAAGTATAAAAATATGGAGGGGTATGAAACAAAAAATAGCTCTATTTCAAAAGTTTAAAAATAATTAAACTAGTCAAATAGCTTAAAGTGTTAGTCATCATGTGATGATTCTACTGCAATGCTAACACCTGTAGCAAGTTTTTCTTCAGCATGAAAGCTATCAAATAAGCTTTTCTAGGATCTTCTAGTTGCAAATTCGGGAAAGGGGTTTGAAATATTGTTTTAGATCTTTTTGAGGGTATCAAGTAACTTTTGAGATGTAGAATGGGGTGCCAAGTTTTATTTGAAAATTAAGAAAGAGCGTCCACCTCACATGACAGATGCTTAATGGCCACTCCTAAAGTGTCTTTTGGAGAATATTTCAACTTTTACACAAGTTCTGTTAACTGGAAAATGGACAATGCTAATGAATTATCTGATTGATACGTCTATATTTTTAGGGACGAAAAGGGAATCGTGGCAATCAAGGGCCAATGGGTTCACAGGTACTGCTAATAGGTATTACTTCTGATGCACATCTTAAGTTATATGTTGGAAGTTATGTAGTAAATTTTTCGAACAGTACCTTGGAAGCTCGAAAGCACCTGATGTTGAAAGGATTTTTTTAGTTTCTGTTTCACTTGTAAGACTGTAGTTTGTCAAATCTGGAGGGAACTAATCACGCCAAAGATGTATTGTTGTCTAAAGACCAATAGTTGTACGAAATGCAAATTACCAGGGTGTAAATAGGTCATCTCGCAATGGGAGTAGAGGGAAAAACATTATTTTGATGTGCACCACAGCCTTACACATAGCAGACCTTCTACGATGGTGTTTCCCAAGTTTCCCAACTACTGTTATTGAAGTTATGAAAGTTTCGCTACTCTCACCGTTAGCCAATCGTATCACAAATGACGTAATAGCATTCTTGAGGGTTGCACTTTGAATAGTCTATCCAGATATCATGGAGATTATTTAATGCCCTCCAGATTCATGATCCTCTTGATTAAGAATTGGCCTTGAGATTTTCTCTTCATCTCAATCCCAGGCGCCGCATGACGTTCTATGTTTAACCTATGTTGGATTAATTAGTTTTCTAGCATTTGTTATAAAGTTTTCCAGAACGTGTGAGCAATACGAGCGTTGATACTTTTAGCTCCTTAAATAGGTTACGATTTTAAATACAAATCTCTTCAAAGGAAAAGCCTCTTTCTGAGCAACAAATATTGACTTTTGTGCTAGGGACCTAAAGGTGCATCTGGTGTAGCAGGCCCTGTTGGCCAAAGTGGCACCAAAGGTGTCAAAGGGCCCCCTGGTCCACGTGGAGTCCCTGGACCACCTGGCTATTCTGGTGAAGATGGCCAACAGGGAGAAAAAGGTGAGCGAGGTTCAATTGGTGTTTCTGGAAGATCTGGTAAAGCTGGCGCAAAGGGTGAGCCTGTAAGTTATGGCAAATCATGTTATTTTACTTACTCACTTTCAAATAGAAATTATCAAGTTGAAACAATGCTTCTGCTAGCATAGGCGTTAAATCTTAATTGGCTAACAAAGGAATCGCCATCGAAGGATTCTTGCCAATAATGTTTCGAGAATTCGCTCGATAAGCATTGAGAAGTATATTTTGGTGGTAAAAAGTGTACTTTCTTTGCGAAAAAACTGATACTACATAGTTTCGAATAATTGAAGAATATTTTGCAAGCATGCTCAGAAGGCTTCAGTTCACATTTCCAGAAGGAGCAATTTTTATATCTTGCGTAGATCAAAAGTTATCGACATTAAAAGACATATAGATTTTGTTGGTCGTCTTTGGTTACAGCTTCTCCTTTTCTTGGCCATTTTGAAACATATTTTTGCAGAGTACCCCCGTAATAATTGTCTAAATTCAAAACTTCTTTAAAGCTTTGGGTGAGCACCAATGTATTTCATTTTGCGGAGACATTTCTTGGTAAAGTTATGAAGCACGATCTTCTTCTTTTCACTGTGCTTTGTAAAAGCTCTAAAATCTTCATACTATTTAGTTAGTTTCTGGGAAAATGATCTCACTTTTACCAAGCTACTTTATGCCTTTTTACTCCTATTCTGTCAGCTGGTTTTTGCTTACTTTTTGGGTTACATTAAATAATCAGGTTTCAAACCGAAATCTAACGTTGAGCCTTTCTTTCCTCCTTTTTAATTTAGGGTCCTGCTGGTCCAAGTGGTGGAAAAGGTGACAAGGGTATGCGAGGAGAAACAGTGAGCAATTGCTTTCTTACGTTAATTTTATCATAGTTTATGCTATGCCTCAAGTATTGCTTTACCAATAAATTAGAAAATGGGCCACGACAGTAAGAAAATTACGCCTTACTACATCCATACAAGAGGCAAAGTCGCCAAGAGATTTCAGAGACCCTGGAGTGAAGTGAAATATGAATCCCCTACTACTGAGACAAGCAGAAAATAGGGATCTGAGTAGCAACCCAAAGAAATTTCTGTTACTGTATCCTGTAGATCAGCTTTAAATGTTTGGTCTTACTTTTTGAGCTATACCAGAAAGTTGGCAACTGCATGTTGACTTCAATTATTGCACAGATAATGACTCATTTTATATCAAACCCTGATAAGCTCCCTTTTATTTCAGAGAGTGCCTCTTCCTTAAGCTTTTTTATTTGATAATTTTCTTTTGTTATATGATATTTTTGCCGTTTGCTATTATTTTTTCTTGATGCATATCGACAATTATGACACCTTTCATGCCCATAACCACGAGATATTATGCAGTGTCGAGACACTCTTTATGTTGTACACAAAGTTTCTTGGTTTCCATCAGAACATTAAATGATTTTTCTATCTATACTCTGCTGATGTCGAGTAAAAAGAATTCATTAAAACAAATAACATGTCTGCTTTTTCTGCAACCTTTAAAAGCAGATACAGCAGTTTTGACAATAATCAGAATATTAATTTTCGAATTGAATGTATAAAATTCAAATGCCTCTTACATACATAAGGCATTACAGAGAAGATAAAGATTTCCTTGTTTCCTTCCCCGTGTATTCATTTTGTCGTGTTACTTTAGGCCTGACAATACTAACAACATAAATTGCTAGCTAATCCGTTGTTATTTTTTTGAAAATCGAAGGGTCCAGCTGGAGAGGATGGTCCACGAGGACCGCAAGGTGAACTGGTAAGTACTTTTAACGTATCAGGGCTTTTCAAGCCTATTAGTTTCATTCAATTTACCATGTCGGGGACTCATTCTGTAAGAAACTGTTAGTGTTTAGAGAGAATGGCCTCTGAGCATTAGCCATGATCATTGTTGTTTGTTTTAAGAAGGTAGCCCTTTCTAAGATCTTTCTATGAGAACTAGACGTGACTCTAGTCTACTCTTAGAGGTCTGTTTTGTAAACCATTCTAAGCCTGGATTTGTTTCGGCCCTTCTTTTTATCCTTCAAGGAGGATAGCGGACCTATTCATCATGAATTTAAGTTATTCCACAGCTAGAGATCTTTAGAGATTTCTAGGCTTTTATTGGGTCTTATTCAATTTCATTATTAGCAATGGATAATTTATGAAAAGTAACTTCAAAGGTTTTACATTATCGCATTAAGATTCCTTGTCGCCTTGATTAGCGTTCTGTTTTGTTACAGATTGCTTTCATCTGCAGATTTTCTAGTATAAGATTTCAATATTGACATGAAGCCTTTCTTTGAAAACCATAATTTTTTTAACTCAATTTGCAGGGAGTTGCTGGGAGACCTGGAGGATACGGACCACCTGGTATAGATGGCGAAAAAGTATGGAAATTTGAAATACCGTTTCTTTAGTGGAAGCAGTAGTTGCTATACTGTATTTAATTTCGTAGACTTGTTTTCTTTATTTCTATTCCTCATGTGTTTCTATACACGTTTCTTTTATAAGAAAGTTCTTTTCGGCCCAATAATGAAACTTTCTTGGTATTTTCACGATTCACACATCAAAACTTTCTTAAGACTTTCTCAGCAAACATTTCTGAGTTCTAATGTTTGCGTATGCAACTTAATGGAAAGTGAAAAAGCGCCATGTTCACTTGAAATGATAATGAACCTCAGTAGAAAAAGAATTCGACATAACATATACAGCATTTTGTACTCAGATAAATCAAACTTTGAACACATATACACTGATAAGCTTTCTTAGATCTCAAAAATCTAGTATTGAACTTTATTAACTTTTGAGCAGCTGAGTACAGCTTCACATTCTTATTAAAAAAACGTGTATTGCGACACAAGTACTTGGAGATTTTTGTTTAGATTCGTTCACATTTGTACCTGGTCAATTTTGCTTATCCACAAAGTTTCTGCGGATCAGCTCTGTATTTCCTGCAAACTAATTAATAAAACTACTGCTTCTTTTCGACGGCACCAATGTTGTGAATGGCATCTCTGCTCATAATAAATGCATTTGTGTTCTCTATGTTAATAATTTTTCAGGGAGACATTGGCCCACCAGGCCTGGAAGGCGCTAGAGGTGAACCAGGAAGAAAAGTAAGAGAACAATGAGCCATGTTTTTATTTGTCCCCACCAAGACGTGTTCTTTTCCAACATGATTGGCATTTTGTATGTGATAGTGACAATGCAAAAAATTGAATAAATTGTTCTTGATTTGATTTATTTATGTTTCCTTGCTTTGCTTTCAATCTATACTTAAGGAATTAGTGGTTATCAAGCACTATATACGCATCAGACATGGAAGATTTTGCTTTCGGAGTATCTATAATGGCTCCAATCTATTCAAACCCTTGGTTTTTTGTAAGACTTTGATTGTACCTTTCATTGGAGAGTATATTCTCTCTGAACCTATCATTGAAATTGGAAATTTAGAGAAGAATACACTCCATGCGATTCAAATGCTATAGTTGTGAGCACCAGTTGCGGATAGCAGAACCCTTCATAGAGCTTTCAATAATATTTAGATTGTGGCAGATCATGAACAATAGGCGTCTGTGTCCAAAAGAAGGGCCACCCATTACGTGTACTTTTTTTACGTCATTGTAAGTCAAAGTTGAAGGCAGTTTAGGCTGAAGTAGCCAGCGATAAATCGCCGGTAGCCGCCTTCAATAGAATGCTCTGCTTTCATAGCATTGAAAGAAATGGTAAGGAACAAATTTTGATGTGGCATGTGGGTATAGTCACATATCTTGCAGCTGATATTTTGCGAGTGTCAGAATGTGTTACAGACCCGCACCTGTTGAGCGTTTCTATCCATTAGCCATGTGACCATTTCAGTTTATTTTTTGTTAGGGTGAAGAGGGTGCACCTGGACCACAAGGACCTCAAGGGAAACGAGGCTCAAAGGTTTGCTTGCATTAAGCAGTTACTCCCTAGTACATAATACAAGTGTTAGAACATATTTTTCTACTTTCGTTTATATTCAAGAATCACTGTTGCAGTCTTTATACGCATTTTAGAAGTCAAATATGTTAATAGTCAAGTTATTCCACTAAATTTTTCCATAAAATCGTAGCACGTAAGTATCAAGAAGAATCTCTTTTAGTTGCATCACACACTTGTTTTGAGTAATCTTTGTTTATTTAGCAATTACAATGTCAACGGACTGAGTATATGAAAAAACTAGATCTTCTTAAGTACAGATTTTGCAATACACGTTTTTTTCTAAGAAAACCGTCATTTTGACTGAGCCTCAATTTTTTTAACTTTTCCCGAAATTAAGCCTTAGATTTTCTTAAATTTTTCTTAACTTTTACTGAAATAAACTGACTAAAACAGTTTACACTTTCGTTAGTAATATTGTATACTTGAATTTGAATTCCATCTTGAACATTTTGAATGCAATAACGACGAAATATCGATCTTTGGCCACTAAAAACACTTAAATTTTGGAAATTGAGCCTCGTGATTTTCTTGAGATTTTTGGCCATTTGAGCCTCATTTTCTTATAAAATTGTTTTCCTATAAAAGACGTATATCTGCTAAAGACAAGTAGGTATATTAATAGATAAATAAACATAATATACTCTTTGGCACCGAATAGTGGAGATTTTTGAGAATTTCACCACCTATTTGGATTTATTAACCCCTCTCCCCATCTAAGCAATTTTGAACAATATCCAATCCTCATTTTAATCACACCTCACTTCAGCTAAAGATTTCAAAGCTTCAAAAAAGATAAGTAAATAGATACACTGGATTTTTTAACTCAAATCTATATTAGCAAGTAAGGAAATCAAAGCTGTCCTTAATAAGTAAAAGTTTTGTTCTTAATTGATTAAATAAAGATTAATAATAGCTGCTAATCTACTTCACCTTTTGGCAATAAATGATTGCAATAATTCTGAAATGTTTGTCTCCATACTGCCTATTAAACATTGACCCCCTCCCATCTATTAGCAGCCTCCCAGTTACGGTGATTATGGAAAACCATGCTCATTTTCATTTAATAACGCCCCTAATATATGCTTTATTAGCAAGATGTCGACCCTTTCCTAATTATACCCCCATAATATTCGGTGCCAAGAGTATGAATGTGTACCTGCATATCTGCTTATTCAGTAGTCGGGTGCATGACTTATAGCTAGTTCAGCTGTTTCAATCATCAGAATGAATTAGAAATTTGTGTAATTGCGTATTTAGACGAAGAATTTTTTGTAGGGAATGCATGGAAAACCAGGCATGAATGGATTTAATGGCAAACCAGGTCAGAAAGTATGTATTTTTTGTATTTGTATGTTCAGGAACTAGAGTTAATGTCATATACCAGAATTTTGTCCATATATGTGTGCTTTTCAAATATATAAGTAGTTCTTTGCCTCGTCCTTACATTTTCAATTATATTACGTACTTCGTCCTTTATCTCGCTTCGCTTTATATCAACCTTTCTGCTTCTTGGAACTCAATTTAAGGATAAAAAGTGCTGGGAATCCCCACTGAATTTATCTCCACAATGCAGAATGTCACAAAAGAGATAACTTAACGTTGTATTACTTTTGAAGTAAATGAAGTTCATAATTTGTAGTAGCAGCATAAGCCGCACCTCGTCTGTTAAACGCCGCAGCGTTTATAAAGTTTTTGATGCAGTGTTCACTGGATGGAAATACTTGCAAGAAGGAGACATTTGTTGTATAGCTAAAATGTCAACGCATTTTACAAATTTTCTGCATCCATAGAGATAACTACAGAGAAATATGCTTTTACGAGTAAATCGCAATTAGTTTATTTATGAACTTCTTGTGTGCGGCGTTTCGAGGGCGAAACTTATTAAAATGGGATGCTAAATATGCTATAGGCTATATCTTTTTCTATGGAAGGTAGGAAAATGAAATTACTCTATCCATGTCTGCGCTATTTGAAGTTTGATCATCAGGTGCTCTAAGTGCTTTTTTCTTATTGTAGGGCGATATTGGTGAACCTGGCAAAGTTGGCAAAAATGGTCCTGAGGGTGAAAAGGTAAGATATTTCCCTTTAATTAATTATTGGCAATGCCTTTTGTTAGTGAGGTGATCCAAGGTATGGCAAAACAGAAATGCATCTAGAAAAACTGTAACAACTGGAGGGGATCGTTGATCACAAGATAGAAAATTGCATAGGATCACTGCAGCTTTCTTTGTTTAAGCATTGTAACACACGTTTTTACGATACATTGTGGTCTTTTACAATTAATAGTGATACTCTCAAACCTCTTTCCCAGTGCTTGGCTGGTCATAGCATAGGATCTGTAGCTTTCTTTAAGCATTGTAACATACGCTTTTACGATACATTGTGGTCTTCTACAATTAATAGTGATACTCTCAAACCTCTTTCCCAGTGCTTAGCTGGTCACAGTATAGGATCTGTAGCTTTCTGTAAGCATTGTAACACACGTTTTTACGATACATTGGGGTCTTTAATTTCAGTGTTTGGCTGGTCATATATTCAGGGTTCCGACTATATCAGGGGAATTTGGGAAAATCAAGCAATTTCATTTTCAATCAAGGGAAGAAAAGGAAAAGAATGATTTTCCTAAAAATCAGTGAAAATCAGGAAAACCAAAGTTCTCCTTGGTTAAAGGTTATTAAAATATCAGGGAAAGCCCAGAGGAAATTAGTAGCATGTCATTGACAATAGCAAAGAAATCAGGAAATTTTTTCCTGAAATAGTAGTAGCAACCCTTTTAGTAGTAGTGACTTATTTTAGTAGTGACTTATTTTAGTAGTGACTTATTTTTTGCGTACCCGTGGCTGTTATTGCTGTATTTGTTTATCCTATTTTACAATATTAACTGTTTTAGTAATTATGAACTTGGCATATCAAGAACTGATCGCGTTTATAATACATTGGTTCTAGTTTTCACTGCAGCTACAACCTGCATCACCTTCTACTCGAGAGCAGTAGCAAATTATTGAGGAAACTACTTATGGAGGGGGAGTAACATTGGTTTATATCATTTTGCTTGTCGATGGAGTCGAAGAGCCAAAATTTAGATGAATAGCTGATATTTTATGCACAATGAGTATTGGGAATGCTTGTGCGTTCATGTTTTTAGCACAAAATCATTCAATGCCATTTTAATTTTAGGGAAGAGCTGGTGATCCTGGGAGTAAAGGACAGAGAGGCATCGCAGTAAGTTAATATCCTTTGCCTTCAGAATTTTACCCAATATTAAAATCTTTAATAATTACATAGCACAAGTGTTGGGCTAGGTATTTTTGTGGGCAAGTTATACGCCACGATGTGTTTGCCCCATTTCTTATCCAGTATCAACTATGCATTGCTGCTGATAGCCCCCTTTTGCATTTTTACCCTATGAATTCATGTGTTGCAGTTATTATTTAATGATATGATTGAATAGAAATTTTTAACTGCAGCTTTCTTGTAGACTGCTATATCAATAGAATGTTTATGCTGTTTAGAAGAAAGAAATTTGAATTGTTGTTTGAACATTGCTGCTGGAATTCTCTACTGTGGAACTTGAATACTTGCTTGTTAGAGACAGCTATCACAATATATGCGCTGTCACCGACTCTCCTTTGCATTGGTGCCCTAAGAATTCATATATTGCAGCTGCTACAGTCTATTGTTATCACTTAGCCTAACCCAATTTTTGATGTTGATGTAAATACTGGTTTCAAAAAGTTACATAGTTAAGCTATTTATAACGTGTTCAGCTGTGGTCAACTCATTTCATCAAAACAGTTTCGGAACCCCATTGGTTAGTTAGCACTATATATTAAGTTCGATATTCATTACATTTTCATTTTTAAATATTTATACATGGTGGCCCCTCAGATTAATGTCTGTGTTAGAGGAGGACATGTTAAGAACTTATTAGAATATTAGTTACAAAAAATAAATATTGATATATGGCTAAGTTAGTATTCCGTGCTCTTGTGGTTAGCTTAGTAAATTGTTTTAGGGCTCACCCGGTGATGGAGGCCCGAACGGAAGAGATGGTAGGCCAGGGAAGATGGTATGTTACCACATAAATCATTTTATATCGTATGATTGTTTTTATGTCATTTTCTACATTAAATTTTCATGAAAAGTCTATGTCAACAGATAGTATTATAATATTTATCACAATGATAGAAGTGATAGAGCAAAGTTTAGAATAGGATTATTTGTCCTGGATTTATCAATCTCACAATCGTCAATAAACCATTTCATTCTTAGTTCGTGTTACGTATGATATCACCTATTTCAAGACTATTTTCAATGTCTGTTCAATTTCATGGTGATATTCAATTTTCATTGGTCCTACTATCAATTTATTTTGGATCTATACCTGGCTTTCCTCATTTTGTGCTCCCTTCGGTCATTATCTGATATGTTCAAAGCCTGGATGAATATTGCGTAAAAAGTGTTGTCAATGTGCTAGAATACACGTTTTTTTTTATAAGAAAGTGGTTTATAAGGAAGAATTACTCAGCTGCTCAAAAAGTTAAGAAAGTTCAATATTGGATTTTGTAGGATTAAGAAAATTTAGTGTTTTTATGTGTGTAAAATTCCATTTATCTGTGTAAGGTGTTCTGTGAGGTTGACTACCCTTTAAAAGTTTAGCTTCTGTTATTTGCTAAGAGTTCTCATCGTTTCAGGTGCACATGGAGCTTTTTCACTTTCCATTAGCTTGCTTGCGTAAAACATTAGAGCTTAAAAAGTTTTACTAAGAAAGTCTAAAGAAAGTTTTGATACTGGAATCGTGAAAAAGTTAAGAAAGTTTCAGTACTAAGCGAAAAAAATTTCGTATTAAAAAGCGTGTAATATGTACGCGTTCTGTGTGGTTACGCATTGTCCTAAACGCCGGACAGATGGAGATTATATCGCTGACAGTTTGAATAATTTTCGTTTCAGCACTCTGAAACCAATGTGGCTTTCATGACAGTTATTGATAACCTTAGTAGTTCCAATTGCGAACCTCATTGTTTGTCTCTATTGTACAAGGTGATTATTATATTTCATTCATTGTTAGGGAAGACCAGGAAATCCAGGAAAGAGTGGCACCTCAGGTCAAAGGGTATACATTGATTTGCCATCTGTTCAAAATTTACTATTAATATTCTGTACTTTGATTGGTCAGAACGCCAGCAGAAATGCATTTCGATGCTGTGCTTGATATAGCAAAGCTACTCACGTATTTAATTTGTCTTTCTCATCAACAATTTGGCCATTCCATGCGAAATCGACACACTCAAAACTCTTTTCCTCTCAGAGTTGATGAAATTTGACTCATAAATTAATATCAGTGAAGTCATTGTTTGCAAACATGAATAAGAATACGTAGCGAAGCAATACAAAATGGATAAAGGATGCACCAATGGAACATGGGGTGATATTGCTTATATAATTGTGGTAAAGATTGATACATAAAATAAAAACACTTATTTTCATAATTTTGTTTTAATTTATAAGTTATTCATTACCAAATTTTTTATAAGAAATATCACTCCCATACTGTATTGATGTGTCTTATTTTTATTGCCTTGTTTTTCTAATGTTTTTTGCAAATCTGGCTCGTTCTTTTTTCATTTTGCTGCTTTTTTAATGAAATAATGATTTGATGTCTTAAAAAAGTTTTTTTAATAAAACTGGGGCAAATAAGATAATTTTAGCACTTACATTTATGGAAAATTGCCTTTGCATTTGGAATGAAATCAACGTGGAATAAGTGCAACTAAACAGTAAATTCATTCCTGAGTCAGGCTAGAGGGTGTTTGAACGACAAAAGTGCTGGATTATTTCAATTGTCTAGAATCAGCTGCGAAGAGGTCAAGTAGGATGTCTTATTTAAGACATCCTACTTAACCTCGTTTGCAGCTGGTTCTAGAAGGTCATAATCGTCGTATTATACGAATGAGGGAATGGTTTTCCAGGCCTGTGCTTAAAGTCTATTAATGTTTGCTTTCACTTTGAAGTAGAGGTACTTCAATGTTCTTGTTGTCTTGTTAATTTCAAATTGAATGCATTTTCATTACACGTTTTTTTTATAAAAAGCATGTCTATAAAAAACATGAGGCTCTGAAATTAAGCAAAAAGTAAGAAACAAAGGCAGGCTGAGTTTCAAATAAGAACTTAAAAGACCTGTTTCCACAAGAATATTGTTTATCAAACTTGAAAGAAAATAGAAACAGCATCCATTTCATTCCTCCCCCGAAACTTGAACATCCTATTTCTTGCTCAACAGTTGTCCAGTCTGGGATGTTATTATCATTGGAAGTCTTAAGAATTTAAGAACATCTAAGAAAGATTTAAAGCTCGATTTGACTGAATATTAGGACACTTCCAGGCTGAAGCCAGAATTTTTCTTTCTTGTAAAACAAAACGTGCATATTGTATCGAATGAATTTTCGCTAGCTTGCTCCAGAAAATATATTAAATGCCTCATTATCTCTTCTTTAACTCTACATTACAATGTAGATCTCTTCTAAGAAGACTTCCATCAAAAATTTGACTCTACTTAAACCAGTGGAGATATGGAACTTTGCATTCTTTTTGCCAACCTGAGTACATTTTTTATTCCAATAAAGGGATCCACAGGGCCACAAGGCTCAATTGGTGCTGCTGGACCTCCTGGTGAACAGGTATTCTTTTCATTTTGTTCACTTCCGGTAACAGTTGTTTAGATATAACTGTTTATACTGCTTTTTGTTAGATTGAAGTTTGTTATTCTTATTTTATACCGTAAACCTTCGAGTCAGTCCCCCTCGAATAAGCCCCCCACCCTAAAGCTACAAATTATTAATAAGCCCCCACCAAAGCGTGTGACTGTACCTACTTAAGAGTCTGTTAGTGCTTTATAGAGCTAGGAAAGAAAAAGCAGCGATTAATTGACGAAAATTTATTTATTTTTTAAAAATCCTATTGCTTGTATGTGTAGCATCGAAGAAATAGTTTACTAGTAGAAAAAGTTCAGCTGGAACATGACCAGCTAGCAAGATAATGTTTTAAGCGCCCCGTCGAATAAGCCCTAGTGCAAAAATCCAAAACTAAAGACGCCACCAGAGGGCTAATACGCGCTTAAACCGGCACTGTGCGCTAATTGGTTAAATACCTTTTCCCTTAGTTACACGGTAGCAACCATCTATGCGTGGTTCAGTACAGTGAAAACTGTACAGGATATTCATATTCCTATGATTTACTATCGATTCGTTTATCGTCTAGTCACACATTGATTGCTTGGTTTTAGTTTTGGATTAGCTATTGATTTTCCATGTCTATTTTTAATATAATTTGTTAAACATCTACCCTCCGATTCGCGAAGGAAAGAGGATTCTTTGGACAGTATTTGACTAGGCCTCCCCTGTTTACTATCCTATTTTTGCTATCATTCGCGCTGGGAATTCACATAATTCTGGTTTTGTTCAACTTAGAAGGCAATCATTATTTATGACCGGGGTGACAGCTGAAGAGAAAATGCTGGGTAACTGAAAAATCAGTTGTGTTAGGTAGTGGTAGCGAATTAACTTTTAAACACAGGAGTGGTGTAAACAAACCTCACTTTAGCATAAGCACAAAGTAAAAAATATCAAATATAAAGCAAAATGGAACCATATCATCTAAAAAGAACTATGCCTGTAATACAAGTAATTGGAACATATTGGGTATTTTTATAGTGTGTTTCATACAAGCCAGTAGTCAGGTCTATGCTTTAGGGGTGGCAAGATTGTCCCAGAGGAATCACGTGGTACAGAATCTGAGAGCGTGTTTTATACTTCATGTTATCACAATCAAATTGATAATTTGTGTGCTGGAAAAAATTGAACTTTTTCGTATGCCCGAAAGACCAAGGTCAAGCTTGCAAGACATATTAGAAGATCTCTCCTCAGCTAGAAAGACAAAGCAACAATAAACAAATACAACAAATTTCCCAGGTGTGGCAGAAAGCTAGCGCCCTATTGCCCAGGGGTGGCATTTACCACCCTATGCCACCCCATGGCTACGGGCCTGGTTTCATACAGCCACAAAGCTGGTTCTACTAATCTGGCAATTTTGGGCGGTAATTTTTCCCAATGGGGCAGAATATATGGAGAATAGCAAAAAACGCTCTAGTTCAAGGAAGCTTGGGGGCGGAATTGACAAGTGAGGCTCGCCCCCTAGATTTTTCACTGCTTTAATGCCATGAATATTATTTTAAAAAACCCGTAGAATGCCTATGATTCTTACTTTGAAAATAATTAGTGGCAGAAATGACGGCGAATGAAATTATTACGTTGTCTAGCATAATAGACGTCGATAAAGATAAATTCAATATCTTATCAACAAATGAGTCAAAGTTCAAGGCATATCTCATATTAAACAAAAAGCTGTACGAGTATATAATAAATGCTAAGGGCCCAGTCATTTATAATTCTGGGTGACGGGGCGGGTTAGATTTGAGAAGCTACTCAACAGTTTTGTACCCTTCTACTTTCTGAGAAATTTTCAAACCCCCGTTTAGAGATATGTTTAAGATTTTAAACCACAATGCTTAGAAAATTATCCAGAACGTACCAGACCGCCAATTGTCCTTTGAAAAGTCTTCATAACCTTCCCAAATATAGTAAACCGCCCCGGTACCGATAAATATAAATGACTGAGCCTTAATGTCAGAGCATGGACGTAGGAGCTGGGGGGCACAGCGGGCACGTGCCCCACGATTTCACAACTGTATAAAATTCCCCTTTTCAGCTTGCAAAGTGCCCTTTCTTGCTTAAGAGGTTGCCCCTGAATGCATGCCCCCCACTTTTTAAATTCTTCCTACGTCCCTACCCAAAGGCGCGAGTGCAGGGTCAAAGAAGGCGGAAAAAGTTGATGGTAAGAAGTTTGGCCTATCCCAATACCTTAGTCTATCCCTATATCAAAGGCTGTCATACAAGCTGTTCGAGATTTTCTTCACAGTAAATAGTGTGAGTTGTCAATGTACGAGTGATAGCAGAAATGTGAGAGTCAATCCAAATCGTATAGCCAAACAATGTCGAATGAGTGCCCTCTCGTTCGAAAATAATGCATCTTCTCACAAGAATTATGGTAAAAATATGATTGGGAACAGAGGATGCTTAGCCAAACAATGTACAACGAGTGCTCCTTAGGTTGAAAGTATTATAATTCCTAACGCGAATGATAGCGAAAATAGGATAGCCAACAGGGGAGGCCAAGCCAAATACTGTCCAAGGAATCCTCTTTCCTTCGCAAATTGGAGGGTCGATGTTTAACAAAATATATTAAAAGTAGACATGGAATATTGATAGATACTACAAAACTAAAACCAAGCAATCTGGATTATCCTTGGAGCTCATTGTTTCCGCGGTTATAACTGCTTTACTGGCTTGTGCAAGTAGTCCATGTTGGTATAAAACAATTTCCAAAGAGCTAAAAGTTATAATATGAAAGTCCATTTGAAAATCAGTAACGTTTTTTCGATGAATATCTCAAACAGCTACTTGCAACAAAGACAGCCTAATCCCAAGTTGTCAACTTCTACGTCATAATGTCACGTGACAGAAACTAAAATCGCTCATCCCACGCCTACTAAAAGAAATTTTGAGTCAAAATTACGACAGAAGTTGCTTCTAGTAGATGCTCTTTAACTTAGTGATGAAAAACACTAGGGTAAATTCCGTGTCACTTATCCTGTAATATTCTGTAATATAAATATCCATATCCTGTAATATATAGACGAATTGATAGTAAATCATAGGACTATGAATATTCTGTAGAGTTTTCACTGTAACCAACCACGCATGGATGGTTGCTGGTTTAAGCGCGTATTCGAGGATATACGGTATGTATATTGAGTTTAAGCCACTTTGTGCGCAGTTGCTTACATTAAAACCAAAAACTTTCAGACTGAAGACTTTGGGACAAAATACTTCGGACAAAAGCTTTAGGACTGTTTTTAGCAATTTCGGACAAAACTAAAACTTGCTATAACTACAAAGAAAAAGATGTGTAAATATAACAGTTTAGTTAATAATTGCTGCAATTTTAAATCTAGCTTTTTGAGAAGATCCCCTTCTCTGACCCTTCCAATTGAGAGCCCTTATCAATTATTCTCATGAAGTAGTACAACCCAATCAGCCATCGTGCATGTAACGGTCTCATGGAAAGAGTTCTTGAAACGTCTATAGAATAAACGCCTGAAGAGCCTTTTTCGTGTGTAGTAGATGCATGAGTATATGATGAGGCCCACCAAGAGGGGGCAGGGGCGGTATGCTTCATACCTTAGAGTGGCCCCAAAGGTTACGAATGATCTTATAACTGTGTTGCAAACATTCTCACTTTGATTGTGCTTCATGTGTTTCACCAAATAGCGTATTGAGAAAGCAGTAAGAGGTTCCTTTAGCCGTTAGGAGCCCGAGTTGTCTGGGTTTTCAGCGTGTATATTAATAGTGGCCTCATCTATTGGGTAAAGATTGAGAACATTTATCAAAATTGATACCGATGGAGACTTCGTGATTATCTTTTAATGTGCTTTACCGTTTATGCCCTAGGCCATGGTATATAATTTCATTTATTCTTATGATTTTATGATGTCATGCTTCCTTATATCAATGGGTGTTATCAGAGAATTCCAAAGGATTTATGCCTAGTAGACAAAGCTTAGCTGTTCATTATTAATCTTTAGAAGGATTTTTGGTTAAGCGTGCTTTTCTTCATAAAATGAGCCTGTCAAGCCAATGATAACGGAAGGGTTTATCTGGGCTATTCTTCTGTAGATACGGGAAATATCAATAGATAGATGCATATAGCTAGAGCCTAGGGAAATAACAGGGAAGGCCCGAGGGCAATACACAGTGACTTCATAAACATAGGGTGAACCTTGGACCCTGGTCCTCTTGAAAGTGTTTAGATGTTCAATCAGCCTAACCATACTTTTGTTTACATTCTTATAAGATTCAATGTGTTCTGACTATATTGAACATGATTACTACATCATTGGCTTTCATATTTATGTGAGTCAAGTTGATGTTTTATGACTAAACGTTTTTTTTTATAAGAAAGTGGTTTACAAGAAAGTAGTTTTCAGCTGCTCAAAAAGTTAGGAAAGTTCAGTGCTGAGTCTTTGAGACTTAAGAACGTTCGTTAGTGTTTGTCTATTTAAAATTCGATTTATCTGTTTGCATAATATAATGAATGTGATTTTGGCTACCCTCTAACAGTTTAGCGTCTGTTATTTACTAAGATTTATCATAATTTCAAGTGTACATGGATCTTTTTCACTTTCCATTCATGTGCATGCGCAAAACTTATGAACTCAAGAATTTTCTGTAAGAAAGTCTTAGTAAAGTTCTGATACTGGAATCGTGAAAAAGTTGAGAAAGTTTCAGTACTGCGCCAAAAAACCTCTTATAAAAATTACATGTATTGCATTGGTGTGTTCTGACTATTAAATTCATAAATGTATTATTTAATCTACTTCCTACCGCATTTCCTAGGTGACAGGCGTTCGTTATAGCCTTTCATTCACAGTGCAATTGTACAGGACAGTGCTAATATTTTTATGGGTGTTTTGAGGTGCAAATGTTCCGTTTTCTGATATACGTAGAACGTTAGGTACTTCTGCCGTAATAGTAACGTGAACAGGAATTGGGATGCTGTATTTTATAAAAAGAACTATATCTGAAATTCTGCCTTAATGTACGTATAGCTAGAATCGCTGAAATTTAAGAATGATTTAGGAATAAGGCAAGGCTCAAGCCTCATCAGGAAGTAGAATTTTTGTGTATTAGAGTTAAAGTATTGTTAGATAAACTTTTTTGCTATTGATGCAATATTTATTGTCCTGTTCCACTATTGATTTGCTTTATGATGAAGTAAAATGTAAACAAAGATTTTGGTATATTCCTTTCATTTTCAAGCAGCTACATCTTTGGTACCAACTATGGTGCCACAGAATTATGTAAGAATAACCTAAAGCTCAAACCCGAAAAAAATTAAGCGAAAAATTAGACATTCTTATAAAAGAAAGAGTATAGTCAAGAAATGGATTTGAGAAGATGCGCCCATATGTAAATGATGTGCTTGAAAGTCATATTGCCACCGTCATAAGAGCGATTAAGCTTGATTCAGTAAGTTTTTAAGGATTTTATTTTACATAAAGCATTTGGCAATTTACATTGTACTACTTAAAATAACAGGGCCATTATTAATTTCATTCACTAGTACAACCTTTACATCTATATTCAAACGGTTGTTGATTTTGGTTAGCTTAGGGTTCGGAATTATTTCGTATTCTTGGAAACCGCCATTTTGGCTTATTGGTGTTTTCAATCAATGTTTTAATCAATATTTTACAACACCTTCAAGTAGGTCGAATCTTTCTAACGTAGGGGGACCCAGGAAAGAATGGTGCAAATGGCAAACTTGGGAAAAAAGGACCGATGGTTTGTTTATTATTAATTTCACTTCTTTTGTTATTAATTTTACTTCTTTTATCATTAATTTCATCTCTTTTACTATTAATGTCACATTCCATTATGTTCACATTTTTAGGGACAACGAAGTTTTCTCAGATTCAAATATCTGCTATAGTTGTTTTAATTTATAATGCATTTTTAAATGTATAAAATTTATGTGAAAAGTAAAAATCAATTATTAATAAATACATAACCAATTATGTATATTTATTTTTATATACATACATTTATATGCACATGTATTTGTTTTTCCACGGTCCTAAAATATCATTATTTTTTCATCTTAACATTGTTCTTTTCAGGGACGGAGTGGATTACCTGGATTGATGGGGAAGAAAGGAGAACAAGGAGAAGCGGTAGGATAATTGATATTGATTTGCAGTTATATAATGCATCAGCACTACTTTTTGAAAATTTTACAAATCAGCAAATTGTACATACTATATTTCAATTTGGCTCTATTCTAAGAAATGGACATGAAAGTTTAGAGATCATAGACATAGTTTTAGGATAGATTGAGGAATTATTGACACTCTCTCTTCCGTTTATTTGTAGGGTCCCCGAGGACCGGAAGGACCTCAAGGTGAAAAAGGACAACCTGGCCAAGAAGTGAGTCGCTATAGTTTAGTGCAGGGTTTTCCACCATATGGCCTGCGGGTCATACTCTAACACGATCTATCCACTAATGTGGCCTACACTGAGATCAGTGTAGATGGAGAACTGTTTTGGTGTTGATATTGTGGTGTACGAAAGATCCATCTGTGGCCTAAATTAGAAATAGCTCCTCATTTGTGACTTAGGACTGAAAATGTCCCTTCTTGAAAAAGGTTAGACGACCCTGGTTTTCGAAATCCTTTATATTCTCCGTTGAGGCCACAATTGACTTGGGCCAAATCTTGTGTTCATGTTTATAGTGAACAGGTAAATTCCTCTTCTTTATCAACCAAAATTGTTATCAGCTTACCTGAAAGAAGTCCCTAGCATCCTTCTTTCGAAGTCTTTAATTGCTAACAACAGGACAAGTTTTGGCAAAAACATGTTGCAAAAACCATTAGGAGAATGAAAAACAAATCAAGTCACTTTCATCCAATATAGTATTTTTTATTAAGTTCTCTCAAAATTGTCCAAGCATTTATGATTCCTCTGTCATTATTTTGATTGCTTTCCCTCCTCTTTGCTGAGTATAAATTGGTGTGTTTTGCAATGTTCGAAAATACCATGCCTATTTTACAGTAAAGTACAATTGCCGAAATACCATACCTATTTTACGGCAAAGTAGTGAATGTGTAGCTACGGTATTGGCTCTGAAATCGTGTATCATATATGAATATTGCCCAAATCAATATATTTACTTATCCTTACTATTCATTGTTAATTCTAAGTTATCCTTATATCAATGAGAATTTTCGAGTTTTGGAAATGTATAATTTTTCAGGGCCCTATTGGGAATAGAGGCTTAGAGGGTACTATTCATTGTTAATTTTAAGTTATCCTTATATCAATGAGAATTTTCGAGTTTTGGAAATGTATAGTTTTTCAGGGCCCTATTGGGAATAGAGGCTTAGAGGGTACTAATCATTGTTAATTCTAAGTTATCCTTATATCAATGAGAATTTTCGAGTTTTGGAAATGTATAATTTTTCAGGGCCCTATTGGGAATAGAGGCTTAGAGGGTACTAATCATTGTTAATTCTAAGTTATCCTTATATCAATGAGAATTTTCGAGTTTTGGAAATGTATAATTTTTCAGGGCCCTATTGGGAATAGAGGCTTAGAGGGTGATCCAGGAAAGGATGGCAAGAAGGTATGATTGATTTTTATGTTTGCTTTAGTACTTTGGAGGAAGTTTTGAATTTTTGGAGGGCTTTTTGTATGCTAGACTGTCTGTTATGTTTATCGTTTTATCAAGTTAGCATCCTCTTGATAGATATTTAAATGGGAGACATGAATTTCTAAATCAAACTTGCTGTTTTGCTGGTGCAGTAGTTAACCAGTTGTCCGCTGAGCTTTTGTGTCCATAATAAACCGGGTATTTCAGAACCATGAACATACGTCCAAGCCGTCCTCAAGATAGAGCGATGCCCCATGGCGATTTTAAATTGTGGAAATGAGAGTTACTAGTTACTCATTTTATCACAATTCTTTGAATGGCTCTGGGTAGACTAGTAATAGGATTTTTCGGAGATAATTCTATATTTATTGTTATGCTGAATGATTTGAATGGTCAATGTCTCTCTACTATCAAGCTGTACTGAAAAGCTGACGCCGTTAACATCCACCTTATGTATTGAAGTAAAGGTTATCCCGTATACTTTCGTACGTAGGGGAGTACTTATCCTGAGCCATTGGCATATGAGGTAGGGTGGTCATTTGCCTTACGAACAGGAAACATGCGTTCTAACAGCTATGCCCAGAGGTTTCAGTAATATTTCAAGTAAGCGACTGATCATAAATAGAAGGGGGCGGTGTCCCATCAAAGTCAAAGTCCTTCCCGCGCCTATCTCCGTTACTATAGCCATAGGCCACGCATCTGCGAATGCAGTGAAGGCTGCAGCGGGGGGCTGGTCCACTGGTAGCTCCGCGTGTTTAACTTCCCCACTCCTTTCTCATTTATCGAGCGCCAGAAGAGAAGGCAGCGAGTACCATTTTTAAAGTCTTTGGTATGACTCGACCGGGGCTCGAACCATTGACCTTCCGATTGTGAGGCAGACGCTCTAGCCACTGGGCCATCACACCGGTGGTGTCCCATAGCGGGTATAAAATTGTGTGCACCTGTTCCATCGATTTAAGCCAAAGTAGACAGTAGTTTAGGCAAAAGTAGCCGGAAATAAATCACTGGTAGCCGCCTTTTGTTGAAAGCTCTGTATGTCACCTCACCCATACTTTTTGTATTGCGCGTTGTATCATCACTGCATCACACTACTGAAGTGTGATGCGATGAACTTAGTTAAAGTAAGCTGCACTTTTTGAAACCATGTTTTTCTTGCAACGCAATATTTTTGCGACTATACTCATTTCATTTCATCTTAAAATGTTTTGGTAGGGTTGCCCTTTAGCATAGCTAGCTTTCATGGGTCCCTCCTTTAAAGAATATAAGCTATAGCGCAATAATGGTAGTTACAATTACAGTGTGCTATAGCAGATGTATAGCTATGCTAGAGAGGACGCTTTCCAAACATGATCTTTAGCTTCACTTTAAAATTTGGGAATGTATGTAAAGTTGGAAAGTTAGAAATTGTTAAAGAAGAGCATAGGATCCTTGAAGAGATTTTTTGAATGGAAAGACATTAGGCCGACCTCTAATGTTGTTATTTTGTCCGCGACCAAAGCGTTTATTCGTGAGAGCTCTCACTATCACAGTCACACGTGGTCTCTGCGGTCTCTTTTAGCGTTGAACTCAGTTTTACTTTATAGCGATTTCCTAAGCCTGGTCACATGAAGGCAAATTGCTGGAGCGCTATGCGTTGTAAACATAGCGATTGCAATAGATGTCGACCTTAATATATTCGTAGAATAGGTAGGTAGGTAGTCAGTCCCGTATACTTTCGTACATAGGGGGAGTGCCTGTTAGAGAGGACGCTTTTCCTGTGCCATCGGCATGTGAGGTAAGGTTGCCAGTTCCTTTCCTCGCCGCCTTTATCTCCCCAGTGTTGCCACCAGGTACCCATGAGCTGCTGGGTGAACAGTGAGCGAGCGTTCAGTCAGGGCATCGAGTCGGACTCGAACCGTAGAGCTTCCGCACGGGAGGCATGCGCTCTAACCACTATGCTACCTCGCCCAATCTTAGAATAGTCAGATTTTTAATGAAAGTTTGTTCTTAGATAAAGTTTTTGATTCTCTACTGCCAACTATTAATCATTAGAAATTACTTTTTTACAGATGCACTATACCCTGCTTTGGCTTTTTTGAATACCGTAAGCCATGACTTATGAAGTAATACAAGCCTACCTTATATACCTTGAATTACCGATTAAGCTTGTATCGTGTTATTTGAAACAAAAATGTTTGGATGGGCGCTTATTCAGACTGGGCACTTATTTGGACCAGGCCGGTTGTTAAGAAGAACAGACCTAAACATGTAGCATCTTTTTATGGAATAGATTGAAACATAACGTTCCTATCAATCAATCAATCAATCAATCAATCAATCAATCAATCAATCAATCAATACATAATCATCCTCGGTATCATCATCTAAGCTTAAAGTTACAATTACGTAATGTGTAGAATAATCAGTAAAGTCAGCAGAGAGTACTTGATTGTGAGAGAATGTAACCGCATGTGAGATCAAAATTCAAAGAAAATTGAAGAAGGCTTTGTTTCCTTTTCACCCATCTAATATGTTCTAGGAAGTTATTTGGACCTGTGCTCTAATTCGGGCTGGGAGCTTGTGAGAAATATTTTTCCCAAGCTGGGCGCTTATTTGAGCATGGGTGCTTACTTTAGCCCTGGGCGCTTGATCGGTAATTTACGGTAATTACTTAGCACTTATAAATAATGAGTTTTGTCTCGTTTGTTCAGGGACCAAGAGGACGGAGTGGGAAGCCTGGAGAACCAGGAAAGGCAGTATGTATTGTGTGCACATAATTCCACTAAGAGCTCTGATCACACAAGTTCTTGAATCTTTATTAGTTGAGGCACGGTCTGGAGAATTTAGGTGTGATCAGCTCTTTTAGCCAATCAAGATATGAAGCCTATGCCTATACTACCTGAAGATTTCCTGTTATTTTGAATTTTCAGAGTCCTTCCAATTTTGCTAAAACTATATGATAAAACATTATTGCATATATTAAATTCACATCTTCGGCCTCAAAACTTGAGAGGTAATTGATGCTCCAGACTTTTGTAATATGATTTGTTTCGGATAGTGCTTTTTCTAAAGTATTACTCTTGTTTGTAGTACATTATTGATGATTCTTATTGAAATATCCACTTTTTTGATCATATGCAATTCACATTATTTTTCTATTGTCCTGTTGTAATGTTAGGGTCCCATTGGACCACGAGGGAAATCTGGCTTTCAAGGGAGATATGTGAGTACGATATGTCATATGCTTGCTAGTTTGGATTACCTTTCTTTACCTTTTTCAGAGCATCCTTAATTTATATGATGTGAATCACATTAGCATTGTTGCTAAACTATAATGCTCCACATGGCTAGTTACACTTCAGTTTGAAAGCACAGCTTTTATATAGATTTGAGAACGATAGCCACGGCAAGCAACATTGCAGGTAAATCAGAAGGAATAGCCAGTTTTCATTTGTTGACTGCCATCGACACATCCATTACACCATTCACATACCAGTTATCTTGACATACCAGTTATTAATTGACAAAACCTATAGACATATACAGAACGTTTCGGGATAGCCCTGCCCATCCTCAGCTAATAAATGTGTAAACATTGGCGGCTTTATAAATACTCCGTAATTGAATGAAAGTTAGAAAACAGGTGGAATAATAATAACAGATGGAAAAAGCTTAAATAAGGAGATAACTAGGAGGTAAATAACGGATACCACCAAAACAAGAAACCTATAGGGATTGGGCATGCAGTTTTTAGGTTCGTTAGGCATAGGGTTTGTTAGATGTCCAGGTTCTAATCCATGGACATCGTACTTTTCTCCAAAATTCATTAGAATAGGATTTCTTTTGTGCCTTTCAGTACCTTTGTAAATCTATAACTCTCCACAAACAGTGCCAACGAGAGAATTCTGAGGTCCCGGGGGAAAAAGGAAGAAGAGAAAATTTTCAGGGTCTATAAATTAACTTTGGAAAATTACTGCTGGTTTACTTTATCAGCCCCCCCCCAGACATTGAAACATTGGGTGCTATGAAGCCCCTTGGGGCTTGTGGCCCAGGGGCAATTTGCCCCCTGCCCCCTCGGGAGCTCTGTCTACAAATCATCATTGAGCTTAGAGAGAAAAGCAACTCAGGTTCTACCTTCTCTAACTTGAAATTGGGTTGCTTGGAGTTTTGACTGAAAATGCTTAGGTGTAGAGTTTGCTTTCGAACGTAGAATTCGTTCTTTTCAAGGTGGCCTACATATTCAATACTGTTGATGCACAGCATGCATTAAGTTGTACTTAGGGCAATTTTTGCTTGCATCCTGTAGCTCTATATCAATTGATTTATTTGAGAACATCAACTTTTAGACCTCAACTGAGGGGCGAACGATCCTTAGGGCAGTAATTGGGATTTTCTTAGACCTTGATATGATAAGAGTTCATGGAAATTGTCTTAAGCAAGTTAGATATCTTTTATTTCCTTAAATTATGTTTCAGGGAAGGCCTGGTGAGAGTGGAGAAAGAGGTGAAGATGGGAAACCAGGAGAAAAAGTACGCGTAAAAAGCTCTAATTCTTTTTGTTTTTTTATTATCAAATGAGGATTTTTTACCCTTATAATTGCTTCAACCTTTGGCTGCAATGAGAATTTTCATAGTTTTTGGAGACACTTTTAGGCAGGCTAGGCTTTTACCTGGTTAAATATTAATAAAATTGAGTTCTAATGGAAATTATTTCTGATAATAGTAACCTTGTCCTTTATTCCTATGGTTTGCATTTGAGATTGCTGATAGACATAACACAGCGAATGTCCAGCAAGATAGTTGTGTAGTGTTTTGTGGCATTCTACTTTCCTGTTGAAATTACTACCAGTGCTATTCTTCTGTTTTTAGGGTGAGCTTGGAGCTCCTGGTGACAAAGGATATAAAGGCCTTCCAGGTAAAATGGTAAGTTTGCTTAGTTTTAGATTTCGTTTATAACCTATTTCCAAGGCCCAAGAAGTGTGTTGATTGTACTAAACTAATCACATTGTTTTGCTTTTCATAGGGTCCAATGGGACTTCCTGGAAAGAACGGATACCACGGTGCAAAAGGTGAAAAGGTGAAACACCCTTCAAACCTGTTCTGGCATTAATTGCCGATGTCCTTCTAGTGAAATGCAGACTTTTTGTTTAGTTTGAACTAATTTTTGGAGCTGCATTTTCATGATTGGAAGGCATTGTAAACAAAATCAAATGAGATCTTCAGGGGTGCCAATCTTAGAAAAATTTCCAAATCAAAATGTTCTTTAATTAGTATTCAGCAGAAGGACTCTTAGCATGAAACTCATCAGCTCCTTGACAGTTGTATTTTGAAATGGTAGCCAGTCTTTTCTGAAGTAGGGCAAGCTAAGTTTACCTTCGTGTAGTTCGCTACACGCTGCTGTAAATGTGTGTGCAGTATGCCTTTGCTGAAATTGTAGACAAACCTAATATAAACTACAATATTGATGACACTTAGTAATTTACAGCCTTGCTTTACAGGTATTTTTGCAGAAAATTTAGGTTTATATATGTATTTCCTTTTTGAAAAGCAATGCCTTTTAAGCCAGAGTGTAGAGTTGCAAGACCTTGCTTTAGTGCAATGCCAACAGTCTTAGAAAGAATTGGGAATTTTTCTCGCAGTAATCACCTGCAGATTAACAACTGTGCACCAGACATGTAATGCTTTGTTTGTTTTTTTTCAAAGGGAAAGCCTGGCCCTAAAGGGTACCCCGGAAAAGATGGAAAAGATGGGCCCAGAGTATGTATAAGCTAAATGAATAGGATTATTATTCAGTGTCATAAAGAACCTTTTAAATATGTAATTGATATGCAATTATTGAGTTTCAATTTATTTTAATCTATGCAATTTATATTTGGCATTTATTATCTATTTGCTAAAAAAATTTTCTTAAATTCTAAGCTGGTATAGCTTCACTTTCAGCTTTTTGTATCTCTGAAGTTTTGAATATTATAAACCGTATTCTGCTCATGCACCCTGAACTTTTTCTACCTTGAAGGCTTCAATAATATAAGTAGTAATACATTTTTTTACAGTTGGATGGATAAACAGTTTATACTAGAAAGCACAAACTAATACATACAAACTAACAGAAAATTTCATGCAAATCTTAGAATTTTGCAATTTTACAGATAAATGGTAAAATTACAACCCTCTCCAGATCAGTTTTTATTTACACTTTTCCATTTGAGTGTGTAATAATCAAAATAAAATTTTCTCTCTTTAGGGAATTGAAGGTGCACAAGGAACATTGGGTCCCCGTGGCTCCACTGGTCCTCCAGTAAGTCATGTTTTAATGATAACTCTATTTGAATACAAGTCATTGAGGAATGTACTTTTTTATTTAACACTTTGTGAAAGTGGTAGCTGCTGCTAATAGATTTGCTCATTTATGTTGGAGTAATATTCAAGCTTAGATGCAATGTCCTCATATTCAATGAGCATTTTAGACAACCATTGTATAGAGCAGATTGATAACCCTCTTATGTATATGTCCTTAGAAATATTTGCTAAGATTTACTTGATTTAAGATTTTTTTGTAGTCTTTTATCTTTATTACATGCAACATATTTGGCACATTTATTATGGAAAGTGGCTACATGGTAGCATTATGGAATTTATATCTTTTGAAGTAGGACTTTTACGAACTATTTTGAGCATTCTTCTTCCTTTAAGGCCGGAATGCACCCATTCCGCAGAGGTGGCCCAAGCTCCTGCATGCTTGATAGGTTCGAATGTGGATTCTCCTCGGCTACTATTGGTCGAATCGGCTAGTGTAGAAATTCAAATGGTTTAAACTTTCCCATCGACCGATAATCCCCTGAAAAATCAAATTTGATTCGGGCCGCCTCGGCCGAATCCGTGCATTGGTTTTAGTGGAAACCGGCCTTTAGAGGATTTCATTTATTTTCAGGGCTTAGTTGGTAAATCAGGCCGTGATGGCATTCAAGGTGCTCTAGGTGAAATGGTAAGGTATTGTACATTATTTTGCAATAATGTTTATTTGTTTTTAGATTCTCCTGCTAGTGCTCTTTGAATGCTCTTATCTAGATATAATCGATATTGTTACAATAGATTTCAATATTCTAGGGAGAGGATGGCGAACCTGGAATTGAAGGAGAAATGGGAGCACAAGGCTACCCGGTAAATAAAACTTTGCATAAATACTTATTTTCGTTTCTCCATTTTAAATTTCTTTGTTATTCACCGATTTTAACTAGGTATATAATAAGTATAAATATAAATAAATATTTAGGCACGATGCCCTATCAGCGAGTACAAAAATTAAATTAAAACAAAATTAAAAAGCTGCTCTTCCTAGGGGTCGTGCTTGATTGCTACTACCCATCTCATTTCACCGCAGTTCATGTTCATTGGTGATTAAGTAAAGTAATGTGACTTTTTCAAGATACGATACTTTTTACTGTTCCCCAGTAGCTTTATTGTAGATTAATATTGGAGTGCTTGAGGAATTCAAGTATAATTGTTACTGATAGTAGTTAGACCAGAATGCATGTGGTACTTCTGGTTATGAAATCAGGCTCCTTTTCTCTAAAAACTGCCTGTTTGAAGCTTCCCTTCTCAGTGTAGCAGTGAATATGTGCATTATGCTGATTCCGAATTGCTGTTGTTTCAATTGGTGATCAAACCTTTAAAATCATGCAGAGATCTTGTGTATGAAGTCCTTTCCGTATGTCTCTTTATTTGGCTTAGTTATCCAAAGTCAATTAGCAACAACTGTTGCAATTTCATTCATTTCTCAGGGAATTCCAGGACAGCCTGGATCATCTGGCAGAAAGGGTGAACATGGTATGCCGGTAGGTTGTTTACATCCATGTTGTCGTCTCCATTCCTTACTGTAGTGAGATAATTATGGATTGAATAGTGTACTCTGATTCTATTAGACAACAATAGCAGATTTTGGCAAATATTATTTAAGTGGCACCGTAGGTAGCAAGTATTTTTTATCATACACATATTTACATGCAATAACGCTACTGCAAAATACTTATTTACCATTGTAGTAGTACTCATTTTTACTTATATTTTGAATTGCATTCTTATGTTATTATGTTGGTTATAAAGTGTGACATTTATCATTATTCAGGCTTTGAAATATTTTTTCCTTTATACAATATTCTTTCGCACCAAGCGTAATGGTACCACACCAATATTGTAAAGTATCAAATATTTATAGTCCCTGCACCCATTTCTGTCCGGTGCTGTCTTTACCAGCTAGAGTAGGTGAATGTTGATGATGCTAAGCTCTATAACTTTTAGACGAAAGTTAGAAGAACATTATCTTGGCTTTGAAAGCCAGTAAGTGATATTCTTATTTCTTTCTTTAAGGGAAGAAAAGGCCGAATTGGAATTGCAGGCGCACCAGGGCTACGAGGAGATGTATGTAGCGTTTTCACCAATTAAAGAATTCATCTGCAGCCTTCTAACTACCTTCAATATTTTGCAATTTTTCTTGACATAGGATGATATTTGCCACCTTTATAGGCAAATTTGTGTTCGATCATAGCGGTTTCTTTGGAAGAAGAAGAGATTTAGAGGATGTTATATAAGACCACTGTCAAGATCACTGCTAGATGTTGTGCTGCCATGACGCTTGTTTAGAGTATCTTCCGTTCGTTAATATCCTTTTGTTTTTCTCAGCCAGGAAAACCAGGCCGACCTGGTATGCCAGGAGAACCTGGTATTCAGGTACACTTTTTCCCAAGTATTTTTTGTTTTTCTGTTTCAATACTATGCTTTACCTTAGCCTTTACGTACTAAGGCATATTGAGGAATTGTACATGAATGTCTGTTAGGGTCCGTACGGGTTTTGGAAAGTTTTGGAAATTGCAAATGCCATTTTCTAAGAGTTGGAAAGTTTTGGAGAAAGAGAGGTTTGTCAAAATGGCAATGGAAATTTTTGGATTTTCAAGTGGAAGAGTTCTAAAAATGTCCTAAAATTGATGTAGCTTAGTTTCGTATTAAGCATCATGTATGTAATGTTTATTCATTTTGCTATTTATAATGCGAAACATAAACCACCAAAATAACATGCAATATATTGTCCAAAATAACGTTTTTCTATTATTGTAGGGTTTTGAAATGCAAACGAAAATGAGTTTCTTGGGTTGGGAAATTTGGCTATTTGGCTTTGGAAAAGTTTTGGAAAAGTTTTGGAAATTCTTTTAACTAGTTTGATCGAAACCTGGCATGTACAATTCCACAATACAGCTACTTAGCTGTTTCATAGTGCAGCATTATTGATCAATCCACGCCCGGAGGAAATTTGATTTGCACGTGCGATCCAAGATTTGGTCCATCCTCAATACAGAGCTTCCTGTTGCTGAATCATGTCAAATGTCTCGTTTAAGATAAAACAGGATAAAGCAGAGTTATGAAAGCAAACGGTGACAGTCATTAGTGTTGCATTTGCGACAACAAAGTTCCTATTTGGCATGTGCGATTGCATGGTTGATAGTGATTTTGGCACAGGCGATTTTTCGCTGGTGTTGGAGATTTTACACGTGTGTGAACTCGCGCTCCTGCGATCGCACGTGTCTCCAGGCAAGGACTGATTGATATAGAATCCCTGAAAAAGATATTTTACAAAATACTAAGTGGTATATGGTTTTTCTGCACCGCACTGAAATTGTTGATGCTCGGTCATTTTAACCGTTCCATGAAGTCAAAGGAATTCTTGTTCATATAGACTATTTTACATTCTAAATGTTGGAATTCTTTTTTCCAGGGAGGTCAAGGGCCTAAAGGAATAAGAGGAAGATCAGGTCGCATGGGAGAAGCTGTAAGTTGAAAAAAAACTGTTTTTAGCTACCATAAGTGACCGAATAACGGCCCGGGCTTATTCAAAATTTCGTCCTGGATCCTGGGTGGTTATTCGAGTAGGGGCGGTTATTCGGTAGGTGCGTTTATTAAATATTGCTCGGAACAAGTAACAAGAATAACAATTTTCAACCATTCAGCACTCTTTTCGTTCATTCTAACTAAACCAAAAAGCAATGCTATGTAGTTGCAATTTCAACTTCGTCATCAACGTCTCTCGAAAGAAATTTCAAAACAAAATAATATATTCCATTCAATTTGATTTGACCTTTGAAAAGTCCAAAATTGTAGGCTTACCATGGCTACATTAGAATGCATATGTTTGTGTTAGAATCGATTAAGTGCACTTATGCCAGTAGCATCGTTTCAAAGAAGAGCTCCTTCCTGCATTTACTCGATTTTACCTCCGTTTCCCCCAATTCCTTGGAGCTTGGAGGGTGCCTCTGAGAGGACTTTAGTTCTGGCACGAGCATTTAGGACCGAATGCCGTTCCTGACGTCACTAATGGTCTGCGGTGGGCCTCGAACCCAGGACCATGTTGGTCTGAGTCGAGTGCATTACCGCTAGGCCATAGCTGCTCAAGCTCCCTCCTGTATAAGGGGGCGCTTATTCGGCAGGGGTGCTTATTGCTAAATTTTGCTCTTTCCCCGGGGTCCTTCTTCTGGTAGGAGCGGTTATTCGACACTGGGTGGTCATTTACAGCAATTCACTAGGACCGTAGCCAGATTCCCTAACTTTCTGCAAACTACTGTAGTATTTTACGTTTTTGTATTTCATATACAATGATATATAATCATTGATTTATTACACCTTATCATAATACGCCTTATCACAAAGTAGAGATTTCGAGGCAATTAACGACGAGAGTTTGTAGAGTGGACCACTTCCACTTGAAATCCTTTCATTCCATCATGGAATAAATGGAAAGTAGTCGAAAATTTTCTTAGAAATGTCCTTGCTAATTTATTGTCATATATCGAACAAAATCAACTTTACTGCAATTAGAAGTAACGATTTGACACTGTATTTGTTATTGTGAAACCTGAATATCACTTTAATTTTAGGGTAAACGTGGAAAACGCGGCCCAATGGGTCCGAGTGGCCTAAACGGTATGCCAGTAAGTATACAAAGAATGTTTTGCCATTGTATTAAACTAAAGCTTTGCAGTCACGTAAATCTTCTGGTCTATCTCGTAGCGGTATCACCAAAATTTTTAATCAGAGAGATAAAAACTTCAAGAATGAAGTTAAATGAAAGTAATTTGACTAGTTCTCAAGACTGCTTTGTTATACAAGCCCCATATATCACACAGTCTCATTCAGTATAAAGCAGCCCCTTCGTTATGCAACTGGCGTACACCCATAAGCGTAGGAGGTGGGACAGTGGGCTGCAGGCCCCCACGTGGGACAGAAATCCGCTTTACTCGAGCAAATTTTCTGAAAAAGCAATAAGAAATGCGGGCAGAAAGTTTACAGCCCCTAAATTTGACGTCATCCTACGCCCATGCGCACACCTCACCCTCTTAGCTCATTTTCCTTCTTTTAACTTTGCCATTTTATATCAAAGTACAAAATGCTTAGGTGTTCTGTATCATGGTACTGTGCTCTGCAGTTTTTTAGCCTGTTTTGTTCCTTTTGTAGGGGGAGCACGGTGATTATGGAGAACAAGGGAAGAAGGGAGTCCCTGGTGAATCGGTACAATGATTTGTGCTCAAATATTGCTCTTTCTACTGACAATAATGTATTTTCTTGTCATTGTACTCAATGTATTGGAGTTCCTCCTATCAAGCTTTTCTGCGCCTAACTGGAATAAACCATAGGCTTTGTGCTCATATTGGAGGAAGCTGAACAACTGTTGCAGAGTTTTCCCTTAAATCACATAATGCGAAGACAGCCTTTTGAGAGGATTCTTGAATGGCATTGACTGACAAAGAAGCATGGTGGTTATTATTTTTTCAGTTGAGTCATTATGCAAGCCCAACTGCCTTCCATCCTTGTTCCCTTTTCAAAAAGTTTGAAGTTCCGCTTTCTCCAGTCATTCTTCATTAAGCACATTCGTGTTTTAGGGCACGGACGGAAGGAACGGGGAACATGGTACGCCAGGGAAGAATGGCGAGAAGGTAATGATTCATTTATATCAATGTCTTTCTCATTTTTACTGCAATATATCTATAGTACTTGTGATGGAAACAAACCTTGTTGATTATGAGGGAATATTACAGTTGTTTGTGTCCAGCAGTGATAACCACAAGTGCCAAAGCTGATACTTCTGTGGTAGTAGATTGCTTATTAGTTTATTAAATTAAGTATCCTTTATCTTTCAAGGGTGCAATGGGCCCTAAAGGATTTATGGGTCCTGAAGGATTTCCTGGAAAGCCGGTACGTTATCTTTTTAATTCGACTGTTCATCAATCGCTAATGTATCAACTTATTATTTAAGGTTGCAATTAAAAATCCATGATCTTTGGAGTCTGTACTTTGTAAAACAACTTTCATTTTTGTTGTCGTTATTGGTAAAACTTTGAGTTTGTTTTATGCTTTACCTTATCGGTATGGAGTATTCTATTTTTTGATATATTTTTGGGATTCTTCAGCTTGATTGTTGCTTCGTTTTTAAGCTCTAGATGCTTTTTACTTATAGGTGATGTTCCATACGCATTAAATACCATTTTACTTTACTTTCTTTTGGCTATAGTTTATGCAGTTTAGTTTTTCATTTCCATTTTCGTAGGGTAGAATTGGATATTTTGGAAGGAAAGGTCCTCATGGCAAACCTGGGTTAAAGGTTGTGTGATACACTTTATTTATTACAGCTTAATTTCCTAATTTCATCCTTTTATATGAATTCAGAAGTTAGTTTGAATACCTTCATATATTTATGACGATATCATGCTTTTGCTTCAAGGGGTATCCTGGAAGAGATGGAGAACCTGGAAGGAACGGTTCAGCTGGTGACCCTGGTGTACGAGGACCCATGGGATTTCGTGGTCTTCCAGGCCCCATTGGAGCTCCGGTGAGTGTTCCATCTATTCTTGAAAGCTGAATCTCCAGAAGTGTTGTAAGAAAAGTTGCATGGAATTTTCCATTTCTGATCTGGACAACAAGTTTGATCTTAGAAGAAATGACGAGAAATGGCAGTGATGGATTTTATTGTTTGTTTTCATGTATTTTAGTAAAAAGAAAAGAAGCTTTGAAAGATACTCTATAAAAGGAATAGAAGAGCTTACATTTGATTTTATTGAATTTTAGGGTCGACCGGGAAGACCAGGACGCAATGGCACAAATGGAAATGATGGCCCAAAAGTAAAATATTGTCCTTTGTTGATAGTATCTTGTATTTGGGAGTTAAGGGCACCCGTTGAAATGTTTCTTGTGGAAGGTGCTGAAATGTACTGGATTAGGTGTCCCATCGCTGACCTTGGTGACCTTTGTGGCCTTTGTAGCCTTTGTGACCCTTGTGACCTTAGTAGTTCTTGTGACCATTGTGACCTTGGCAGCCTTTGTGACCTTAGCGGCCTTTGTTTTTACTGCTGTATTATCTGCTATGCTAGCATTTATCGCAGCTTGCAAATAGCTTCCTTTTGTCTAAGAAATGACTGACTGGTATGCTTTTGGGCGTTTTGTAGCCCCAGATTTCCTTTTGTGCACCCCTGCTAAGGATCAACAAGATACGAAACCTGAATTAAGTGAAATGCAGAATGTAATTGCAAGCCTTCAAAGATGCTTTTCATCCAGTTTGTAAGACATTTTAAGTTTGATTTGTGCTCATATTTATGTGGTCTAACTACTGAAGGGTAAAGATTCTTGAAAATTTTCGTTCTTTTGTGCAGATTTTTAATGTAAGTTATTCATTTAGGAAAATGTGCGATTAAGTTTTAGAACGGAGCGTATCGAAAGGAAAACAGTTTTTATCACAAACTTTTGGATATCTTGGTTTGCAACGCGTATCTTTGTTTTTGCGCAGGGTGCTCATGGTAGCAGAGGACCAATGGGTGATCCTGGTCCTCAGGGAGATAATGGAAGAAGAGGCCGAGATGGAATGAAAGGTATCAAGGGACGTAAAGGGGCGCAGGTAAAGTGAGACATGGCACTTGTGCTTTTTGCTTCCTAATAGCCCTTGGAAAGTTTCTTTAAAACTAATTTCACTTGGAACCTCATTTAACTCAAACTTCAACAGATTTTTTATTGACTGCAGCTTGTTTGACAACTGTAGGATCAATAGAAATTCAAAACATATTTTGGTTCTCGTATAGATATTAGATACTTCTAATCATAGTCTAGTGAAATCTGAAAAGTTAGAAAGCAGTTGAGCGTCAATTTTATTTTGAATATTAAAGGCCATCTATCTTTGCTTGTAATGTCGATAACTTTTGATCTGCACAAAATATAAAAATTGCTCCTTCTGGAAATGTGAATTGAAGCCTTCTAAATATTTAAACTATGTATTACCAGTTTTTTCGCGAAGAAAGTACACTATTTAACATAAAAATACGCTTCTCGAACGAATTCTTGCAACATTATTGGCAGGAATCCTTCGATGGTGATTCCTTTGTTAGCCAATCAAGATTTGACGCCTATGCTCACCACGTCACTGCAGCTTGTACCGACAAGCCAAATGACTACCGACTAGCTAAATGATTACCGACTAGTCAGATGATTACTGACAAGCCTAATTATTTCCCGACAGCTTCGGCGAAAAGTGAAGGGGTGTGGCACACCCACACCCCCTCCTTCGGTACGCCTCTGATTTCGGATCAATAAGATGTAACAGAGCTTTCAATGTTAAATTGGAATCTACCCAGTAGCAAAAGCATATTTCATTCATGTTCATTTTTTATCCGATTTGTATTCATTTGCAATTTGTGTAGCATTCTTTTCACACGAGAATTCAAAATGGCGGAGTAGTGAAGATGGTTTTGTAAATAATATTAGAATGCACGTTATTATTCGTTGCTGTTTTACTTCTACTGTCTTTGAACAAAGTTTATTTTTTAAGTGAACCTGAAAGTAAGTTTGTTGTTTAGGGATGGCCTGGAGAGTATGGCATACCAGGAAAACGTGGAGACCAGGGAGACCCTGTGAGTGCTTATTCATAATTTTACGACTGTTAGTAGTACGAAGCTATCTTTTAGTCTTTCCTATCTTACCGAGAAAGATGAAATTGATGTATGTACATTTGCGAAATATTTAGGCTCCCAGGTTTAAACTTTTAGTAAATTGGTTTGATATGCATCCAGTCTCGTTGATAAGATTGTTTAGTGGTGATAATGAAGACAGACCCGCAGCTAATTTTTTAGCATGTCACTCCAAATTAATTTTTCACTAAAATGTATCAGTATTACTTTTTGATGCTGGATTTCAAAGACCCTTTGGAGAATAGCCAATTGTTTTAGCTTCAGCCAGCTCTGCATTTCTCAAATATCTTGGTAGTCGCTTCTCTTTCTTTTTTTCACAACTGAATTCAATTTTCTCGCTACACTTCTTCTTTGATTTTTATAACTATTTTTGAACTTCAAAAGGCTGTTGCTTTCTAGTGCTCTCCAAAATTGCGAAAAGCAATTCTTATCTGATCCTTTACCTGGGTTTCCTTTGCTGTCGCAAATTGCAATGGGTTTGAGTAGATTTCCTAAGCAAGTGTAAATCATCTGATGAGGCAATCTCCCTCTTTCTCCCATTACCTCTAAAAATCATTGTTTGTTTTTATCTTTAGGGAGATATCGGAGACCCAGGTGAACCTGGTTATAATGGCACAAAAGGAATTAAGGTATATGCCTAGCGTTTTTGCAAGCACTTTTCTCAAATGAAGAGTCGAAGACTTCTACGAATGTTTGTGAGATGTTCACACTGATCGTATTCAGTTTTTTAATGCAGTAGATCATACTATAATATACATTCCCTAGCCTTAGAATTTCTTGCCTATGCTAATCTGAGATAAAAGTGTTTTTATAAGAAACTGTTGTATAATAAAGTAGCGCTCGACTGCTCAGATGTTAAGAAGTTCAGTACAGGATTTTTGAAGCCTAAGCCAGTCTATACGTGTATATGTATTCAAATTTTGGATGATCTGTGTAGACGATGCTATGTATGCTATGTTGGCTACTCTCAAACAGTTAAACTTTTTCTTCTATCCATAAAAGTTACAATACAAATTTACAATACCGACAAAAATTACACACTATAATACTAAATAGTCTGTTGGTACTACAGAACTTTACCACAGCACGAAAAAGCGACAACATTCTTTTCACATACTGAAAGCTTTTTTCGTCCGACACTCATCAGAGTATGAAAACGTCGGATAGTGATCTAAAGGTTAACCACATGTAGCCGCATCTGGATATATATTTCGGTTAACCTTTAGGTCACTATCCAATGTTTTCATACTCTGATGAGTTTCGGACGAAAAAAGCTTTCAGTATGTGAAAAGAATGTTGCCGCTTTTTCGTGCTGTACTATAATACTACTAGAACGATACTCCAAGGAGAGCAAACGACTGTGACTACCCCGGAGCCATTTGAACACAAAATTAAAAACTACAGTCAGTCTCAACGGAACAATAGGTGTTTTTAGTTCTGTTGTTTACTAGGATTTGTCACTATTTCAAGTATCTATGAAGCTTTTTTCTCTTTCCGTTCAAATGTGCATGCGCAAAACATTGGAACTCAATCATTTTCCTGCAAAGTCATTAAAGAAAGTTTTGATACTGCAATCATGAATAGTTAAGAAATTTTCAGTACTGGGGCTTATAAAAGGTGTCATATTTTCGTATATTTTATGCAGAATTCTTTGGCTTAAAAATTTTGCTTAATTTTTATAGCTGCATTTCTTGTGATTATATAGTTCAAAAATTCAGAGTCTTTTCTTCTATAGGGAGATAAAGGTGCTCAGGGTATTGATGGTTTCAGGGGTGAACAAGGAGAACCGGTATGAAGCTGCCACTTGTTAAAGTCTCTAACGACTGTCAATTATTACAATCGTGTGCATACCATATAAAGCAGCCTTACCAAGTTCTTGTGAAACTCCAGAATATGAATAGGGGCGTAGCCATAGCAGAGTGTGATCCCCAAACATTTAGCTTTTCTTGTCCTTTGGAGGCTCTCTAGTTTTTTTTATTTTTGTTGTTATTATTATCATTATCATATTGTTATACCTTTTTGTTCTTGTTATATAAATTTGCTATTTATTTCCTTCCTTTGAGTTTTAAATGGGAGGGCTCTCTCTTGATTAGTTTAACTACTAGAGAGCCCCTCCTTAGACAAAAATATTTATATATTGTATATATATTTAGGCGTATTTGTTGAATTGAATTGGATATTTCAGTACAGATTTAGCTTTTTCGACAAATTGGGATTGGCTTCCCTCCAAAAAGTTCCCTTAGCTACGCCCCTTCAATATGAAAACTCCTCAGTACGCTCAAAAAAGTTTTAATAGTGCTGCAAGTGCTATTTTGTTTAATTGCTTGTATTACTGTACAAAGTTTTGTCTTTGACTCATTACATTTTGAAGACAAAAACCAGCATCTCAAGTGAGATCTTAATTTCTACATTGCTTTTTGATATTGAACTTTTGTCATATCCTGTAAATCAGAAAAATGAATATTTGACTCCCCAAGGAGATGTAAGCAAGATTCTTGATGACCCTGCGATAAATCTTTTCCTTATAACTATTTCTTATAGGGTGTAATTGGAGAAAAAGGTCGTAGAGGTGCAGAGGGAGATACTGGAATGCCGGTAAATCTGCTGCTCATCTCTGTCGTATTCAGTACTCATGTGTTCTCTTTGTTTGAACTACTCTTCTTTTTTATGTCTTTCATTGTATGTCTGCTTTGAATATCTCTTCGTTTACTCTATGAACAATTAGTTAATGTCTTTAGTCGCTGGAAGAGTTATGAATCCCCAAATAGCAGTTATACTAACTTTTACCATAGTGATTTTCATAGAGGAGCATATCTTTGTATAACTTTGATCTCTTTTTCTTAGCTTACTATTAAGACAGTACTATTCATAATGACGTAAATGCTAGACAAAGATTAGCCAATTTGCCACTGTCAATTTCTGCTCAAGATATTTTGCAAATTATGCTCAAATTTGCATCAGCCTGCTAAGGAAAAATTACTCTTTTCAGGGCACTCGTGGAAAGCGAGGAGTACCTGGACCGAGAGGTCGGAAAGGAATGCTGGTGAGTAATCTTAGTGACTTAATGTTCTATGCACACTTTTCACTTTTTCTCTATGGTGTTAAAGGCATTTGTCATGATCACATTGTGCTTATTGTTGTAATTTTCTTATTTTTGAGACATTTCCTCCTAACATAGAGATCTTTTTGTAAAATATATTTATTCAAAGTATCTTGTGGTATTTGCTTCATAAATAGGTTTCTGTTTTTGATGCGTTTCCCTTAGCTTATAATGCCTACTGTTCTCTTTTTGCAGTTACACTTAACTCCCTATATTCTCTATTTCGTTCAAATATAATTATAGCTATTTTGCAGGGCCCAGATGGAAGAACCGGACGTAATGGGAGCCCGGTACGTATACCTTTTGATATATGTTGCCTTATATGGTGATTTTCTACTTACTTTTGCTCTCTCTTATTCTTCACGTTAGCAGTTTATAAGTCTGATTGCTTTTGCGGATACCTGCGAAGCATAAATTATCGAGAATGTTGATTCGGTTGATTCAATTGATGTACTTTGGGTGAATGAATGTTTTATTTCATCCACTTCATCAATTCCCAGTCTTATTTATTTGTAAATGTATTAAACATGGCTTCAACTTTTAAAATATTTCTTCCTATCTTCTCTTTGCATAGAAGATAGTGTGTTCATTTCGAAATAAGAAGGGTGCAACGTGTACTATGTTTGAATGCAACTGCAATATCTATTCAACTTGGAATTTCGTTGCCTTTTGTGTTTTAAAGTTTTTCTATTTCTACATTTCAGGGAAAGAGAGGAAGTCCGGTATCGTTTATTTAAATTCTGCGTATTTGAAAACTCGTGAATATTGATTCATTCTATGTTTATCTCAAGAGTTAGTGAAATAGATAGTTTTTATGGCCAAGCTGTTTCTTGCATATATTGACGTGCCTTCTCATAAAAGCTTGTTATGAATCTGTACCTGATGTGTTTGTTCGTGATACAAAAGAAGCTTCAGTAGATTTCCTCTTTCCTTTTAAGTATTTCAACTAATGATAGTTACTTTTCGTCTTTAGGGAGATCCTGGGAAACCAGTGAGTATCTTTTTGCTATTCATCTAAAGTTTATTAAATAATTCCACTATGCGTTAGCCCTTGGTAGCAGATATGATACTCGGCATTCCCAGTAATGACGTTTGGGCACATACTTTCCCAATATACAACCGGCAGCATACGTGATACCAATTAGCAAGGGAATACAGGACTAATTTCTGGCATTTTTTCAAATTCTTTCATCTATTTTGATTCTACTAGCAGATGTGTTTGGTGAATTTTTTAAGGTAAAATATTCTCTCTATGGGCATAATATTAGAATTCATCCTAATGATTTTCGAATACTTTGCAAGAGCTTGTGTCCCATGATCACATGGCTATGGGTACTCATTCTATTCAGATTTCCTGCACATCTGCGATTCCAAAAGCAAGTAAGCAACCATGTAACAAGTTGGTTGTAGGAGTCATTCAAAAAGTACTTAACGGTAGGGGGTGGGTGGGTGTGCACTATTTTTGTGACAAACTGTTGCAGAAAATATAGGTGGGTGGGGGTGTAAACATACTTTCGCTACGTAACGCCAAAATATAATGCAATAGTTCTGCTTCTTTCACATTCTGATGAATGTTTCCGAAAAAAAAACGCAAATTAACAAGAAGTGGAAGGCCTTATCGAGCTTGAATCTTGCACTTTCCTTAATTTCCAGCAATTTCGAGCCATTATCTTTTACTATACTTCATCATGTTATATTTTACACACAAATAGAGGCTGGTGTTAGGGGGTGGTCTCATCCCAGACTGTTAGGTAACAAAGGGAAGGGGAGAGTCTCAGTTCGAATGTGACAAGCCGTTACATAGGGAGTATGGAGTCAAAATGGCAATTTTTTCCGTTTGGTGCTTTTTATATGACCCCATATGGGCATGACTTTCAATCCTTTGATCTCTTGTCTTGTGGAGTTTTCAATACATTCATCACGCTATACATATAGTCATATTACGTCAACAAATTTATTTAAAATTTAGACCCAGTAAGTCTTTGTTGTACAATGCTTCGAAATGCAATTTCAGCGTACTTTGCAATTTGATTGATTTTTTCACCCAGGGACCACCAGGACCACCTGGACCTCCCGGACAACCTGGAATGTCGGTACGTTAAGCCAATGTAATGGCGACTGTTTTTGTCCTTCCATAACTTGCTTATAAGCTCTTGTAGAGTTTCTGCATGTAAATGTCTTGCTTTTGTCACTTATATAAGCATATTTAAAAGCTTTTCGAATTAATTTGGTGTAACAGTTTCCATTGGTTTTGGCATGTACATTGTTCTTATACAATGCCTTGTGTGGCAGGGGTATGAAGATGCTGTACCCCCGCTAATCATTCAAGGGGCTTTTTTGTTGTATCTTCAGTTCATGTAATTACATCGAAATTTCTTATATTCATTTTAAAACCAGGTAATCATAATTTATTACCGTAAATCCTTTATTGTTGTGACAAAATAATTGCCGCAGCCCCTTTTGATTGATGTTGCAGGGTGGATATTATGGGCGCTACGGACCTTGGGTAAGTATTTTAGGCAGTGGATTTGGCTTTGATATTGAATTTTCATACCTTACTTGTGTTACATTACATAACAGTTGAGCATTCCATACAATGTTCCTCAATCTTGTGTTGGAACATTTAGCAATAGCCCTTCATTAGGGACCAGTCATTATTATATGTCACTGTCACTATCATCATTATCTCACTGTTTATTTACAGTTCACCTACCAAGACAGGGGGCCATGAAAAGTTCAGACTGCAAAATGGAGGGGCCATTAAAATTATCAGGGGGGAGAACGGGGAGCCATTATAAAGCTTTAGTGCTGATAAAAGTTTCTTCCGGGCACCTACCCAGCATTAATGATGACTGATCCCTTAGACTTTACACCAAATGAGAGGCGGTTCTTAGATAGAAAATGGAAAGCATTAAGCGATGTTGGGTGATATTTGGTAATCAGATGCTGGAATTTTGTTGCTTTCAACAATTCTCTATTGTTGCGCCAAAGAAGCAGAGATTGTTGAATTTGGCAATGTGACTAGAATATTCTTTGTTACACTAAACTCACTAGCTGCCTGAGCTAAGTAATCCAATCCTTATTTGTAGGGTATGGGTGGTGGATCAACCAAATCTGGTGGCTACCAAGTAAGAATGTGCTAGTTTTTTTATTATAAGCTTGTTATTATTCTTTCGGAATATTTTGATTATTGAAATTTTGTCTTCATTTGGAATATTTTGATTATTGGCATGTTAGCAGATCGTTGTTATTCAAAAAGTACTGATCCTAGAAATTGTCATTACGCTCCAGCTCAAACTGATTCCCAAAAATATTTTCTTTTCCCTACTTACATTTCAAACTTTAATTGTTCACAGCAAGAACTAAATGTATTTGTGCAATATCAATATATTAGGAGAGAAATCAATGGAAGCGCACTACGAGATGGTCTGAAGTTTCCTCCATGTTTTTTCTTTGGGACGAATGAAAATGGAAGCGAGCTCAAAGCATATGAAGCTTATCTTTTTAGGGTGGCATATTGAGGAGATCCATCCTTTTTGTAGGCAACTTTGCCATACATCTACACTTTACATGCATCAGCAAATGATGCATTCGTCAAGTTGTGCATTCCTCAAATCGTACATTCATGATTTTGTTAACATGTGGATTTATCAAATTATGCATTCATCTCATCATGCACGCAACAAATTTTTATGCCTTTATCAAATTATACATTCATTAAATTAAGCATTCATCAAGCTATTATTCATCAAATTATGTACTTGCCAACTTGTGGGTTCATCAAATTATGCATTTTCAAGTGATTCATTGATCAAATTATGCATTTATCAAATTATGCATTTAAATTGTACATTTATAAAGTTATGCATTCAAATTTTTGCATTGATGAAACTACACTATTGTCAAATTTTGTATCATTGAGTATGCATTCATCAAATTTTTCATTTATCGCATCATTTGTTTGTTAAGCCATGAACCCAGCAACTTAGGCATGCCCTGTTTAGTGCTTATGAACAACAGTGAAATGCCTCTTTTGCGAAAGTTCCAATTTTACTTTGATAATTAAGGTGATATAACTCTCGCCTATAATTTAATCAATATAATTTGCTTCTGATATCAAAGGTGTTCATTCTTCCATTTCCTGAGTTTATAGCCCTGGTGTTGGCTAATCAGATCTTTTTCCGGGTTAAAGCTTGGAAATCTAACTATTGAATTCACTAACTACAGCACATTTCACATGGCATAACGCCATAAATTTCTAACAAAAAATATTAGCAGATAATTTTTTTCATTTTTCATAAAAGACAGATAATTGCTCCTTGGCATATCCTTGCAAAGAAGCATTAAAATGTTTGGTGCGCATTTATCATTGGGTAGATTACAGCAACTTCAGTCCGAGTTTTAAAAAGTCTTCCCAGGATATCTTAGCTATAGATTTACTCAGGAAATAGCTCTGGGGAAGTAGTACCTTGTGCTCAGAGTGCCGAAAGACAATGGAGTTACTTACTAACTCATTTTCAAGTACATCGCAATGTGCTCGTTCGATGGAAGCATTTGTTTTCATCCTGTTTGTTGCTGCCGATCTCGACAATATCGTTTGTAGCTTTCTCAACTGACGCCTGATTAATGGCATGTTCAATTTCATTTCTTAGCCGTATGGTTATGGTGGTGGATATGTACCAATGGTATGTGTCACTCTTGATCACAAGTAAAGGGCGCATGAATTTTCAAATTCCCGTGAACGGAAGCGTCAAGTTTTGAGTGTAACGGCTGATGATTGGATATCAGCAGAGTATAAATGAACACAGGACCATTCATAGCAAATCTATCAATTGACATTTCATCGATTCATCTTCATTTTCTGTCGTGGTCATAGTCACTCTCTATGAATCTTGAGTTCCATCACTGCGGCTTTCTTCAACTCCTAACTTCTTCAACCATTTAGTGATTGAACCTTGTTCCTGCTTCATACCTTATCATGCCCTTATTCTGCATCTCAAGTCTGCAATCTATTGCACTTGATTTCCAGCATTTTGGAAAAATTTTGCTTGCAATTTCGTTACATAGCTTGCATTCATAAAATTATGAATTTTCTTAGCTTTTCAACTACCGAGAATTGATGCATGTTATTTATAATCAATATAATTTGAGGCATCGTTCATGATTTTTACTATACTTTCAAGTTTAAAATCCCGTCGATAGCTGCTTTTTAATTTCCTATATTTTGAGTCCTAAATTTCGAGATATCTCGATATTTATTTTATAGTTGGAAATTATCAATACTCTTTGGTGCTTGTGTAATAGAATGGTAGATTCATACAGCTGCAGGTGTGCAACTAGGAATTTTCGAGGGCAGGGGTCCAATCCGTAGAAAATGGCATACCAAAACTTATATAGAAGGTACGGCCTTTAAATACTGTTTTGGAGACTCATTAAAGGAAGAAATGGTGTGGAGAGTTAACTGGTATGGTTATGTCTGGAGTCCAATTATCCTCATTGCCATCTCTTTTCACGGTAATGAAGGAAAAATAGGGGTTGAGGGCGAAGCCCCAGAAAATTTTTGGAACCACAACTTTTCTATCTGAGGAAAACGCCCTTTTTGATATAAAGAGGGCACTGCAAAAAGGGCACCTTCGTCCTTTTGCTGAAAAGGGCAGGGTTCCAGACCACCAGGACTTCTCCTAGTAGCGCGCCTGCAGCAGTACCTAATTGTTTCAAAGTACGTTGTCTTCATGATGTACTACAAAACCTCATATTTTTAAATTAAAATCTATCTAAGATATTGTTGTTGGTACATCGCATGTTGTTTGCAATTCCAGTATTGGCAGCCACAATTTCCGCGGAGAAAGAAGGCAGACTCTGCAAGCGCAAGACAAAGGTTTTATCGTAGCAAGCTGAAAATCACTGACGTGAGTCACCGTTTGTTATTTTAAATACTCAATTCAAATTATTTGGTTTCATTTATAAATTTTTAGTTGTCTCAAGAAACATGTTGAAGCTTCCCATTGATAATTTTTAGAGCTGTCGTAGATTTTACTGGCTCTCTTTTTCATTCGATAGAAATTTCAATATTTTGCACGAGCCAAATATTTGGATAATTTTTTCCTAATTTCATCTATATAATCCGTACTCTAACAAACGATATCAAACCTCACTATCAAAGGTAGTTCGAACTGGCTAGCCTATTTGTAAGTAAGAAGAACATCAACAAAACAAAAAATGCAATTAAATACAACTAACTAAAAGGGAAATCGAGTCGCGATTGGTCCAAGGTTTGCTTCTACGGCAGAAAAAAATACGTTGATTGGATGATAATGTTAGAGGTCTTCTTAATGATGAAGTGAAAGTGATTTTGGTCTAAATCTAAATCATTGTACATATCAATGAATCAATCAGCAGAGCGACCAAAGGCCCCTATGCAGCTAACAGACAAGTTTACAAATTTAACAAGAACGTATTGATATTTCTAGTCTTGTAGGAGTGGATTACATTAAAATCAAAAACTTTAGGACGTTAAACTTTGGGACAAAATACTTCGGAAAAAACTTTAGGACTATTTTTTAGCAGTTTTGGACAAAACAACTAGAAATTTTGCACAAAAGTAAAACTTGCTATAACTACAAAGAATGAGAAAGAAAAAGATGTGTAAAGATAACAGTTTAGTTAATAATTGGTACAATTTTTAATCTTGGAGAAGATCCTCCTTCTCTGGCCCTATCAGTTAAGAGCCCTTATCAATTATTTCATGGTGTTTCTAATGAAGTAGTACAACCCAATCAGCCAGTGTGCATGTAGCGGTCTCATGGAAAGCTTTCGTGAAACTTCTGTAGAATATACGCCTGAAGCACCTTCTTCGTGCCGTGTGTAGTAGATGCATGAGTATATGATGAGGCCCACCAGGAGGGGGCAGGGGCGGTATGCTTCGGACCTTGGAGTGGCTCCCAAATGTTATGAAAGATCTTATAACTGTGTTGCAAACATTCCCATTTTGTTTGTGTTGCATGTGTTTCACCACACAGCTTATTGAGAGAGCAGTAAGAGGTTCCCTTAGTCTTTAGGAGCCCAAGTTTTCTGGGTTTTCAGCGTGTATATTAATGGTGATGCCATCTGTTGGGTCCCTATTCATTTAAAAAGGAAGGATTATATGAAAGTGTTGATGAAGTATACGAAGAACAATGCGAAATGTATGTTCAAATGATTAGTGTTGATTAGCGAGCTTCAAATTCTCCATATGCGAGTTTTTATTTTAAAACGCAAACTTTGGGACGATAAAACTTTCGTATAAAAAAGTATCTCGAACAATAAAATTTCCGGACATGATTTTGTCCGAAAGTTTGATCGTCCTAAAATTTTCGGTTTTAATGTAGTTTCAAAGCCTACTGTCAGTTCGAGTACAAAGAGCTTTTTATCTGCTGTGACAAGAAAAAGGTCTGGACGGAATGTATCCCCGGTAGCTGTGCACGGAGACAGAAAACCTGGAAGGTCAACTTCGTAATTCAATAAGCTACTTTACGTTAGCTGCTATCAAGAGAATCCCTTTAATAAAGAAAATTAAAATAAAAAGCTACAAGAACTCAAAAACCTACAGCCCATAAAAGATATAAAAGACTGCAATCAGTAAAAGTTCAGAAGTAAATCAACCAATGAATATCTCTTTAAGTCTTTGTGTAAATGGAAGATAGAACTTTTCCTTCATCAAGTGAATCGGTAGAGTATTATAAATCTTTACCCAACTAAAATGCAATCCTCTTTTTGCGCTTTCAGTTTTAACTTATGGAATTCTCAAGTTGTATCCATTGGATCTTGTGATTTTCTGGATCTATCACTTCTTTATTTCCTTCTTTTGCTTTTATATACTGTTTTTTATTACAGCTTTCATTTATATTATTGATGCATTGATTTGTGTTATTTTTATCTTTTTGCGCATAGCTCTTTAGCAACTGTATACTTCAACAATCGATGATCATTATCTTTTATGTTTTCGTGCTCTTTTTTAATTTTGATATATAGTTATATATTCAAAAAAAGTCCTTTCCCGCGCCAGTGGTGCATAGGGCGGCGCCTATCTCCGTTTCTATAGCTCTAGGCCACGCGTCTGCGAATGCAATGAAAGCTACAGCTGGGGCTGGTCCACTGGTAGCCCTGCAAGTGTAACTTTCCCACTCCATTCTCATATGTCGAGCGCCAGACGAGAAGGCAGTGAGTACCATTTTTGACGTCTTTGTTATGACTCGGCTGGGGCTCGAACCCACAACCTACCGGTTGTGAGACAGACACTCTACCACTGGGCCATCATTCCGGTAGAGTTACATATTAGGTCAGTATTGATGAATATATGGTAATTGTTAATTATTATTAATACAATTATTAACTATAATTTCAGGAAAAGCAAATTGAATCCATTATGCAACAGGTAACTTCATGTTAACCATGTCAATGAGCTTGCACTCAGACTTCTTATCTTTTCAACTGCCTAAATTTGGGGAATATGTATTTAATGCAGCATGAGGACATTGTTTATGACTTTCTCTTTACTTTTCCCAGTAAATTGCCGTTGATGATTGATTTTTATTTCAACTCACTCACACACGTCCTAAAAATTTCATGTGGTGACCTTTTTTCCTAGGAAGATGCAGCAGAGAATAATATCGATGAAGTACTGAATACCATTGCTTCCCTAAAGAAAAAGTCAGGAACGGTCAAAAGCCCAGCAAGAACATGTAGAGATTTTTATATGACGGATCCACGAGCTTCTTCAGGTACCCTTTGTAATACCTGCTCCTCTCTAATTCTTAATAGTTTTATTTCTTAAAACTATCGTTAATAGTTATATCATTCCTCTTCGAAACTTGCATTCGGCTCGGAAGGTTGTAGGTAAAAGATATTCACTGCCTAGCTGGTGATTTTTTACAAGATTAGTTGCAAATGCATGAAGCAGATGAAACCATCAACGATGGTCAATGCGATGCAAGTACTAAAATGCGATCTAGCCATACCTCTCATGAGAACAGCCTATGGACAGAGCTCATTTGCTTTCCGCGAAGCAGATACATGGAACAACCTTCATAATGATGTAAAGTTAGCCTCTTCAATTCAGTCGTTCAAAGCAAAATACAACGCTCATACTTGATTTTATTGAAGGAAAGCTATTTTGCGCATTTTAAGTGTCGTCTTCTTCGTATTGTCGTCTTTTTCGTATATTTATGCGTTGTAAAGAAGTCTTTATTTTAGTTTTAGTCGAAGGGCTCATTGAAAAGCAATTACCCTAATTGAATTGAGCCTTTGGTAAAGAATTTTTTTTAAAATAAAGATACTATTTGCTTTTTGTTCAATTCACACTCTGAAATCTGAATCCATTGTTAATTCAATAGCTTTGACTTTCAGGTGACTACTGGATTGATCCCAATGAAGGATCCCCAAGAGATGCTGTTCTTGTTTTCTGCAATAGGACCACTCTTGAGACTTGCATTTACCCCAAAGAACCATTGGTATGGAGCTATATTTTTATTGTTATCATATTTGGAATGGTAATGCTCAGCTTGCTTCTACTAGAGGTGGTTAGCTAGAAACGGTTTTTAACTACTTCCATATTTCAGTATGATGAACCACCAAAGCTTTGGATATGATGCTATCTCTTCAGTTGTAAGCAGCTACAAATTACAGGAAACTGTTATATACTGCGTGATAGAGAGCTGCGTAAGATTTAGATTTCTTGTCAGTAAACTAAGCCTTACATATTTGAAGGGTATTGCAGAATTAGTGATTCTTTCTTAATATGTTACTGCATAGCTCAGCTTGTGTTAGGTCCCTACTTTGAAAGTAAGGGTACATTCGAAAGCAAGATTGCATGTTGCGTACCATTATTTTCTACCAAATTGATGATGCAAGATTGATCGATTTGGGCTATTTTCTTCATATATTCTCTTTTGCAAAATTGCATCGCTGTGTTCAAATTTCATTTCTAGATCAAGAGGGAACACTGGATGACTGGTAAGGACAAGTATGCATGGATAATGAAGGACCTATACTATTCTCCTGAGGGTGTATGTTCTATCCTTTTTTATATCCTACACTAAATCTCATAAAAATTAACCCTATTTTTTCTGTTATATTCACGTTTATTGGATTCGTGNNTGTGTGTTTTTTTATATATATATATATATATATATATATATATATATATATATATATATATATATATATATATATATATATATTTATATTTATGTTTATATTTATATTTATATGTATTTATTTGTGTATGTTTGTATTTATTCCGACCTCTAGGAAGGAGCAAATCTTCTCCATACAGTTTATCGTTCATGTAGTATGATTAATCTGTACTAAGGATGACTGTTGAAGATACCTCTTTCAAATTTAGAACAATCGTATCATATACCAGTTTCCTGCCTAATTGCTACTATGAGATAGATCTGGATGTGAGTGTGTCTGGGTGATGTGTGTTTGTGTGTAGATACGAAATATGCTTGTGGCACGTGTTGGTTATGAATAATTGGTTTGTATTAGGGCATGGCATTGAAAGTATTCAACTTCACAGCTTGAGCTTGTAAGAAACCGCTCATTATTTTCAGTGTGGCCGGTACCGACGAGAAATGATATCTCATTGTAACCAATCTGATGGTTGTACTGCAATGTATTTGCAAAGCCTTTTCCTACCATAAAAGCTCTGTCACCCAACTAATTTCTCTATGGTACCAAAAAAGTCAAAGTCCTTTCCCGCGCCCAATGGCGCATAGGGCGGTGCCTATCTCCGTTTCTATAGCCCTAGGCCACGGGTCTGCGAATCAGTGAAAGCTACATCGGGGGGCTGGTCCACTGGTAGCTCCGCGAGTTTAACTTTCCCACTCCTTTTTATATGTCGAGCGCCAGACGAGAAGGCAGTGAGTACCATATTTAAAGTCTTTGGTATGAGTCGGCCGGGGCTCGAACCACAACCTACCGGTTGTGAGGCAGTCACTCTACCACTGGGCCATCACTATGATACCAACCTCTCTGTAAATAATGAATGGTCCCTAAGACAATAAACAATCAGCTTTTAATACACGATCTGACACAGTACAATTTATGGTATAATCCTTTTATTTGATAGTCAACTCTCAAAATATTTCTAATTTAGCTACCTAGTTGCTTTTCTATCTGCGTCCTTGTACTCGAAGGTTCGTTTATAGTACTCATTTATAGCAGGCTTAAAGCACCTTTTCTTTCTCCAGTTTCAATATGCTGCAGACATATATCAAATGAAAATGATGAGATTGCTAAGCAGCCGTGCGAGACAAAATATCACTTATTTATGCCAAAATTCAATAGCCTGGTCAAACAGTAGTGATGAGATACATGAAAATACGATCAAAGTCCTTACAGATGATGAAATTGAACTACATGGACATTCAAAACACAGCGGTGTCTTCCTGAAGGTCATAAGCGATGAATGCCAAGTATGTATTAATGATTTTTACTTCATGTTTCCTAGAAATATACATTTAATAATACTGTTCTCTCTCTCTTCTCCCCCTCTGTAAATCCTATGCCTCGCTGATGGCTTGTAGAGAATCAAGATACAGTCTTTTAGTAGCAGCATATTTGTGCATCAAAGTGCTGCACCAATTTTAGGGTCCAGTCAGCATTATTGCTGGGTATGGGCAATGGTGATTTCTAAAAATTTTAACAAGGGAGCTCTAGGTGTAATCATGCCCACATTTTTGGTATGGCCTAGCTGCAACCACGGCCATGTTTTCAAAGATGCAGACTTCATAATTTAGTTTAATACTGATATAGTATAATCAACATTTAGAAATGTCTCAATAACCATGTAGCAGTGCATAATTGATCATAGTAATACAAAACACTTTGGAAGCAAGGCCGACACACTTTGTAAAGCAAAGCCTATACCAAAACTTTTGGCGAGCTGAGCTCCCCAAAATAAATAGTAATGTAATTAGGGGGCTCTGTTCCCTCAGCCTCCCTAGAAATCGCCCCTGGTAGAGGGCTGGAAGATATTTTCATCGGTACCGAAGCTTTTTAATGACCATCGATCTCCCTCTGATAATTTTAATGACCCCTCCATTCTGCAACTGTAATTTTTCATAGCCCCTTGTCCTCATAAGTGAAGACTTCAATCTATGATTATTATCTGCATTCATCGATAATAATCTACATTCAGATGTAAATGAATAGTGATAATGATGATAGTGGCAGTCAAACTGAGCCTGTGGGATATAATTTATATCTTTTATGTAACTGAAGAATATTGCAGACAATGTAAATAGCAGTTTGAATGATTCGATGCATTTTGAAGATGACCTCCCTTGTTGTGACTTTATTTTTGCTGATCCCCATTGAAGCCCAGAAATTTTTGTTGATCCATCTAAATATCTTCCGGTCCCCAACCCTGCATTAGTATTGACTGGTCCCTTAGTATCTGCTGTTGTTTTGAAAGAGCCATCCCTTAGGTCTTTATTAGATGACCTTACTGCCCTCCATTATTACAGCTTTCGTAACACCCTCTCCCTCATTGTCGAAGTGATCCAAATTTTTCTTTTATAAGCAATTTTTACGGTCCTTGCCCCCTTCCAATCCCCTTTCAAAGGTTTTCAAGCAATTTTAAGGCCAAGATGACAGCTCTTATCTTTATCAAAAGTTTCCTCAAAAGCGTAACAACAAGTTTTGTGCAAGCAGTAGTCGCATTACCTTGAAGTTTTATCCATCGCGCACCATTTACTGTTTCCAAATCTCAAAAGACTTTGCTTACAACTATTCCGGTAGCTTCAGCTTTAATGGGATAGAGTGTTTCAATGAATGGTTTGGGAAGTTCTCCACGTATTCTTGTTTCTTGATTTGTTTTTCGGTACTCGATTTGTAGCTTTCATTTATCAAACACTTCAAGCATGCTACATTAACAGATTGCATTTAAACAGAAACAAATGCTATAAATAGCGTTTCGTGCTAATAATAGTAGGGAAATTGAACACCTATATTTTGAGGAAAAAGTTCCATACTTCTTTATGGTTTAACAAATCGTAATTTACGGTGAAGTTTACAAGAGTTTTCAAATTCAAAACAATTACCCTAGGTCTTGGAGGACTGTTGTCGCAGAATTTTGGCTGAAAGTAGAAAAGCTATAATATAACTAAGAAGTTGATTAGCTTTTCAATGAATGCAAACAAGCATCAATATTTATCTACCTGACTCTAACAAACATATGTTTGATTGTATTTGATTGGGCCAATGAATAACATAACTGTTCATACTTTACCCATTAAATGAGCTAAATTGGCTGCAAGCTATGAAAATTTATATCACTGACCGTTTCAGCCACGAGCCATGAAGTAGTCTTTTTGCTAACCTCCAGTCATTCCTAAGTATAAAATTTGGATAATTTTGCTACCAAAACATTGAAGCAAATACTGTCAATAGTTTAGATTTAGGCTGCCATTCTTAGTCGACCTTTTGAATTCACTTGCCATAAGAATACAGTAAGGTTGCATATTTTTTCTAAATTGTGATGAATAACACTGCTTTCTATTTTAGGAGAAGAATGGAATGGCAAAAATGAGCGTATTTAATATCGAAACAACTGGCATGGAGCACTTGCCAGTCCTAGATGTTGCTGCTTACGATATCGGTGATGAAGACGAAAAGTTTGGATTGCATCTTGGACCAGTGTGTTTTTCTTAGTGTCAATGTGACGGAAAAAGAGTTTGGCAATTTTCTGTGCCACACTTATTATCAAATTTTGTTTGGAAATGCGTTTGCATTGCTTCAACATTTTTCAATTTAGTGTCAAAAGTACGTGTCAATTTTTAGATCTTTTTAGGGGTTGCGATAATTTTGGTTTAATGCATATTTGGGGCATATAAAGCAGTCTTTTGATATATCATTGCACTTTTTTCTTTACCCCTTGCATATTGTCTTTTGTCATTAGTTTCCTTCATATTTTCAAAGACCGGCAGTTATTTATACGCGCTGCACTTTAACAAGTCAAATTCTTAGTGCGTCACATTCTGTTTATTTATGTAATTCAACCGAAATACTCTTTTGGATGTCAATTTTTGCTTGAATGATGAGTTTGCTTTCACGTTCCCTTGAGAATCACTCTGTTGAATTAGAATTCGCCTCTCATTGGCCCAATTAGCAGTCGATGTTTTACTTTCGTTGCTCAAATGGCGTGACAAAAGCCCTCTGAGCAGAGACGAAATGAAAGAAATTTAGAGCGTTGTACCAAGTAGAATGTAAAATAAATCGTGTATTGTTTTGGAAATATGTTTTGCAGGCTACTAAGTTAACCATTTAGTAAAGAATGGTTGTCTAAAGCGCAGAGCAATCGGTGCGCGCACATTCTATACAAGGTAAATATTTCACGTTCAGTTGTCTATCGTCAACGTGATCGAAGAACCTTAGGCAGTCAATAATGAGATGATTGGCGAAGGAAAATGCAGAAGCATCATAGAAATCTGTTTAAGCGTTGAGTTATCCTTACAGCTGTCGTTTTAAAGGTAGTCTTGAAGCAAGGTGTTTTTTTTCAAAGTTGTCTTGAAGCAAGATGTTTTTTCAAAGTATTGCTTAAGGTTTATTGTGAATGACCGTCGTACGGTGCACTTATAATCAAACAATGCAAAATTAATTATGGTCAATTACCCATGTAGAACAATTTATACACATCCATGTATCATCAACTGCCAAATCGTATTTGGATTCTTGAGCGCTTATACATTGTTGAATTATGTCGTTCAGTAGCAGCGCCACGGGGGGACCGTAAGGAACTCCCCCCCCCCCCCCCCCCCCCCCCCCCCCNCCCCCCCCCCCCCCCCCCACTTCTCGCCAAGATTAATTTCTAATTCATCCAAATTCGATTAGAAAATGTGAGAGTTGGTGTGAAGAGCCTCTAGTAACATGTTGAAATGGGTACGGCAATTAAATTGCGTCATAATTTTAGAGCGTGACACCCAACTCCTCCCAATCTGCGATTCTGCCCCTAATTTCGTTATCTACATGTACATAGTATGCTCAATTTGTCCACGCTCTATTTACAAGGAATTAAGTCTACAGGAATTAAGGCTCAAAATCACTGAAAGTTAAAAATGTTAGAATGATACAGGGCTCAAATTTCAAGATTTTAATGCTTTGCCTGTTAGAGTTTCTTTTAGAGAAAAGCTTACCAAATTTACTGTTCTGCTATGTCCTTGTCTTACTTTTATATTATAAAGAAGCACATCCCTAAAGATTTGGGTGCCTTCCTCTTATTTGAAAGCAAGACTACACTGTTTCAGAAGTTTGAATACACGTTTTTGTAAGATTTAAAATGGAAATGATTCTCAAAGATCCAAAGTCTTTAGAAAAACACAAGTCTCAAGTTCCAAAATTCAGCTTCTTTGCTTGCCAAAAATTGATGCTTCCTCATTCTTAAATTCAAAATGTTAAAGATAGAACCTAAATTCGCGTTTCCAGGATCAAAAAAACAGAGTAACCTGTTTAGCCAATTTACACCAGCAAATGTTAAGATAATCTCAGCGTCAATTTTGGGAAAAATTAAAGATATTTAGACTAGGGCAGAAAAGTGGCTTTTTTACAAGAAAGACATGTACATATTGAGATTCAACATTAGACATTCTTACAAAACATGTGCATGCTGCCAGGTCAGGCATTGCACTCATTTTTCTCGAAATGGATCGACAATTCAAATAGATAACCAGTTTGCCATAAAGACCAGAGCAATTATATAGATTCAAAGTCTAACGGCATAAATTTGGTTTCTCTTCTTCCATGATGAAGCTATCTGCCCATGCTCTTCATTGGACAATGAAAGCTTTCCTAGCAACAGGCAGTTTTGATTTATTTACATCATTAAAAATTCTAATAACTCCAAAAAGCTAGAACTAATATTAGGATTATTTATGTACAATATTTATCGACGTACGACTAATAACTTGCTACATACAGCGTGCTGTAAACTGCAGCAAGTAAGTCGAAAGTCAGGCCTAGTTCTGCATGCAGCATCTAGAGGAATTTCCTGTGCAAGCTGGAAGCTACCATTGTGCCCAAATTTGATTCACACGGAACTAGTTGACTGGAAATCATCGTCTCTTAAATCCATAGTGCTATCCAAGTCAGAATCGTACGGAAAACTAAATCTCACAATATCTGGTCCTGTGACTCTATTTATTCTTGTCATTGGAGTGGACTGTTCAATGTCAGACAGATCACTATCTGATCGACAATATTGAAACTGATGCTGGTTATAGTCTTCCCGGTGAAGACTTATTTGCTCTGAAAAGGACCCGCTTTGACGTAGAATTCTTCTCTGTAGTGTGGTCTTCTTATTCATGTAGCAAGTGTAAATCAGAACTGCAATTACAAACATGGACACCAAAATTGCAATAGGCACCAACACAATAACAGCAAGGGGCAAGCTTCTCAGTAAACCGCTTCTTTTTCGAAAGTCTGAGGCTGGTGGCTCTGCTGCAAGATTGAATAGTGTTTATTGGTATGATACACGCTTCACTGTTCCAAAGATGAAATTCAAGTGATACATTTGCAGTGGAAGAGAATGAATCTTGCTTGTATTCACCTAATTTGGATTTACGACTGTGAGCAATATAGTTATATACACGTTTTTTTATAAGAAGCAAACTCTCTGGCTTCAGCCTGGATGTTTCTTAATACTTTATCAAATCCAGCCTCAAATGTTTCTCAAATGTTTCTTAAATTTAAAGCTTTCCAATGACAATAGCAACCCAGATTAGGCAATTGTGATGCAAGAAAAAGAATGGGCAGATTTTGTGAGGCATGTAATGGATGTTCATTCTATTTTATTGCTAGTTTGTTCAAAATTTGCTAACAGAAACAGTTTTTCCAAGTCATCGTTTGAAACTCAGCCTGTCTATGTTTCTTAATATTTGTCTAATTTCAGCCTCATGCTTATAAAAAAACGTATAGTCATTCTAAAATTACCTCTCTGTGAGAATCCAATCTCACTAAATGCCAAAATAGGGAGCACAAAAACTGGAAACAAATGCATTTGAAGGCCTACTCTGTTGTAAACTTATGGCTTTAACTGCCTGATGGATTGGTTTGCAGCGTTGTGGTAATTCAAGCAAGATTTAACAATTAACTCAACAATCAGGATTAAATAATCTTAAGATCCTGCAATTACTATGCAGTCAACTGGTGCCATACGTTTCATGCTTAAGCTGAGATTATGAACGGAAAACCAATGAGGGCTCAACATCAGGTCGTTGTTGCACCTCGAGAAACGCAATGCCATGTCTTCGTAAACATTTTGTTTGAATAAAAACTAAAAGAAACACAGTGTACATATGCACGTGACAAACACCTAAAGTATCTTAAGTTGTTGCATATTGTGTGCAATATCTCAAGTCTAAATCCTATGATGAGGTGTATTGGTTCAAGGTTTAAATTGAAAATATAGTCTCATCTTCATACCTTTGCACTCTCCATTGTGCATGAACAATCCACCATCACAACGGCATTTGTATGTTCCAGGGACGTTAATGCAAGTTTGATTTCTACCAATGCAACCGTGGTTTCCTTCAGTACATTCATTGATATCTGAAGATAAGGATATTCATGTGAATTACGCATTTTACAAGGATTTCAGCCGTTAGAACAGTCTCAGAATTATTCGCGCTCTATCTCAGAAGCATACACTTCGTGCAATAAAATATTTTGATTTGAATTATAATGCAGCCAATCTATGCATTAGTTCCTTTTTTTGCTGTGCAAAAGAGCATTGATTAATTGAATGGATCACAGAAGCAAAAGTTCAAATGAAAGGATTTTTACAGCTTACACACACGGTTTGCATCGATTCTATGTGTGATCATTTTAAAAGAATGATCTTGGCTTGGTGAAACATTGTGAAACTGCTATTGGGCCCCCAAGTTATCTGAATTGCCCAGCCCTAATTTGAGTCGCAATGCCCCTGGATAATATCCACAACTAAAAACACGTATTGTTTCGTTTCACAGACATATTTTGTGGCATCTGAGCTGAGACCGAGTGTAGTTTTCAATTTTGTGTTCAAATGGCCCCGGGGTAGTCATAGTCGTTTGTTCCCTGGGGTACCATTCTAGCAGGATTGCAGTATGTAATTTTGTCAGTATTGTAAATTTGTATTGCAACTTTTATGGACAAAAAATAAACTATAGAACAGTACCGTCTCACCTACTCGCTCAGAGTGAGTAGGTGAGACGGTAGCCATTCAAGTCATTAAGAATAACCATAAAAGCATTTGCATTAAATTGCAACGAGTCAGAAAATCTGCTTACCGTAGAACTCAATTGCTACTGGCTTTGAAATAGCAAGTGCATTTAATGCTGAAGCTTCACAATAGTATTCTCCAGACTCTCCAAGATTCCCATTTAACGTGATAGTGTCTTTCTGAGATGGAACCACCTACAACAAAGGATTGATTGCCATGTCATTTTCAAGAAGAACATCGTCAGCGCAAAGCTGCTTGATTATGAGGGCTCGAAAGAGGATATCAGCAAGCATTAGTGCTTCATGAAAGCAATCCATGAAGGTATAGTATTACACTGCAATACTTTGTAACATTTTAGTACATTGCTATATTCCACTTGGAAAATTGTAAAGAAATTTGTTTGCAAAGAAGAAAAGTGATCGCAGTTATAAATCTTGGACGATTATCATGTCTGGCCCACAAAAAGACTAATCAATATCACATTGTGTCAATTTGATTAATATTTTGGTACTAAAGGAGTGGTCCTTAAGTATTTTTCATGGGGGGCGGAGACTTTTTGCGAGGGTTATGTAGCAAAAATGAATATTTCAGGAGGGGTGTCAATGAAGGAAAGATAATTTATACTTGAAAATTTTATAGATAATTCAACTAGTCAAATAGTTTACAGTTTCAGTCAGCATCTGATGATTCTACTGCAGTGCTAAAACTTGTAGCAAGTTTTTCTCCAGAATGAAAATTCACAATAAAATTACAAACGAAACAAATACATATGAACGCAGGTATATTGAACATTTCTTTCGGAATGCATCACATATTTTTTAGATCTTTTTGAAGGGTACCAAGTAACTTTGAGTTGTAGAGTGGGATACTAAATTTTACTTGAAAAGTAGGAAAAGCCTCCAATCTCCTGTTGCAGATACTTTATGACCACTCCTTAATCTGATTTAAGAGATATTTCTAAATTGTCTGTAAAGACAATTTGAAGTTTTTTAGCAATCTACTTTAGTTCTTAATATGGCTAAGTTCTCTTTCCTGTTATTTTCTGAAAACTTTTTGTTGTTGGAAATACGGAGTTCCCAACTATTTGGGACGCTTCGATTTTCACTCTCATGGCTACACCTTTCGCAGGCAGCAGTGGTCCTATGATCAGGCACGCTGGAGCGATAGTGGGGTAAAGGGGAGCCAACAGGAGCAAAAAGGCACCGACTTTCATGGGCACCTCTTTGGGACACCGCCTAGCATAAGCACACCCATTGGGGACCCAAGGCACCTGTATGCGACAATTTCGTTCCATCCTTTAGTATGGCCTATATTTCACTGAAATATACAAATTGCTCTCTCTTCCAATCATATTTTACTTGTTTATATAGCTTATTTGATTTCCTTTTTATCATACTAATGTCTAAAAAAGGATTCTATTGCATTTCAAAAAGAGCACTTTTGCTCCTCCTGCTCCCCTAAGTCAAAGACAAGAGGGGCACTTGCTCCCCTCTGCCCCCCTCTCCGGCGTGCCTGCCTATGATCATCGGTGCATTTATAACAATACATCCCAAACGTAGGAAAGCCTTTATAGTAACTCATGCTGTAAAAATTGCTCAAAGTGAACTCACGCTTCCATTTCTGAACCATTTGTATAAAATTTTGTCGTCGGCGGCTACGAAGCACTTGAGCGTGAGTGAGTTACCAATCGGTTCAGCACGTCTATCAGATGGCAATATATTTTTATACACAACTGGCAAAAGTCTGTCATCGATCTCATAGTCGAGGTCATCTGAAATTGAATCATTAACAAGAGTAAGAAACAATATTTTAAAAGGAATCCAATTGGAAAATGGCCAATACAGTTGTGTCAAACTTCTTTTCCCATTTATCACCAAGTCACCTGTAAAATCCTGATGGCATCCTTTTGGTGATTCATGCATCTTATGATTCAAACAGTGAAACTCTGCATAGTTTCAAAATTGTGAATTAAACCTGGCCACCAGGGCTCCACTGTCCCTCTCAAATTGTCCCTCTGTGGGGTGTAAACTTTGTGTTGGGAACCACTGATCTATAGCATAGTTTGTATGTGAATACGTTACACTTACTAAGCATTACTATGCCAAAAGCTGCAATAGGTAAGATCTCAACACTCTGGCCTTCACTTATTGAAACTTTTAGATTAAGAAGTGTGCCACGCTGCAATCGCAATGAATTTGCAAGTGATACCGTTCCATTTGATCCTATTTCTTGCCTGGCATAGATATTGCTGCCAATGTCTCCATTTATTAACAGAAAAACTTCCACTTTTGCCCTGACAATAAGAAGACGAGAAGAACTGTGTTCATTTCAATTACGAAGGAATGATAACAAAATATGATTCCAGAATGGGCTTTCTAGGAGGAAAACAAGCCATTGACGCATCTTATCAATTTGTATTGCATGCCAATTTCAGGGACGTAACTTCAATAAATTTTTGGGACTGTCAGAGGTTGCCCTGCGAACATTTTCTGTCTGTGACCTTGCATTTAGTAAAAGTAGTTCCCCAATAGCCCTGGGTCCAGTAAGTTTCCCTGCAGAAGTACATTGTACGGCTGCTTTCGCCCTGCGAAATGGCAAATTTTCAAGGTTGGGGGGTAACTCATTTCCCATATCCCCTTCAGTTTCGTCCCTGACCATTTTAAACAACAGATATCAGAAGCACTTAAATTATCATAGCATTACCATAGGAAAAATCGAGGAAAACAAACTTTTCTCCAAAAGAATGAGCCTTGGAATTAATAGTTTTTGTTACCTTCCATGCATTGCAACAGAAATATCAGCTGCTATGAAATAAATTCCTGTTCTTCTGACAATCAGTGTATCTTGTATATACTTCATTCTATTGGTGAATCTTATTTCATTCGGTAGCAATCTAAATATTGAGCTGCTCTCTTTTCCTTGAGCTTGACGAAGAGACGCGATCCAGCCAATAACTTCAGATTCCTTTCCAATAGGTACCAAACTGATACGAGACCCCTTGATTAATTTAAAACTGGCGGCCTCACTTCCCAGTTCAATTGAGACTGTAATGCCCCCTGTCACCATTGCTTTGAAGAGCCTTGACATTGAATATGTGCTATTTGAAAGTGCATGACGCATTAGCACCCAGGCCGCGAACGTAGAGTTTTCTTCATCATGAAGAGATAGCTTTACTATATCACTTGTAAATTCAGCAATCATTTCGATCGAAATTAGGTAAATCACATTCTTTTTTATAAATGCACCACTCAATTTCCTTTTTGCATTAGCCAAAGTCCATTCTCCTATATGGAATGCTCCACTTGAGTGAACCATCTGCAGGAAAGAAAAATTATCTGCTTAGTTAATGGGCTAATTGTATTATTTTCTTCCTTTCAACGAAGAAAGTAAACTTATCATGGTAATTGCTTCCATTTGTCTATTACAATGGTTGCATAATTTATGCAATTCCTGAATATGAAACTGAATTACATGTTTTTTTATAAGGAAGTTGTTTTTGCCCAGTACCGAAACTTTCTTAACTTTTTCACAATGTCAATATCAAAACTTTCTTAAGATTTTCTTTGCAAAAAGTGATTGAATTCCAATGTTTTGCGCATGAAAATTAATGGAAGTAAAAAAGCTAAATGCACACTTGAAATTATGAGAGCTTTTGAGGGGCTCAGTTCGCCCTTTATCTACCATATATTAGGTTGGGTAAGTTCTTCAGTATGCATTTGCCAAAGGAAGAGAGAGGAAAGGTATGCTCCTACCAGAAAAAGAATGCAATGTTGGCTTTCTCCTTCTTTCAATACCTTCACATACACAGCAGTAACGTGCACATGTTTGCTATGAATTCAAAAATGGGCGTGGTCAAATGTTTGGTCCATATATTTTCTCCAACACAATCCCTTTGCTGCCTTACCTTCATTCAACAACTAACTTTGTTAAGCAACAGTAAGTAATTTTACAACCCAGATGTGACTTGAACATAGAGTTCAATTTTAGAGCAGGCGTCAGGACATTGAGCGATGATCGTTTATGATTTCTGGTTCTTCACTCTTCTCTTTTATTATAGGAATACAGTTTATAAGAATATTGAGGCTTAAAGTCGCTGAAATTTAAGAATAATTGAGAATAAATCTAGGCTCAAAATCAGAAAAATTTAAGAATATCGAGGGTCGACAAAAAATGGGTTTTGACTGAACCATTGGTAATACCTGTTGCGATATCTTGCGTCTGAGTTTACAGCTAAATAATACTAGAACATTATGTTTCATAACAGGCCGCTCTGCGGAGCATAATGGGATTAGTTGTCTGCATGCAACAAAAATATCGCGAATTTCGAGAACTTTCCAATTTTCTAGCAACTAAAAATAAGTTACTCGCTTTCTGAAATCGTTCTTTAGCAAGCAAAACCTCCTCTAACCAACCATATAATTCATTTTCCTATAGCATTTGAAAATGTCATGTCATTTTTATTAAATAGTTTCTCACTGCTGTACTATTCTATGTGGTGTGCCATAGGATGCATCATGGAGTAAGCCCAACATGTTCTCTTCGCCTTTCTCCTATTACTTCTACCTCATTTCCAGATCCAGATTTTAAAAGTACAGCCTGCCGTACGTAGTTTCTGCTAACAAATTAATTTGTGACACAAAAAGAACTCATGTCACTTTGAAGGTTTAATTTATCACCCCTGCACAAACTCACTGTATGTTTATACATTTGGGCTATTTTAGTGAAAAGCTTTGATTTCTGACGGTTTACAAGTATGGATTTTTCTAGCAATTTTGTTGTTATTTCGTTGTTAATAAGTATATAACATCTTATCTGTAATGTGCATCTTTGAGAGCCAGTCAGGGCATCTTATCTACAACAGTTGTATTTTGTTAGCCGAAATGAGCCTTTTTGGAAGAAATTTGCTAGCATGAATCACAGCAGACCAGCCATTTTATTCATATTAATGACTCAAGAGCCACAATCATTTTCAGAGATATGTTACTTTGGGTGTGCCTCTTAGAAGTCCATTTGAAACAAGTGATTCAAAATGATTTTCCTTCATTGTTTCCATGTTTTACTTCCTTAAGCGATCTGAAGTCGCAGGATCGTGTGGTTTTCAGAGCCCTTGGAAATACAACGTATTATCTTACTCTTTATGGGTATGTTTTTGCTGACTGAAGGATTATAATCCAATTTAGCTGTGTTTGAATTCATCAAAAGCTTATCTAGTGGTTTCCTAACTCTGCAAGATGAAATGGTCAGATAAGCAATTTAACTTATTTTCATAAATTCAGAGGTTCTCCTCTGGGCAGAATTATTATGCAACCAATAATCATTTCCTGAAAAATTTCTACTGTAAACGATTTATGCTTTTGTGATAATGGCCAATTTACTGAATTTCTTATTGTGGTATAATTCCTTGTAAGAATTTTATTGATCTCTTATTGAAAACACAATGAATGCAGCTTAGAAAAATGCAGTAAATAACTCTCTGAGTTTATCATAGTATAATCTTCAAAACAAGTTTAAGTCCTTTGAGATAAACGCTGAAAAATAGTGCATTTTGTAGTCAGATTTTATCAACAACTGTGAATTTGGGTATTAAAATTGTCATCATTCTACTTTGAAAGTCAAAACATTTGCTATTTTGCTTTATTGATTGAGAGGTGTGGCCTACATCGTGGCTTAATTGGCCTGCGAAATTAGGAACGTTTTCTGAATAGGAGTAACAGTAGTTGCCAAATAAATAATGGCAAATGTGCAGGACTATGTACGATGGGAGGAACAGCGGGTGTGGCTTTTATAGTGCTTTATTCCGCTGATTTGCTTTGGGAAAAATGATGACAACAATGAAAATTGTTATATTGTTCAACAATTTTCTTTTCACTGAAGTATTGATGGACTATAGTGTATACAGCAGGAAAGTCCCCTGATTTTTTAAGACTGCACGTCCATATAGTTTTCACTTTTTCACTCATATCTAATGAATCATTTCATTTTATGTCAGCAAAGTAGGGAGTATAGCTTGAAGAGCCTTATCGATTCTTCCTCATTATATGGAGTATTTCACCGGAAGATAAATAAGCTTTTCAGTTGTGATTGCATTAAATAAAGTAGCAAAGAAGGTAAGAAGAAATTTATGCCATTTTAAAAATATTTTCATTCAACTGCAAGCTAGTTTTAATAGTTTCTGCCTACTTTAAAAATAAATCATTAAGATTTCATTTAGGAGGCGCTTTCTCTTTGATTAGTTTTATATCTTCAGAGAGAGTTCCGTCTTTTAGAAATTCCATTCATACTTAGAAATTCCCATATAAATCATTATTATGTTTATTTACACACTCCTAATTGTAATTTGTTATTTTGATGCAGTAGTGATGGTGTTTTGAATGTATTTTATTGACATTTATAGGATTTTATGATAGCAAAAATTTGAGTAACGCATTGCTAAGATTTGTATACAGTGGAATTTTAAATTTAAAGGAACTGAGCTGAACTTAATTCTTCTTTTTTCTGCATACAAAAATAAAAACTTGCAAAGTTCTTAAGCTTAATTTCATAACTACTTGAAGGATGTGACTTCTACTTTAGATCATTTCATTATTCTTCGTCTCCATGCCCATGATATGTTCTACTCACTGACAATCTACATTGTAGATTCTCTTGAGTCTCAAGTCCAAAGGATGGATAGCAAAAATTTGTTTGAGAATAGAGGCAAAATGCAGCTTACTTGTAGAATAACTTTTCTCAGTAAAATCGAGTAAAGGAATACATGCTGTCTTAAAGCACTAAACTCAGAAACTACTTTGATGCTCATGCTAGACCTGTGGTACTTAACTTTGTTGGATGTGCTGAACTCCACAAGTTCCATAAATGTATTCATCGACGACTTTGTGGTTGGAAACATAAAATGTGCCTTTCTCTTCAAATTCAAACATATGTATATAACTATATACTGTATCAGTGCATAACCTGGCTAAGCAGAGAGTGACGTCACGAACCCTTAAAACTCATTTATCGAGCTCCTGAGGTTCGATTGAACACAGGGTAAGAGTAATGAAGGCGTTATCTTTACCTTGTTAGAGTCCAACTGTAGATGCAAGATGTCTAAATTTGGATGAGAAACCAGGTATACCATGGAAAAAGATGATTTTTTATCGATGAAAGAGCCAGTTGCATCTAAAGTTATTTCTAACCCACTTGAGATCAAATTCAGTATATGAGAAGATGACATTACTCCATTGCTGAACCTGGAAGAAAGATACAGCGAATTTAAAAGAATAGAAAGTGGCATACTGACCATAGTTAATGGCCAGATCAACCCCAACTTAGCTGTCTTTCTTATCAATCATTACATTGCTCTCTGTTAGTAGGAATAGCATTGTTTAGATGGAAAATTATATAACGCTATATTTTCTGGTGTCCAAAGCTGGTGACAGCAACATGACAAAGATGGATTATTATATATACTCTTATTGGTGATCTATGTACCACACAGCACTTGGTTCGCCATAGCGCAATAAAGCTCTTCATTAATCAGTTACAATCCGCACTAATTCACAGACCTGTTAGCCTAAAATTTTCAAAACCTGGAGGTTCGTCATTTTTCTTGAATAAAACAGAGAGATTTGGTCAAAAACCATAAGATCAAAGAAATTTGTTAAAAGAATAAGTATACTTGATAAAATGCTGTGCTTGGCAAGCAGTTTGACAAAAAAGAAAATGAAAAGTCTTTTCAAAATAATTTTTATCGGAGTTTTGTTGCACATTAAGCACTAACAAGAAGTTTTTGCCATGTGGAATGCAATGTAACCATTATATCAAACTGCAAATCTGAAATTTTTTTGATAAATCGCACAAAATAAAGCTGGATATCATGAAACCTACGACATAGGAGGTAGAGATCCATTGATTTTTACTAGATGACGTTTTTAAAAACGGGAGATAAAATGTATAAACCAGGAGACTGGAAGAAAGCTTCATCTTCACTTCGTTCGGACTTCGGTTTAACAGAATGTTTATGCGAATTCATTGCACCAAATGCTCGAAATGCTAGAAAGAAGACTGAGAACAGTGACTTTAGCATCCGAAATCTGAAATAAGTGGAGATATGGCCGTAACAGTGACTCATAAATCATAGTTGATGGTAGGAACTTTATTTGTACCTTTTGGTAGAATCAAATTGATAAACCATTGAAGATTGCACATTGGCTCCAGATTCCCGAAGTGAAACACTATGATTTCCATTTGAAATACCATCAAAAAGCAAATTAACAGTTACCAACACATGGCCTAGAGAAGCTGGCTTGTCTTGTCTATACTCATTCCAATTTTGGATGCCATTAGAACCTAGCACCATTCCTCTACCTGTGCTATGTTTTCTCCAGTTTGTTAGTGTCATCTTCTCCAGTGGCTGAAAGCTCTCCTGCAAGGGAGATATTAGCTCATAGTATTAAAGAATTTGAACAGCAATAATCTTACATCACGAAATTTGGAAATACTTAAGCCTCGCTAAGCTGCCATATTTCAAGCGATAGGATTCTTTTGTTTCTATTGTAACCTACAATGAATGATGTCTATATGCTATTTTGGGACATGCATGTATCTCCAATGCATATCTACCAATTCTTATCAACAGTTGAAAGCAGATCTGTTCAATTTCAAAGGGCTTTTCTACGACTAGCAGATACAAAGTAATCTTTGTCATGGTGTTTCCTTCTTTATTATCCCAAATCGCCTTCTTCGCAAAGATATGACGTTTCGAAGGAGACTAAGAGGGTGCTTGCAATTGGAAAGTAACCTGCTGTGTTCATTATGGAAGTTATTTTTAATAGCTTTGTGTTGCAGCACCTATGCTTGTATGTGTATTACTTTCGCTCTGCAATTTTCCCTTTAGTACGTAATGTTGCGGCATTGCTCTGAGATATGTAAAAAAACATCAAGAAGAGAATAAAACGTAGGGTGAAATAAAGAAGAGAGGAAGATCAAGCTTGCTCATACTAGCTTTGCATGAAGGCAAGTTGTAGGAATCTAATGCATTGTCTATAAAGTTAACGTTGATAAAATTGAGCCAATTGTCATCATTACCTGTAATTCTGCATAAAACCATGGCGGCTTTGCAGGTCTCACCATTTTCACCATTGACAAAGTCGCAGAGCCAAGGATGAATCTACTACTTTTTTCCAAACCTTCCACAATTACTTTAACACGATCTCCTGACATAAAGTGCATTAGCATGTTGCAGCTCAAAAAGTATTCCTTATATGTCTGCGATTTTTTGGCGCAAAATGTCTTCTGATCCGACATGATATCAACGATGCCTAGCAAAATACTACTTTGAGCCTCTTTACGAATCTGTGCACTAATTGAAAGCATGTAGATTCCCTGTTGCACAATAGATATTTCATCTTCGCGCAACAATAAGTCCTCTCCAGCTTTAAAAAGTTTTGGATCACTTCCTGAACAAGTCCAATTTCTATAATCTCTGTTGGAGTCATTTCTGAAACCAACTTGATTGCGCGCCAGAAACCCAGTTGCATTTTGAGAATTAGAGACAAGGACAATTGAGATTGCTGTCTGCTTGCGTATAGTCCACATCGAATCAGTTTTTGAGCAAACCTTTACTGACACAACATCTTGCTTCTTCAGTTGTAAAACACCAGAAATACTTAATGTAATATCACTTCTACTGCTGTATTGAGTTGGTCTTGTCTTCCCTGAAAGCCTAGTGAACAGTAACTCAGACCCAATCTCATCATTTACTGAGACCATGCCAATAAACAAAGATTCAGCAGAAATAAGGTTGGCATTACCCAGAATTATAGTTGCACTTATGTAATACAATCCAGCAACGTGAATCACGAAAGTACCAGATGGTGATGACTTTAACCCGGACGCAAATGACCATGGCGCATATGCTATGTAAATAGGTTTGTACCAATTTGCACAAGTTTGCCATCCAATAGACTTGTGAGTAACATCATTAATAAAAGAAGTATGAAGGCCAATTACAAGATCTTTTTCTCCTAAATAGATTGCGGATAGAGTGGTATCAGAGTCAAGATTCCATCCACTTTTTCCAGAAACTTTTACAAATAAACTGATGTGCTGGCCCTTCTGCAAATAGACAGAAGATGAGATCACAAGAGTCTGTGTTCCACTTGCATTCATGTCAGTTGCAAACAACCCATCTGTCTTCTTGAGATCTTCATTGATGGCAATGCATGCTGACAATGTGGCAGATTTGATATGATTGAAAATTACGTTTGCATTTATTTGATATACTCCAGTCTTTCTCACTACGTATGCCCCTCGCTCCATTTCGTCAGCGAGGATGAATTTATTGCTTTGATACCTAGAGGATTTTCCTTCCTTGACTTTAATCCAAGCATTATTTCCTTCCTCAACCACAGGTGAGCCAAGATTGAAGGCAGCAAGCAATTCTTGCAATAAAATAACTGAAATAGTAGATCCTGCACCGAGAAGCCATTGAAAGGAGTTTGCATAGACCTGAAGATCAATCAAACCACCAGTCCTTAGTAATACACTTGTACATCTTGATAAGGAATTATAGCCTATATTTCCTCTTACACCAGGTAACACTAGCTTCTTGTTAATGTAGAATGACATGCTACACACAGGTGTCTTTACGCACTGTACTCTGAAATTAAAACATACCAAATAGTATCCTGTTCTGTACGGAAATCTTTGGTGAAGCAGAGCATTATTCGTACCACCTGTAATAGCATGTGTGAATTTCTTAAGATTGATTTTTGAACCATTCAGATATCTCTCTGTGTGTAAGGTTTTCAAACTGAATCCATTCAATCCTTCTAGTGTTCTATAAAGCATTGCAACAGAAAAACTAGAAGTAGGATGAACACTAGAAATTGATTTCCCTTCCTTGTAGATAACGATGTACAGTTTTGTTCCGCTTTTTAGCCCAAGTACAGTATTTACAGTTATAGTAGCACTATTCACATTGGAATTTGCCGCGTAGGCCTCGTGCATAACTTTGTTGTTGCCATTCATGAGAAGGAGAGAAAATGTATCTTTTCCTGTGCGTTTCCTAACAATAACATTAACACCAACATAATAAAAACCACTATCCGTAACAGAGAACACTCCCAGGGTTTTTGAGAACGATGGCGTGCTTATGAAGCTCCCCTCGTCTTTCAAGGCCTCCCATGTTTGGATCATTGGCACGTGCTTTGTGATCAGCCGCTGTTCTGTACTAGGATGAACATAAATTGCTGGCACAATGCCATATTCATGCAGTAGATAGCCAAAGAACGTTGACTTTGATTCTAAAGTCCAAGGAACATTTGAAGTTATATGCAATGCAATGTAGTCCCCTGCATTGAGTTTAATAGAGCCAGTTGCATGAAGAGACAACTCCCTCTGTGTAGCTGAGGCTTGATTGTATTCTGAAGCCAATGTTTGACAACGGGAGGTTTTGTTAATACATACGGATGGCCGTATAATTCCACTACTGCCTGTTCGTTTAATATTCACTGCATAACTTAGCATATAGATGCCCAATACCGTTGCTTGGAAGCCCTTTCCTTCTTTGTATTTAAAGCCTGTATAAAGCAAGCCATTGATGTGAAATGTAGCGGAGATTTCTTTAAATGGAAGTTATTTCTCATAACTATTTGAATGCAATATACTTCAAAATAATGTTTGTACAGAAGAGATCTACTATTGGAAATAACAGATGAAATGCTACTCTCCTTTGATAGCGAGTACCAACATTGATAAATTTAGAAAAAGATATCATCATGAATATTCTTTTCTTGGCAAGGTTGTGCTATTGTCATTGGTCATATCATTACTCATGCAAAATTATGGCAAAATTCAAAATAACTACAACACCTTACGCTTGCTGTTGGTGGGTTTGGGTTAATTCTCTTTTAATAAAGATTCTCCACCTTGTCAGAGTACGCTTAATTTAAATTTACCAACCTTTGCTAGCTTCCATGAGATACTGTCAAGACAAAATCCCTGCTAATCATCACGCTAAATCCCTTCTTAAATGAGCAAGAACTCACTCTACTTATGTTAAAGTTCTTGCCAGAATTTTGTTTTAGTCACTGCTCGTAGCAAAAGAAATCATATTTTTTGGTATTGCATTGTCAAAAGCACGTTGCTTAATCTTCTTTTCAACTGAGAAGTATACCCGAAGTATTGGCATGAAAATAGCAAAGAGTGACTAAGTGCAAAATATCATGAAGCTGTTACTGGCTAGTATCTTATACTTTTTACGCTGTTTTAAAATACTGCCTTGACATTAGGGAACGTCAATTTAAGAGAATTCGTAATCGTTCTTGTTACGACTGGCAGGACGAGTAACTTTGCAATTTGTTTCTTTCGAGTAAATTAAAACAACCAGTAAATAAACAATACGCAAGAAGCTTGTTGAAATCACTTAGAAATTCTGCTTCAGCTGCAACGACTCACTGAAACGATCAAAGCAAAGCGTATGCACTATCATGCAGTGAAGATTTGCTCGGAAGAATACCTTGTATTTGCTGTATACTCCAGTGATCAATCTTGCTAGCATGGGCTAGATAGGATCGTCTTTCACTAACTTCAGCAACAAAGTTATTACCAGGAAATCCTAGACGGGCATATGAAAATAATTTCATAGAATTAAATTTTTGCATGCTAGGCTCAAAGCAATAGTATATATATATATATATATATATATATATATATATATATATATATATATATATATATATATATATATATATATATATATATATA
>OLMO02000257.1:8499534-8573448 GCA_900291935.2 Cassiopea xamachana | reverse complement strand
ACACGGGACTGACTGGCTACTGGCTTGCCAAGGAATAAATCACTATTATCTTTGTTGCCTTTTCCTTAGATCACTGTGATAAATTTATGGTTTTCATTGCTGATGGTGTGACTTTATGTTACTGTATAAGCAAATCAAATAATAAAAGCAAGAAACTATAGGCCGATCAGATGGAACCATAAACGCTCAATGTCATGTGATCAAGCTGTTATAATTTTCGACATCATACATGAAGTATTACTTTCTTTGGCGCGAACTCAAAATGTTTTGCCTATGTATTTCAAAATGATATTCTTGTCATGTTGTCCTTCACCTTCCAGATCTGATTTTAATAACAGCTAAAATGAACTCTATATTTGATACTGAAGAAGATTTTGAATTTTCAGACGATGTAAGTAGCAACTTTTTCATGGTTCAGCATTTGAGGGCTTTATGTACCAGATTTGTATTGAGGCATTCCTGAATTGGTCGTGACAAAATCTAGTAGCCTATATTACTCTTATCTTTATATTTGCTTCACTGGCATCATTTGGTGTTATTTCTTGCCACAAATTTATTTCATGCATATTTCATAGCTGCCTCTTCACATCAGATGCTCTCCTGTAGCAATGTTAATATGAAATTTCAATCAAGAAAAAAAGCAAGATGAGATTGTTTAAGATGTTACAGTTGTTTCTTTTAGGACTGCATGCTTAATGCAAGTCTTTTCAGTAGACCATTAGAGAAGGAGGAACAGAAGAAGATTTTATCTCCAAAGCAAAAAGACCCAAACCTTTATTTAAATAGTGAATGTAGTTCCAGTGTATCAACAAAAACTTCATCCATCACAAAGTGCAATGAACAGATTAATGTCATCAAGCATAGCCATGTAAAGAATTTTTCCACATGCAAAAGCAAATTAAAAGACAAACCAGATTGTGATGCTTTTGAATCAGATGAAATTCAAGTGAAAATCCCTAGGAAATCATGTATGGATATAAATGGAAGAATTGTATACAAAGGGTTTAAGTTCCATTCCTCCTCTGAAGAGCAAAGGAAACATGCTCTGGAATCTACTGGTGCTTGTCAAAGTGATTGTTATGTAAAATCTGCAAAGAGAGAAATAGAGCATTTGGTCTCAGCAAAACCAGTTGCCCATATTAAAAACTATCAAGATCATTTGGATTTACAAAGCAGTTTATCTTGTGGTGCTAATTTTAGTGCTGGAACCGAATATGAAAATACAAAAATGAAACAAAGATCATTATTAAATGACCAGTCTTTGAAAGAAAGTTGTAATTTTGGCAACAAAAGATTTGAAATTCTAAATTGTTTCAATATAGACTTAGAACAACAGCAGAGTAATGCTGGGAAAAATATTGCATTAAATAAGCAAGATGTTAGTTCTGGTATGAAGGATGATATTAATCATAATCTACAAAGTGATGCAAAAAGCCCAATGATTTCAAAGAAAAGGAAATTCCCTGGTCCTGCTGGTCTACTTCCAAGTTTAGTAAGTGAGCATATGATTGCATTCTTCTAAGTCTTTGCACAAATGGGTCTAGAATTTTTGGGAACAATGCTTGTTGGTGCTTTGAGTGTAAAGCAATGATAGTCAAGTTGGTGTACTATTTTTGAGTTTTGTAGGGGATATTGGAATTGAAGAAATTGGAATATTTGTTAGATAGCGTTATGATAAAGTGAATAAGGTTGTTGTTCAGAAACTGCTACTGAAGAATTTTAATGTTTTTAAATAATAACAGTATAACAATATTTATACAGGTTAGCTTGTTCTGCAATGCGGATTCGCTGCTATCAATCAAGGACCTGTTTACCTAAAAGCACTAACATCAAATTATGTACAAATTATTGAGTTCCAACAGTATCAACTTCATAGGAAAGTTTGATGCTAAAAGTCAAAGTTAAAATCTTTGTAGGCAGTCTGAAATTTAACTATCGATGACTCATTCTTCATATGGCTGGGAAGTTTGTTGAAAATCTTAGCTCCCAAAAATGCAAGTGTTTTTCTACCTGCTTCAGATTTTACTTTTGGAAGCAATAAGCTATGATCATTCCTGCTAGTGCTGCAGTGATCCAAATGTTTAAAGTATGTCTCATAATCATGTGGTGAAGTTCCATTCAAACATTTGAAAACTTCATTTGCACACATTTTATTTTTGGTATGATTTATTGATGGTAGTTTGACACTGTTTCTTTTACCATTTATAGTCTTTTAACATTGCATTTGAATTTTTTCAAATTGTTGTTTCTTATTTGTGAACTGATATTCCTGTTTTCATTCTTCCATAGAATTCCATTCAGAATTTAGATTGCATCAACACACCCAAACACACAGCTTCAAAAAGAAGAAGTAATACACCAAAGGTTTGAAATAATGTTTTACTCACATGAAACTTGCATTTCATTTTATGATGGCATGTTGGGAAGTTTGTTCAACTTGGAATTAGCAGGATTTTGTTTGGAACTCCCATGTCATGTACTATTGTGTCAGTTCCATAAAGTACTTTAAATTCTTGAAAGGTTTTGTTGTTCCTACTCTGTATTCCTTGATTCTTCATTTAATTAAATTGTTGTGGCTGGTATACATGTTTGGGAAGCCATTATTTTGGCACAAGCTATGGACCTAATTGATCACTCCTTAATACTCATAGAATTCACAGGAGCATGGATATCCAGGACTTGCTGAGTGATTCTGGATTAGTTTAAACAACAAGCTAAATTGAGGAACAGTAAATATGAGGAAATTGAATATGTGAATATATGATTAGTATTATATGGCTATTTATGAGAACATCACTCAGTATTCTTGTTTTATTGAAGATATTTTCGCCATCAAAAATGATTGAAAAAGAGGATAGTGATTTTCACAAACCATTTTGGCTAGAGCTTCAAAGACAAGCTTTGCAGAAGTACAAAGGTTAGATATTCTTTCTTACTTTCCATTTTTATCGTGGCTGTGTCAAAAAGCTTTACGTTGCACCATCCATAGGGAATAAAAGCTATCTGGCACCCAGCACTACAGCTTCAAATAGTTTGATAAATGCAACTATTCTAGGAAGATTGAGAAATAACAGCCAAGTACCTATCTGTCACATTATTCCTGTTTATGAGCACCAATGCTTCCCTATGCCATCACTCATATTACTCACCCACTTAAGGTTGCAATTTACTTTGCATCCTCACTAAGGATTTATGGGTTTTGGAAAGTTTTTAAAAGTTATGGAAATTGATAATGCCACTTTCTAAGATCAGGAAAATTTTAGAAAGTAAGGGTTTCAAAATTATTATGGAAAAGATTCGGATTTTTGTTTGCAAAAAGTCTAAAATATTGTGAAGTAGATGTAGCTTAGTGTTGTGTTAAACACCATATATGTTTGTTATTTTACTATTTATAGCAAAGAACATAATCCATCAAAAGCATTGAAAATAATGTTTTTATATTTTATGGAGTTTCAAAGAGTAAATGAAATCGTGTTTCATGATTTTGGAAATTTAGCTTTGGAAATATTTTTAAAAGAGTTCTCTACAAACACTGCCTCACACTTTGAGTCTGCTCTGTGCTCCACTCATCACTAAGAGTTTATTTTTTGTAGCAGTCTTGTTATTTTTGATATACCTAGCCTAGTTCATATAGACACAAAAAGGTATTGATGTATAAAAGTTTACAGAAACATGCTAATGTTTTCCCCAAATTCTGCTATTTTGGTTTTGAAGATTTTTCAATTCTAGCTTTTTTCTGTTTTTCAAGGGTTGGTTTACCACTCAATATCAAGGACGCTTAGGAAGGTAAGTCTGTCTGGCATGCACCTACCAATTTGTTTTATTTGAATATTCAAGGTTTTAAAGGGCAGCTTTAAATCTCAAGCTGCTCTTAGCTCCTTATTTGTGCTAGAGATCAATCAAAGAATGGGAGTATGCCAAAAGATGAAGGTACATGGACCTTTCCTTGAGAAGTACTGCAACAATAACAAAGTACTGCATGTAATTGTTGCACTGTACAAATTCTTTTGCAAATCTTTCCACACCCATTTTAAAAGTTTTTTGCTGATGAACACAATGCATCAAGACAATTACTATCTCACCTTTCTACTTCCTTGCCTCACATGTAGCTCTTATTGCATTTTCATACCTGATAGTAGATTGCAGCAGATACTCAGCTCCCTCATTTTGTAGCATCAATAGAGTAATGAAGTATGATGTCACAAAAATTCTATTTCTAGACTATTTTTAGTCTTGGCTTTACATTCTGAAAAAGCACTATGAAATAGCTGTTGTTAACAAATTCCAGCATGATTTGAAAAATAATGACCAAGATATAGGCATAACAAAGTTCCCATCATTTCACTGTATTCTGAGCCTGGTTCTAGAATTATCATCTAAGCCAAAAATAAAGTGGTTTGTATGGCAAGTCTTTTGCCATTGAATGGCCATATTTCATATCATTTTGACACCAATTGCTTAAACTTATCAGCACATGCCTAGTATACAGTGCTTTTTCACTTCCTGTGGTCATGATATGAAAATTGTAAGAAAAGGATATTTGGGATGTCATCATTTTGGTACTTTATGGTGAATGTTCTCATCTTGTCATCAGACTTAACTCACAAAATATACCAGAAAGTCAGCAAATTGCAATCTCATGCCCAATGTCTTCTGCAATCCAAAAATGTTTTTCAGTTGAATGACTAAATGTTGAAACCATGTTTTTCTATTTATTGTTCATTCTTTAGGCTCATTCAAATCAATTAGAAAAAGGTAAAGTTCCACTCATGTGTGCATTGATCAAGACATTCACATTGACTGGATCGGATGCTAGCGTAATCCTCAAAGACCCTACAGGTACTATAATGTTGCTAATGGAGAGAGAATTGTTGAATCTGTTATTGACACTAGAATTGCTCTAGAAGTGTTTGCATGCAACAATTAGTTATTTAGAGTGAGTCCTGAAGCTAGAGACCTTTTCCTTCTGAAACACTGAAAATAAGTGGATGCAGGGCAAATTTATTTGCGTGGTACACTTAAATTTGATAAAAGAGTAGGTAAAATTGATCTAGAGATCTTTGCTCTTAATTAGCATTTGCTTACACTAGGTAAAATGGATTGCCCATTGTCACACCTATAGAATGCATTTTTCATAAGATTACAAGGAAACTGGTGAAGATTTGCCATCCTATAGAAATATTGTAGCTAATATTCCACAAAGAGCTATAATTACTTGGGTGGACATCAGTAGATTTGCTTTGGTCTCCTGAGTAATACGTAGTACAATATTCGGATGCTACGGCACTGGTAAAGTACAAGCTTGGGACTCAAAAATAGTTCATGATTGGGACAGTTAAATTCACTATGGCAATGAAAGCTAAAATGTATTCTAACATGATGGAGTTTCCATTGGGAAGCTGATTGTCTTGTATGCTTACAAGATCGTAAAAGTTCACGCATTCTTGTACTCCAAGAACTTGTGCACTATTGCAGCTGTAAAAATTTTTTGCTTTCACTACGACCACCAACTCTACAATGAAGTGAACAGTATTATTCCAACAGCTTTTGACTATGAGTGAAAATGAAGCAAAGGGACTAGTAGAAAGCTGCAGCAAAATTTCTTCTTATTCACGCCATTTGGGTTTTTAGGTGTATTAGAGGTTTATTCTTTTAGCAGTATAGCTGAAACATAAGCTTTAGCAAATGGAGGCCCAAAAGATATCTCTTAAAATTGTTCATCTGCTTCATTTTTGTATATTTTTAGATTATAAATTTTCATTATTCTCATTAAGTAATAGCGAAGGATCAATAGACAATAAATGCTTCTTGGGACGTGCACTTATAACTAATGAATATTTTACGTTATTTTCAAAGGAGAAATATATGGTACAGTTCATAAAGGTGTTTTAGAGAGCTATCAATCTGGGCTTTCTGCTGGCTCTGGAGTAATCCTGAAACAAGTACTTGAACATATATTCTTACTGATTTCGTTGTAATTTACTTATTCTTCATTTGAAAGTCAAAAATGACGTTTGGGTCTTATTTTCAGTTTATGTGCTTATTCTGTTAACCTTTGTGCGTTGTGTTGAATATCATTCTCCTAAGGTTCATCCATGCTTTTCGATGAAATATATAAGCTATGTTGTTCGACGCCATCTTGATACTCTGCTTCCTGCTCAGAAGGATAGCCATGATCAGCATTGGAGAACTTTTTCATCTGCACTAAGTCAATAAATGAGTTTTATTCTTGATAGGTTGAAAACTATTGCTTAGGGAGTGTGACCAAACTTAGCTTACGTACTTATGCGCTAGGTACTGTTCAATATTTTCTAGTGGAGCTTAGTAAATTTCTTAGTCCAGAAGGAGGACTATTTGGAGAAGGGAATTAATTAAAATGTGAGCTAGAAAGAGAATTTACGGTATGAGGTGCCCCTGAATGCATGTGCCCCCACTTAATGAATGCTTCCTAGCCTGACAACTGTTGTTGTTTTTAGAGTTTTTTTGTGTTTCAGGTTTCTATTTTCAGTCCTTCATCGCGAAAGCATTACGTAAATATAACACCATCAAATATTATGCTGTTGCAGCAAGACGATTCTTCAATTGTTCTCCCTTCTCAGGTAAAAATTTATGCACATATGATAAACACTTAGCTGAAGTGTACATTCGATAAGCATTATCAATTTCTGTACCTCTTTTATAACACTATATGTTCAGTGAAAATTATGGAACTATTAAAGAACTTTTAGTACTAAAATGTAATAAAAGCAAGTCGAAAAATTAGGAACATTTAGAACTAGGCCTTGAATTAGGTTCCTTATAAAAAGGTGGGTAATTGTGATGTGATAGTATGTTTCACGTAGGCTTCATTGTGAAGTTCCTCTAATGGCGGTAGTTCTCCTTTTCTAGGTGATAGAGAATCCCGACAGTATCACTAGCTCAATGTAGGTTCCATGCTTCAGAGTTTGCTGATATGAAATTTTCTATGTAGCCAAGACTTTCATTTCCTGTTTAAGTTTTTGCAGCATTCAGGGGAAACATTGAATTCAACGGTCCATAGCAGAAATCTCTACCAGGAACTCCCCAAAGTATTAAGTGAAATTGCATAATGTAATTGGAAAGGTTGCTGGTGCATTGATGTTAGTCTGGATGGGACTATTAGGATTATTTGCCATGTTCTGTTTGGTAGGGGAAAGACTCATTGAACTCTAATTGAAATTTATGACTGGGCCAATAGGAAGAACTCATACGTATTCGTCATATATCCACTTATTTATTAGCCTCTACAAAGAAGAAATGCTACACCTATGCTTTGTTAAGAAACCTAGATCGGCACTTTAGTGCCAGAAGTATCATAATTTAGCATGAACATTTGACATGTCAGTACTAAAAGCTTCTTGATTGGTCTCGCATTTTCAGGACCTATAAGTATTATTTTTTGGAGTTCAAGCTTTCCTTGATTGATATAAACGCTGATCATAGGGACCATACTGTGCACAGGCGAAAGCCAATGGAGTCTTTTTAATTTTGCAGTTTCCAACTGTTCTTCAATATGGCTTTAGAATTTCATGAATTGTTAGACACCCTAATAGTAGTTGTCAATAGATGGGTTCCTAATTTGAAAGATACGTGCATTCTGCCATTCTGCTTTAGCATTTTTCTTTGAGAATACTCTATTTTTATCTCCACTCCATATATTTTGTTACTGTCGTATTTTTCATATCATAAGATCCATCAAATTTTTAGTTTTTATGCTATATCAAGTGTTGTTCTCTTTTAATTGTACATGAATGTTGAAAACTAGAATCTATGATTCTTTAATTGGAAGTATGTATTCCAACGTTCAGCGGCCTCTGACTTTGCATTTCTCGAAATTACTCATAATGTAATGTAAACAAGTTTCCACAACTTCCTTAGGACAACCGAGAGAGGGGAAACTGGTAAAGATGCAAGTCAGCATTATGTTGAAGAAAATGAAGAGCAAGATGAAGATATTGATGCATTGTTTGCTAATGATGGTATAGCAGTAATTATCTGTCATTGTTGAGCAAGATTCTTGTTACTGTAGTTAAGGTTATCCTGCACGTTGTGCCTATATTCCAATAAACAGAGTATTTTTGTATGTATATAGGATCTTCGACTTGGCTGGAAACTGAACTTTTATGTGGAACTAGAGTTTTGAGTCCTATCGAAAACTGAGCTACCGAGTTTAACTCCACCTATTTGACTGTCTTTTGCGTTAATTCTATCCAATAAACTTGCATTTTGGGCTAGCAACTTGCTGCGGATAATCAATCTTTTTTCATTGTCATTCTTTAAATTTCCATAGCCATTTTGTCTATTTTCTCTTTGTAGTTACTTCTTTATCATTTATTTTCTTAGATTTTGATTCATGGATTGATGATTCAGATGATTTTCTTAGCAAGCTGTCTGATGAGCTGCCATTTTGAACTCCTTTTTGATTGTGCTCTCCCAACAATGTTGGAACTCAACTTGTTTACTCATATTTGTAGTTATTGTTACGAAAAATTGAATTTATTATGTATAAAAATTTTATAGAACAATTTGAATTTTGTTACATAGAAAATACTTAGAGCTTGATGTTTCCATCTTTCTTCCTGCCCTTTGTTCTTCATTTCTCTATGTTCACCCCTCTCCTTTATGCTTATGTAAGTATGCATGTACAAGTTGTACTGCAGTAAGCCAAAGCACCTCAGATTCACCACTCGATACTTTCCTGTAGATCGACAATAGCATTCTCTATTACCCAAGCGCGGTCCCTGGAAAGTAGCTCCAAGTTTGTAATTTGTAGGGATTAATTTGTTTGCAAGAATAATTTAAAAGTACTTATGTTGTATCGCTTTATTTATTGTTTAATGATTTAAATGCTACTGCCACCCTTTTGGGTACAACTGTAATACAGCCAAGGTTAGCCTTGGGCGTAAATTCCGGGGGGTGACACCCCACCGACAAGTAAAATAGCGCGGTTTACAGGGTAATTCAGGGATGCCGCCAGCAATTTTCCGACGGGGGCTGAACCTTCCGACGAGGGGGCTGAAATATTGTTTTCATGGTATTATAAATCCCAGAAATCTCCGAAAAATGGTTTTTCACCTTCCGACGGGGGCCATAGCCCCCTGGCGCGACCCCTGAGACAATTGTATCTCTTTGCAGGACAATAATGATATTAAAGAACCTTGCCACATATGGATTATGGTGCTTTTTCTGGCCTGGACTGCCTTCCCTTGGGCACACTGGCGTGAGATGGCTTCTAGCGTTAGACTACAGGCATACGACAGCAAGATGGTCAGTGCAATGGGTCAGCATTTCTTGTTCATCCTTTCGCTTCGAGGTTAAAGGATCAGTTTTGCCTCTGCGCGCGAAGATTAATGATGATAGCAGCTTTTATCCTATGTTCTAGAAGGGTATTTTCCAACGTTCTAGAGGGTGTGGCCTTAAAAATTTTGTCTGTGGGCAAGCACCATCTTTCTCCCATTTTTCTTCCATAGTAGTCCTTTTGTAATGCATTAGCGCTAATTTACTCATGTAATGCATGAGTAAATTTTGGTATCAATCAGATAAGAATAGTTGGTAAAGACGATGCTATAACTTACATTAAATTCTGCGTTGGCATTTTTTGATCTGTTATCATATTATAGATGCAATTTTTGCAGGGCGAAATCCTTTGGCACCCCCCCCTCCACAATGAAAGTATGGAAGTTACTCCCCTGAATAAAGCTCTATCTATAGCCCGGTATCCTTTTACTGGCATATTATGAAATACACAACATGAACATTATGTGCAATTTTATAACACATTTTATGCCTAGAGTTCTGTGTTGGACCAGCAGCTAAAGAGCTTTTCTTGATAATCAAACTAATGCTTGAGTTTGAAAAACTGAGAAGTGCAACTCGGAACCTTTCTTGCTGTTGCAGTGGATGCTCTTGAGTACTAAACAATAGCTCCCCTATTTATTGGTTTTGAATTTTTCGAGCCCACTCCCCCCCCCCGAACTACACTCTGTTCATTTTATAAGAATACCTAATTTTTTCTGAGCCTCAATATTCTTAAAAAGTTTTCTGTTTTGAGCCTCAGATTATTCTTAAATTATTCTTAAATTGTTCTTGCTCAACACAAGGTGTAAATTCACCTTAAGATCAAAGAAACATATTAAATCATTTTTGATGTGTTGATTCACCATAAATTTCAACGAATTTTAAAACATATAGATATATCTAGCGTCAAAGTGACAAATGTTTTGTGTTGGGAGGAAACTCTTAATTAAATTTGATTCGACTATCAAAATATTTTAGTTTTGATGAAGGTTGAGCCTGGCAATATTCTTAAATTATTCTTACAGTTTAGCAATTTTGAGCCTCAATATTCTTATAGACTTTATTCTTATAAAAAAAAGAGTGTACTACTTTCGAGGATTTAATTTTTTCAGTCAAATCAACATTCTGTATTATCTACGTCTTACTTATTCATAGCGTACAGAATCCTATGTGAAGGAAGCTCATCGACGTTCACATGGTTCCTATGTTTCCAACCTCAGATTAATTTCTTCCAACCCCCAAATATTCCCATCGCCATTCCTATTCTTCGGTACGCTAGAGCACTTTCCTTCAAATAATGCAGACACACCTTGCGCGTCAGAACGCCGCGTGCCTCGTTTACGACATTTCCATGCCCAGCGTCATTCTCTCTTTGCGAATATTATACACCAATGTGTAGCCTAATGCGGTAGGATTGCATCAAAAGTTACATCCTTGAAGATCTTGGACATCATTTTACAAATTACCTACCAGGTAACTTTTAATTGATTCATTGCATATTATTCGCACCGGCATTGCCCTCGCTATCTTGTGCAGTATACCAAGCCGAAGCTATTGGCTAGGCCACTGCTTCGGCAGTAACACAGATCCATTACTTGTAGTATACATATTCTTTGAAATTACAGAATGACGGCGGCAGTAGAAAATTTAACAGTGACCACAGAAGACATAAAATCTGAAGAGAAAGAAAACGAAGGTAGCTAAATTATGTTATTTTGTTTGGGACGTATTTTGTGAATAGACTCGTATATTGTCCAATAGTCTATATTTTAGATGCAAAAATTGTTAGGGTCTCAGTTTATTTATCAAGTGTGGAGGGATGCACGTTATATTAGATGAATAGACATAGGCAATATTAAATTAACTGCTTTACTCGGAAAACTGAGTGTGGACTAATTGTGATCAACACATATCATGTCTTCTCTGGTACCAAATAATGGTGGAGGGGGTTGATTGCAGATCTTTTTCCATTTAGTAAACACCCTCAATTTAGTAAACACCTTCCAACTAGCAATTTTAGAAAAAATCCAGCTCCCCCTCATTTTACTAACCTAAAAGTTTCAAAATGTTAAAAAGGAGAAGTAAGTAAAAATACACTGACTCTGTGAATGTAAATCTATATTTACAAAGGAAATCAAAACAAACTATTTACCTTATTATAATAATTTCGAAATGTTTGGGTCTCCATACTATCTATTGAACATTGGCCTCAAAATAATAACAACCCCCAATTTATGCATTTTTAGCAAAAACACTAACCCCCCCCATTTATGCCCACATTTTACTAACCATAAGGATATGAAAGTTTAAAATGGATAAATAGAGAACATTGACATTGTGATCACCAATCAATATTAACAACTAAGAAAATCAAAACAAACAACCCTATATTATGTTAGCAACTCCTTTCTTTTTATACCCCCCTTTCACAGTGGGCCAAGGGGTGGAAATTGGCAAATAAAGCTATTGCCACCAAACTTTATGAAACCAAGCTGCTATAGAACTAGAATAATGGTATGAATCAGTGTGAAAAAATGAGGCCAAAAACTGGACTCAAAAAAGTCATGACTTTTTGATGTTGGTGTTAATGGGAAAATCTGAGGCTTGATGACAAGAAAGACTTGGTTCTATTAAGATATTGAAAAACAAAAAGAAAACATTTTATTGGTTTTTAACTGTTTAAACTTGCCAAATAGTATATTATATGGCAGTACATTAATATGCAAAAGTTCTGCCCAATTTGGATGATATTAGATAATTCTTGTCCATTTGTCTTATAACCTTTTATAAAAGTATCTCCAAATTGTTTTCAATTTTTACCTTAAAATTCAAACAAAGCTGAGAGTAGCAGAAAAAGTGTAACTCCAGTGCTACCAAACCGTATATGTTTTAGAACACTAGATTCAAGTAGAATTTAGAACACTATATGTTATTAGCACCATAGTAGCACTTATTTATTTATTTACTCTATTTTGAGGTTGACTATGCTTCATTCTATTCAATGGATTTTTCATAATCTACACTCAGGGTACAAAAGTATCGAAACAACAGGCCTAAAATTTCATTGTCAGAAATGGTGTATAATAGTATTTGTAAAGCTTGGAATTATTTCTCCTTGGAAGTGATAGCTGATGGGACCAAAATTAATTCAGATGTAAACAGGCGCTTCTACTTTCGAAATATAAGCCTGACCAAAAATTGTGCATTATGAGACTGCCAAAGAATAGCAGTGAAACATTTCTGCTGTACTAGGCTTTCCTGTCTTGAAATTTGGAAGTAAATGGTGCAAAATGTTTACAATATTTATGAATTTCAAAATACTTCAAACTATGAGTTTTATTAGAGGAAAATGTGGCTGTCTAAGAAATTTTATTGAATTGAGGAGAATGAGCTGTGTACAAATTTTATAGATAAATGAGATTTTCAACTACAGTTAGGATAAAATTTGTAGCTTCAAACTATTTTTCCATCAGACCAAATATCAGTACAGCTTTTGAAAAGAGTTTTGCACCAATATGGCATCAAAAACTACAAAAAATGATTAAGCTATTTGAGAACGCATTTTTATGTTTTTGAAGTCCATTGTTTCCATACTTTTGTACCCTGAGTGTAGAGGGAAATGACTAAAGTGGTATAAAAAATTTTGATGATTGATTTAAAACATAATCCAAACAGAAATTAGTTGAGTGCACTATATCTCAGTGTATTATACCCAACTGCAAAAAATGACCATATAAGGCAATTAGATCCCTTCAGTAATGACCCTATAAGGAAATTTGATCCCAGATCCCGAGTTGGGGGAATTTCATGTTTTTGATATACTACTCAACATCTCTCGACCATATGCTTCAAAGGAGCCCTCAGCTGCCTTTTCGCGCCATTCTAACCCAATATATGCCTAGTGTCCACCAAAACACTTTCGGCCCACTGTTTCTTCTATTCGGTGCCAAAGAGTATATGCTACCTGTTTCGAAATATGACATCAGTTTGAAAGTAAACAATTAAAATTAAGTTAATCTTCTTTTACAGTTGCGAAATTCAGTTTATTGGTGAAGGCATTCCTTACTTAGGGTTTATACAGTCAAGGAGAGAAGGGTACTTTTCATTTAGGTCAGGGAAATTTAGGGAAACTTAGAATGGTCAAAGGAAATAGCATTTTTTCATACTGTAGTTTACAGACAAGATTCAAATTTATATGAAAATGAAAGTGTTTGATTTTTTTTTCATTCAACACTTGTTCTCTTCTAAGCTTTTTCTTTAACTTCATAAGTTGATCTATCCAAGGAAATTGATTAGTTTTGCTACTTACATCCCTTAGTCAGAAATATTGTTAACACTGTGCTAAAAATAGCAGCTGTCAGCAATCAAGGGCCAAAATGTGACCCATCAGGTTAGGGAGAAAGATTGTTTTTCATGAAACGATTGGGAAACATATTTGTTTTAAAGAAAAACTTGGTGAGAATTTCTGGTTTATAGCCAAGTTGGGAATTCTTTCAAAGAATTCATATATACCCTGTTATTACTTCTGTCATAATTCTTTTTCCTCATCCCATTTTTCAGAAAGACTGTTCAGAGTAAGTCTGTTAGTGATTGAGTCCACTGTGGAAAGAAATTGTTTGGTATTTATCTCTGACTACTTATGTTCAGTTTAGATTTAGAAATGTTGAAGGAAAAAGTTGTTTTTTACTTTTTGCTCTCATTTAGTTACTGTCCAATCAGACACTGAAAGTGACAGTGATGATGAGAACTTGGCAGATGTTGGTGAGGGTGTTAGCGAAAGCCAGGCAAATACATTTGCTGCAGCTGGAATTCAGGGAGAACCTGTAAGCAAAGCAAAACAAAGTAGAAGTGAGAAAAAGGCACGAAAAGCAATGTCAAAATTGGGACTTAAAAGTGTTACAGGCGTCAGCAGAGTAACAATACGAAAATCAAAAAATATCCTCTTTGTTGTTAATAAACCTGATGTATATAAAAGCCCTGCAGGAGATACTTACATTGTGTTTGGAGAAGCAAAGGTGGTTATCATGTTACTCTGCTTCAGCACTTTTTATGATCAATATGAATGTTTTGCCTATTCTCTTGTAGTGCTGTTGTTTTATGATATCTTTTACTCCCTCCTTGCTACAATATTTTCATACAAGAAGAATGGAGTTCTTCCAAATGTTGACATAAGAGATTTTTATAAGAATAGCATACTGGGGAAATTGATATTGACTTCCAGCACTTCGTAAGAATGACAGCTGATCCAGGGGTGGAGATAGCTGTCAAATAACAGAAATGGCCAACACAGATACTTAACCCACCAGTAACAATTGGACAAAAATTGTGAAAATGTCTGATGAGCCACCTTTTGTGAATAGGAAACTTTTTAATTCACCAAGCACTTCAGTTGAACTGAGGTAAAACTGGAGAGTGAGACCCACAATCTCATCATTTTCAGCTGAATAGATATTCCTACTTGAGTGCAAGTGTCCCTTCTTCAACGTACAAAAAGCTCATCACCCGGCATGCCTGTTTAGAGAGATCCCTACCACCCATTAAATTCCGTATTCCCTTAGAAATGTAAATGACTATGGTTCAGTAATTTGCAGAACTGTTCACTTTCCTAATACATATTTCCAGAATGTTCTTGTTGAATGGAATGTATTGACAGATGTTTGCATGTCAAATACGCTATACAGGACTTTGAAAACAAGCTGCTTTCAAAAATCAGACCAGATAGGAAATCTGTGTATGAAGTTCATAACATACATGTTGTTAGATGCTTAAGAAAACTCTCTTTAAGATTTAGCCCATTGAATAAACACAAGTTTCAACATAACTTTGATTGCCTAAGTCCAATCTGCATGTGTAATACAGGCATTTAGTATAATGAGCATTTTTTAAATCACACTGCAGATGTTGGGAAATATGATATAGCTTTATTTTCAATGTCAAATGTTGATTCTGTATTGATTTGATTTTGTATGCTGACCAGTCAGTTACCATTTTTGATTTCTTAGGTTGAGGATCTCAGTCAGCAGGCCCAGATGCAGGTGTGTGACCTATCTGGATTTTTTTGAGAAAATATTTAAGTTTGTTTACATATGTAGCCATGTGATTGCATGTGTGCTTTGTTATCTATGTTTATGTTCACATATAAGATTATTTATTTATTTAGATTTAGCTTTATTGCACATAAGAAAATTTTGTCACATTGTCTTTTTGAATTCACTTTCAGGCTGCAGAGAAATTTAAAGCTCCAGAACCAACTTCAACTCCATCAGAAAATATGCCACAGCAAATTGCAAATGAAGAATCAGATGAGGAGGAGGTGGATGCTACTGGTGTTGAAGAAAAAGAAATTGAGCTTGTTATGACACAAGCTGGTGTATCAAGGAACAGGGCGATCAAAGCCTTAAAAAAGAATGAGAATGACATTGTTAATGCCATCATGGTATGTCACACTTCTTTTTGGATGTTTTCTGTATGATTCTCAGATGTGCTTTTGGGTGTACTCTGGAGTGCCAATTACTTAGGTGGGCATAGTGGACCAAGAGGTGGAAATAGTCCAAAATTGATGTATTATTATTATACCAAGCTAAAACTAGAATAAGTTTCTGAAAAAGAAAAGGAATATTTAAGTCACTAGCATAACTTTTAGAGCAATTTATGGCATTTTGAAATCACAGTACACTTGGCTGCCGTGATCAGAGTGTGTTTTTCATGAACAGGATTATGCTAGCATTTGGAAAAATCCTCCAAAATGGCCAAAAGTCCTTACTTATAGTTTCTTTACATATTTTGTAAGTTTTTTTAGGATGGCATTCAATATAACAACTCAAAAATTGGATGAAAGATTAATATTTTCTGAATAATCTGGTCTTAATCCTTCAGAATGATTCTTTTTATAAGTAAAAAATTACGATAAAATGTCTATGTGTTATGCAAGTCAGGTCACTTTTTGGTATAATATGCAAAATATCTTGAAAATGGCTAATCCTCATATGCAAAATATTTACCCTGAACTATTTGATAGTAACAAGGAAAATTTCAAAATTTTTAATCAACCAAAGAAATTTGATGTTAGTTTTTTTAAAGTTAATATCTTAGATATGTATATCTTGCTTGGTTCATATTTTAATGGTAAGTAAATGGATGTGAATTTCGCTCTTGAAAGGTTTTTTGTTGTTTGACTTTATTTGATGTTGTACCATAGTACTGCAATTGGATTTGTTTTTAAGCAAAAATCCTGATTTGGACCTAGCCTTGAGATTTTATAATAAGCTAAGATCCTCCTGGGAAGATCACACATTCTGGAATAAAATATCTTTTTTTACAAATAACATTCCATTGCACTATTTAACCTTTCTATCTTGTATATGACATCAACAATGGTTCGTATAGTCTTGAAAAGTCCTTGAAAAATTATGGTTGGCTTGAAAAGTACTTAAATTTAATTTGTCCTTAAAACATCCTTCAATATGAGGCAAAAGTCCTTGTGGTATATGAAATTGTCCTTGATTCTGAACATTTCTATGATTTCAAATGAATTATTGCTTAAATATTTGTATATTGAGGTATGTTCTATGAAAAATCTAATCTGGCACCAAGAGCCTCATTTGAATGAAGAAAATTGGTCGAGGTGACCTAGAACTGATTGTTGCACTAAAACTTTTTGAAACCTTGTGCTTTTGTGTGTTTGTTTCTTGTGACTTAAAAAACAAAGGCTTCATGGTACAATGGGCAAGAACAAATGCTAGGCTATTTATTTTTCTTTGTTTTTACAATATGTGCTTGTTATTGCTCTTGGAAATAGCCAAATTTGCTGTGAAAAGTCCTTATTTTTATTGATGATAAATTTGTATGAACCATATCAACTAACCTAATACTACTATTTCCACAAATCTGGGATCTGGGTGGAACACTTTTGGAAAATTTATGATAAGGGGTTGGAAAAAATGAAGGTGGAGAGACAGGTTGTATTGAACATAGAAAACACAGGTTGGATTAACTATTTCAAAGAAATAACTCTATTTTTATGCCATTTGCTTTTTTAAACTTTTCGTTGCACACTGCATTGAACTGATTCTCTGAGAACTGATTTCAAATTCTCTATATTTAAAAACAATGGGTTGGAATAACAGCATGGGGCTGGAAAAAATTCAAAACAATAATATTAGGTGGGGACGATTATTTGGTACTCTAGAGTAGCAATGCATGAATAACTGCTTTGTTGCATTGCCCTCCTGGAAGTTCTGTTGAAGTTTGTCTTAGTTTATGAGGAGGGGGAGCAGCTTATAACTGCTCATTTGTCTGTTCATATTAAGGTATTCTAATATGATGATCAACAAAGCAACATATAAATATGCTTTGAAGTAGATAGTCTAAGCTTTTTTGTCATACTCCTCTAGGACATAGAAACTCCTCTAGGAAATAGTGGCTGATGCCACTCTTTAAACTTTAAATATTTGTATATTGTGTAATTGTTTAAATATATTTCTTTTGCAGGAGCTCACAATGTAGATGTGTTTACATTGTCGATGGCTAATAAACTTGCTTGTATGTCTGTAGTGATGGTTATCAAGTGAATATTTTGTTGCTTTCTGTTACTTTCTCAAAGGATCCCCCAGTAAACCAACTTTTGTCAGTATGGCCATCCAACCTTTTTCTACAATGATGCAACTATTTTATGCAGTTCTCTTCTGTCACTACAAACATGCACTGTTTATATGAAGATATAGTGCAATGTCCACAAAGTAAAGTTAGATTTGCTTTTATGAAAAAACATGTAATTGTTTTGAATAAATGAACTTGATATATAACTGTGTTGATATCTCTTTGTGTCAAATGGCTCCTAGTACTTTACTCATATGTTCATAGCAAGCTCTACTTCATTCCTAGCAGTTGCATGAAGCAGCAGGGTAATTTTGTTTGATATGCATGGTAGTTGCAGTATGAACAAGAATTTGTTTGTACTGAAAACATGTTTATTTGTTGGAAAGTAGCCATGCAAATTTATGGATGCAGAATCCCACAATAACTTAAGTAGGATATACATTGTAACCCCAAATTAACATTTTTTGTGGCTTAAATAGTGTAATGCTTTGTGATACAGAACCCACAGAGATTAGTTTAAACTATCATGTAATTTGGTTGAGCCAGTTATTTATCATGTTGAACAGAACTAGTCTAGCTACAAAACTTACTTTTACGGTATAAAGATTTAGTATAAGCCTCTATAATCACGGAGACATATCCATTTGTATAATCTGTACCAGTGGCATGATATCAAGTATGTCTTGTTTACTATAGATTATCATAGTTGCACATTAAAAGATAGTGGATTTTCTGAAAGAATTTCATGCTTTAGCAGTTCTCAAGTAGTTTTAGGTTTTCTTTGTTTGAAAGTTGGGCATAATACTTTCCTTATCAACTCAGACTCTGAGCACAATCCATAATACATTAAGTATTAATGGTTCAATGTCCACTCATCTCCACTTTGGTAGTGGAGTTTAGTTCTTCTACAGTCTTGAATGCGTCATGTATAAAATTAACATGACGAAAAATTTTGTTGGTAATTTTGTTTGAATTTTGTGTTCAGCAACCGTGCTGTATGTTGCCAAGACGTAATGTCCTACTAACAATGGTTATCAGTGCTGTTAGCATACATTAAAGCTAGGAGGGGCACATAAGAACATTCGTGTCAACTCGGAATTGGAAGGTGCAAGCGCATATTGCGAATTGCAGAAAACAGAAGAGTTCGATTTTCTGATGCTGCTGCAAGCCACCTAGCTGCTAGCTGAATTTATTAACATTATGGGGCCAACCAGCTGGAATTTTACGGAGCCCCTTTTTAAAATCGGCATTTGAATAGCAAGGTGAATATAAATGTTTGTCAAAACCCCCATAATTTTTGTATTCACCTTGATATTCAAAGTGTACTATCCTTGCTGCCAAATTTTTTTGTATTGTACTGCTATGAAAAAGTTTGCACGCCATATGGTCATTGAGATCTTCCTCACTCATGGTTACAGGATATTAGTTAATTTTTGCATCTTTGAAAATTTTGAACGTGGTTTCAACTAAGCCCCACAGATTTTGTGACGTTACACCCATTGGTGACTTCTAAAAATTTTAACAAGGGGGGGCTCTAGGAGCAACCACACCTATATTTTGGGTGTGACCTAGCTGCAACCACGCCCATACTTTCAAAGATGCTGATAAGATACTTCATTACTAATAAAGTATAATAAGCAATTAGAAGTGTCTCAATTACCATATAGCAGTGAGTAATTAATCATAGTAATACAAAACACTTTAGAAGCAAGATCAATACACTTTGTAAAGCAATGCCAACTCAAGAATTTTGGGGGGCTGAGCCCCCTTAAAATGAACAGTACTTTTAACAAGGGGGTCTCCGTCCCTGGCTACACCTACAGCCCCCATTGTTGAAATTCTTAGACTTGATGGCTGGAGCCAACTATAAATGGATGTATATCTAAATCTGTGCAGGTACTGATTCAAAAGAGGGCAGGCATGGCATGCTTGTGGTTGTAATAGTTTGCAATAAGTGGTGTTCTCTACATCTACCTTATACTGCCTACTCTTTGGCATCGAATAGTAGGGGGGCCCGATTGCAGATTTTTGAAAATTTCCCCACCCATTTCCATTTATTAAACACCCCCTGAACTAAGCAGTTTTTGAAGAAAATTCAATCCCCATTTTACTAACCGAAAGATTGCAAAATTTTAAAGATAAATAAGGAAAATACATTGACGTTGTGAACGCAAATCAATATTAACAAGTAAGGAATCAAAAGAAAATATATACCTTATCACGGTTTTTTATCAGAAACAAGAGGCTGAAATTAGCCTCAAGTTAAGAAACATTTACAAAGCACAGAAAGGCTGAGCTTTAAAAGATACCTTGAACAGCTGCTTTTACATGCAAATTTTTGATCAAACTGAAAACAAAATGAAAAGAACATTCTTTACATGTGTCACCAAACGTGAACATCTTATTTCTTGCATCACAGTTACCTAATCTGGGTTTTTCTTGTTATTGGAAGTTTTCAAAATCTAAGAAACATTTAAGGTTGGATTTGACAAAATATTAAGAAACATTCAGGCTGAAGGTAGAAAGTTTGTTTCTTATTAAAAAAATGCGTGTACTTATTCAATTTAGACAGGTTTTGGAAAATTATGGAAATCGATACTGCTATCTTCCATGACCTGGAAATTTTTTGGAAAAGAACATTTTTCTAAATGGCTATGGAAAAGTTTTGTATTCTTCTTTAGGAAAATTCCAAAATACACTAAAATGGATAAAAATTAGCTCTGTACTAAGCACAGTATATGTTTCCTCTTTTTACTATTGAAAATATAGAACACAATCCACAAATAATCATGAATTATAGCATTGTAAATAATGTTTTTCTATTTCTATTGGGTTTCAAAATGCGAAATGTTTCATGATTTTGGAAAGTTGATAATTTGACTTTGAAAAAGTTTTGAAATATTGTTAAATGAGTTCGCATGAACCCTGTGTTAGCAACGAATTGCAATGCTTTTGAAATGCTTGGGTCCACATACTGTCTATTGCCCCCGACTTATGCTTTTTAACAAAAATGCTAGCCCCTTCCTTATTATACACCCCTGCTCTTCGGTGCCAAAGATTACCTTCAAAAGGAAGATTCTGGCAGGGTGAAAGGTCAGAGTGGAAAACTGGCAATACATTGAAAATTGAGCTAGATACAGGGATAAATCGTCACTAATCATGAGGTGTTGGTATTCAATCTCAAGCTATCGAAGCATTATATAGTTTCCACTCTGGATGTAGTAGCTAACATAGAACATACTTTATTAAATAACAAGATAATGCATTAAAATTATTCTTTGTGTGATAAATTTTTTGACGATTTGTATTTAGAAGTCCTATAAACATATAGATAAAATATAAATATAGAGTTTGTGTTAAATATCTTCTAGCATAATGGAAGCCATTGTGACACTATGGTAATTTCATTCAAATGTCTCCCACATTGTCATTGGTCCAGTTCTCAACTTTGCATGCCTGTTAATATTATTCGGAATCTGCTGAATCTTGCAGGATTTACGACGTTGCTTGTTTACACTCTATTTTTCCCTCGATGCTGCGACTTGCGTTTGCATTGTCTGTATTGTTTGTCGCAATACTTTGTACATGTTACCCATAAATGCTCTACTATTACTGACTTTATATTCGTATTTCTTCCACAATCCACATAGCAATCTCGTTCAATTTTCTCGCAAATTTTGGTAAATTGAAGTAATATGGAATTTTCTGTCGCACTGTTAGCGACCACATTAATGCATTGAAGAAAGTGTGTCATGAAAGCAATTTGAAAAATTATACAAGTTATGTTCCTTTTCTTTCCCTTGAACATGTTACCACCACTCTTAAAGCAATTTGCAACCAAGTCAATTTACTTGCAATTAATTCCAAACATGTACTTGTAAGATCTCCTCATGCTGAGTAAGTAAAAATGTGTAAATGAGAAAGGTTCGTACCTGAAGTTTTCAATATTCATGTTTGTGAACCATTAAGCATTATGTCTACACGATTAAAATTTTGAAGTCTGTTTTTGTATTAAATTTTACCTTTTATTGGCTGGACTCATTGCTAGCAGTATTGCATTTACTCTATAGATTCTGAAATTAACTCGCTGTTAAGATTTCGTTATCACCTTGCATTAGCAATATTATTGTCAAAATGATGTTCTCTGTATCAACGTTATGTGCATAGAGACAAGCCAATCATACACTGCCTAACATCACCAGGCATGAATGTAATTACAAAATAGTATGTTGAACACAGTAATGTTTCAATCACACTACTGCTGTCAAAGTAAGATAACACATTAATTACCTTTTGTCTTTCAAATATAACGGAGATGCATTTCTTTTGAGAGACTAACTCAATTTGTGATGTAAACTTCCAACCAAATTTTTATTCTCCAGTGCTAATAAATTATTATTCTTTTAGGTATTCATTTAAGCAAGAGCTCTCTCCATCCTTTAGCAGGTAGGAGATTTAATCTAAAATTTTAGCATATGATTGCATACCATGTACCATATGTCTAATAAATAAATCCTATTTATTCATTCAAAGCTGCTTAAATCACACATGTTCGATTACGAAATATCCTGCAATGACCAACGTTTCCATACTTAGCTAACACCTGTTCCAATTATCCACAAGACTAGAATTAGTATCTATATTTTGCTAAATCATATGAATTTGAATTCAACATTGCTCGTGAGGAACAGAATACAGGAAAAGGTCTACGCCATGGCTCCATAAGTAGGATATACGCATAACAGGGGGTACGTTGTTCTAAACTTTGGAAACTCCTGGTCCAAAATTTTTCATGCTTGCACCTAGGCTATGAGTTACCTACCACTTAATTAAAAACATTTTGCCAGTTTTTAGGTTACGATTTTTTGACTCTTTTCATACAGTGCTAGCTGGTTGATTCGATAACTGCTATTTAGAATAGGAGAAAGACCATGCAATCCTTGAAACTCCTCATTTTGAATGAAGGAACAAATGATTAGATTTAAGTACGTCCTGGAAATGCTTAGCTGGCTCAGTAAAAGCTATAGATAAAGATTAGAGAGCAATATAACAAGTGACCACTCATTCGAGATGGTGATGCAAGTGTTAGAGTATTGAGAAAGTCATGATGTATGCACTAATGCTGCCACTCGCTTTGGTAACTCAGCATGTATTTGGTTTTGTTCAATTGGGCGTATAACATAGTTAAAGCTGTAATATCTTGCTTAGTTTCATTATATACATGTATTTTGTATAAAATACTTACTTTCTGGCTTCAGCCTTGATGTTTCTTAATGTTTCGTCGGATCGACCTTTACTTGTTTCTTAAATGTTTCTTAAATTTTTAAGACTTTACATAGCAGTACCAATCTCAGGTTACGTAGCTGTGATGCAAGAAAAAAGATATTTAGATTTAGGTGTCGTGAGGCACAGAGTGAATGTTGTTTCTATTCTCTTTTCAGTTTGATCAAAACTTTCTTGTAAACACAGTTTCATCAAGTCATTATGTGAAGCTTAGCCTGCCTGTGCTTCTTAAATGTTTATTAATTTTAGCTTCTTATAGACATTTTTCTTATGAAAATACGTGTATTGTATATCACTCGAAGATTTATGATATGGAAAGTTAAGTGGTTTTTAACCGGCGTTCCACGGAACCCTAGGGTTCCACCAGCATAATACAGGGCTCTGCCAGAAGTTATAAAAATGCTACGATCGATAGTATATTTTAACGCTCCTGTCCAGATTTATGAACAGGGGCTCCTTGGGGTTCCACTCCACCAAAAACATTGAAAACTACTAGCTTAGCTACTTCTTCCTAACATTACAAAGGATGTTACTCAAATATACGTATTATTTTGGTATTTCTTCTGGTCTCAAATAAAATTTTGCATTTATTGCTAGTTAGATTTGAATCAGGCTAGAGTGATGGAGCAAATTAGCTTGAGCTTCCTTGCATGTCAATACACTCCACCTTGCTCAGTTCTGCTGCAACGCTACTTTACTGTACAGTTAGAAGAAGTTCTTTGCAGCCTTGCATGTACTTTTCAAAATACTACACTCATTTTTAATAAGCATAAAGCTTAAAAACGTACTTAAGCTCACATGCTAAAAAAAAATGAATATATACTAAGCATATTTTCCAGCCTCGAAATTTTTTCCCGCGCTTCCATTTCTTCCCAAATCATGTGTAAAAATTGTATTATAGGAAGGACAAGGTTCGGGACAAGGTTCCGGACAAGGTTCAGGACAAGGTTCTGGAAAACGTTCAGGAATAGGTGATGAGAAGTAGCATTTTTGCATGAAACAATCAGGTTTTCATATCAAAAGCAATATCTGACCATGAAACGAGTTTTGATATTAGGCGTACTTTAAGTATAATTTCAGGCTCAAATTGGAAAAAATCTCAAGCATATTGAACTTAACCCCAACTTACCCTTATGCTTATGAAAAAGAGTTTATGCAGATAGTAGAATTGAAAATATGAGTTCAAATGGCCAAATCAGTAACACATTACTTCACTTGATGATGATAGATATATTTTGACAATCTTGCATTACGTATTACTCTATTATAGTCAACTTGATGAAGTTATATGATGAATTGAAAGCATCAACAAATACCCCAGTTCAGTGAATACAAAAATCAGTGATTTGCCGAGACACCTTCTGTGGGGGGGGCGTACCAATTGACCAAGTATTGCTATTTTGCTTTTAAAAAAAGATCTCAGAAAATACTGTGGCCAACTCTCTTGCACATGGCTAACTTTTGACCAACTTTCTTGCAAACATGACAATATTGGGGTGGGCGCCACGCCCCCCCCCCACCATCGGCACATCTCTGACAAAAATGTTGGATAGTTTTATGGAATCATCTTTTCAGTAGAAATTTTCATGGCCGAGGTTGTCTCTGCAACATTTAAAATTCAACGCAGAAGCTCATGCTACTTTAGGGCTAATAAATGTACAATGGAAGTTCATGTGTCAAGTAATTATGGCATTCATACAACAGTTGAGTAAGTTAAGATTCTCCTCAAGCTGCTCAAAGCTCTAGATGCTCTAAGGTTGCAGCATATCAATTATCAAAACATGAAACTCACTACAAAAACGATACCAAAAATTATGAGCTTGAAGATCACGATTTAAAGCGGCCTAAATTCCTAATGCAGGGGCATGCAAAATACCTTTGCTTTACATCATCAAACTTCTAATTTGGATTTTTGTTGACAGCGAAGATTGAGGTCAGGATTATCGTATTCGTGTATGGAAGCCATAAAAAGCATAACCTGTAAATAAACTGTAAGACAATTTCAAATTAGCCTAAAACTATAAAATACTATTTTGTTCACGTATTTGAGCTAATCATTTCTTTGCATAGAAAAGTATGACCTTCCTTCATACATTTTGCTTTCCTTTCTGTAACGATAAATTTCTCCATATCCATGGTGATGAACGAGCATTTTGCCATACCTCTCATACAAAGCTTCTGATATTGACAGTGAATCTCCATATGGTTCTATAGGATACTTGTCTCTCAATTTATTCCAATCGCGCTCGAAGTTCGTTATAACTGAGGTAAGTACATTTGGGTCAACGGGTTTTCCTGATTCAACTGCATCTGAAACTACTATGCCAAAAATTTGCCATCTTTGAAGGTAGTAGGAATTCATTAGTCCAGACCACATTTTATTTGCATAGTCACGAATGTTGTCATCAGGACCCCACATTGTAATTTGGTTCCGTGCATTAAACTCGTATAATACTCTTTCTGCTTCGTTAGTACCAAGAGCCTTCGCCTCTTCAAGCCATTTGCCCAAAAGGAAATGTTCATCGCTAGCCAGCAACTTATCTAGATCGGCCAGTAGCCTTAGTAGGGAAGCAATGGCTGCGGAGCATTTAGTAGCGTTCTTTGTGGAGTACGCACTCACTATCTCCTTGTACATCGAAAATGACACATCTTGTAAGACCTGCCTCCCAACATCAACTAAATCGTACCTGCACGAAAATGCAAAATTTCAGAAAATGGTGAGCACCAGCCGATAGAAAAAGAGCTCGTATAATATTACCTTCTGCAAAGTACCAAATTCCAAATACCCTGTAATGTACCAAAGTTCTTCCCTAAAAATTAACAACTTGCCGCTAGACTGTTGTGCGGAGGCGTTTACAGGTTAATTAGCTGTAAAAGCGGTCATTTCTCTCATAAAGCGTCCACTATCTATCAAAAGCTTTTGCTTGCTGCAAGAAACACGAGAGGCTATAAAAATATTAAGGCTGTCAAAAGATTCTACATATCATTTGGGGAGGAGGGTTGTAGTAACGCCCAGCAAAGTTGAAATGGGGAAGCACAGACTATCAAGAAAGCACAAACCGTATAACGTTATAACCGGAACATATAACATATTCGTCATGCCCCACTTGTTGCTATTTATCAGACAATGCACAAGCAAGTTTATGTATTAAATGTAAACATTAGCTGGCCATTATTACGCGCAATGACTAGCAGGTAAAAACAAGAACAAATCTGTAGGTTTGCGATTGACTTAAATTTTTGCCACTTGATACGAGGTGCCTCCATGCTTGAGAAAATTTTTTAATATAATGTCATGTACTATATTGCAGGTCTAAAGATGTGTACAAGAACCTACGTTGTTTATGACGTACAATGACTAGCAGATAAAAACAAGAACAAACCTGTAGGTTTGCGATTGACGTAAATCTTTGCCACTTGATATGAGGTGCTTCCATGCTTGAGAAAGATTTCCTATATTATACCATGTGCTATATTGCAAGCCCAAAGATGTCGGTTTCACAACCGGTATCCCATGGTTATGATCTGCATGGTCATCACTGCAATTATAGACGGTTGAAAGAAGCAATCTCCAGGCCAGCTTAGCTTCAATGTTCACTTTGCCATAGCGTCTTTCAACATATGAGTCTGTCCAAGCAACTAAGTCTACATTCTCTGACCGCCAACCCATTTCTGACATTAAATCATAAATGAAATCATTCTGTTCGATTCCTTCGGGTGCCATACCAGTACCAATCATAGTTGAATGACTGTATGCTCGCGCTTCAAGAGGACCTGGAATAGGAAAGTTATAAACAAATTCTCATTTTCCAATTGGTTACTTTTCATGCAAACACTGAGGAACTATGTTACAAATACGGAAGAGCTCTGCTTTATGTTAGGGCCTAGCTTAAATACGCCCTCAATCCAGAATGAATGCAAGCTTGTTAAATATGAACGATAGGGCATGTAGAAAAGACTACATCTGCACAACAAAGGATGAATACATCAAACTGCATAGCATCAACAAAGATTTATTTTTATGTTTTCATATTTGCATGCATTCCAGCAAATATCTTCTAAAAGGTTCCAAGTTACTCTTACGTTTTCCACCATAGAAGAGAAGAAATATCAAGCCTTTATTCTCAAAAAGCGATGGGTGGCTTTGAAGTGCTTAACATTGCAGCTACAGAAGAACTATAGAGACTACCAGCATTGCTATCCTCTTATTGATACTAACGTCCGGTTTTAATACCAGTATGACCTTAGGGCTGCAACATTTACTGCAAGCATGGGCTTAAAAGATACAAGTCACAAGAGAAGAGCTGAGCTCCATAAAAGCCTTTGGTACTTCATACCGTTGGACACTCTCTGCACTGTGCCGTATAGTCCAAGGTTACCACCAAAGTTGTGTAGCATACACCATATAAACGGTTGCCCATAGAAACTGTTGCTTTTCTTCCATATTGGATGTACTTCAGCAAACAAATCCAACACAATCATTTTACCAAGTGGAACACCTGAAAAGAGAGTAACATTATACATAAATTGCTCGTCCTACTTCAAATGAGACAATTGGATGCGATCACTCGACACACCACGCTGTACGTGATCTGTGAAGCCAACACTCTAATGCAGACTGGCTCTCTTCGATAACCCTCACCTCATGCAAGCGAAGAATCTGCTGACTAAGGCCTTCAAAATGAGATCTCAGTAAGGAGGGATGGCCCTCTAAGGAGAGCTGGCCCTTCTTCATCTACAATAATGGGGATATTAGACGAGGGGGAAGCTATAGAACATTGCTGCTGGTGTACACAACCCCAAATTGCGGGCAATCAGACTTCGTTCGAGACCAGTGTGCCAGCAAATAGGACTTTCCTTAAGCTTTATCAGTAATACAACTTTGACGATCACTATTGATATTCGGCATATGTTCCGACCAGCCAAGTATTGGGCAACCACGCACCCCCTATGGCTACGGCGCTGGTCTTAGATTATGAAAGATCTACTACACCGTAGAGAGGGAGTGCACTTGACAAAACATAACGCGACTTTTACTGCTCCAAATTGTAGTGGAGTGCCCTTTGGTAACTATCACAAAAAACCAATGGATATGTTATTGTCCTTTTGGTCTTCTATTAGTACCTATTCCAAGCTGTGCCACGATGGCGCTAGCTATAGCAAATCATGTTTATCACATAGGCCACTATGGCGTCATCTTTAGCAAATAATGTTTAACACAGTTTTCGAAGGCATGATTAAATTACTGCTGTATAAAATTATATGCATCGTCAAGAATAAAACGAGATTCTACTAAAGCTATCCAAAACAAATCCAACTAAAACTGAGGTTCAAACTACAATGTATATTTGTCAACTGTGTGGACTGTATCTCTGCTCCAACTCTAGTAGTCAGCACTGTTTTCTGACATAAGAAGTTGCCTGTGCAATTACCTGTTAGCAAAGCCCTCATCTGCGTTGGCTTCCAAAAAGAGGTGTCCTGAAACAGCCAACCCTGCATCAACCAAATTGCTTCAGGATCCGCAATTTGCATTGCGCCAAGGATAGACTTACTGGAGGAGGCCAAGTAAGATGGATCAGAAGATGGAGGCGTCATTTCATTGAAAGAATCGGCATTATAAACATGATCGGTACCATTGTATACTCTAGCTTGTTCTTCAATGAACATCGATCCTATTTTCTAATAAAATAGTAGAAATAGCAGTCAAGTTATAGTCTACATTGGAATAGCACATTGAAGAGGCGTCGACCTATATCAATAGGTACAAACGATTAGATGTAAATCAATTTGGTTGCTGTCATTCACTTGCGACTTTATAAAAATTTCAAATTTCCAATGAAACTACTTGATAGTTATAGTGAATAAAGCATGTAACAGCAGGCTTTGTCATGAGCAAAATACTGCGTGTGCGGTAATTAGCACGCGCACATCATTTTGTGCGCTAGACCGCACTGACAAGGAAATCTCTTCATAAGCACGACCAGATCAAATCAAGAAAGAAAGAAAAGAATTGTAAGGTGCAACAAATATGAAATTATTCAAATAATTTCGTTCAAACAAGGGAACTACCGTAGTATAAACGATAAATGTAAAGGTGCTTCTTCATCATCAGACTAAATGCTGCTCCTGCAAGTCGCAAGTAAATGATGATTGTGATGAACATGCTATGGTGTAAAGTATGAAGATACACCAAAGGCTATTACCTTTCCAAATAACAAAATCGGAATTTGTAGTGACTAGAAACCGTTCAAGAACACCTTTTTGCTGTTGCGATCAATTGCACGCACAATTTGATTTGCGTGTGCGTGGGCGCGTGCGATCGCATGTGCTATATGACAAGGCCAGTAGCAGAATTTCAAAAGTCCCAAAGACTGCACAGCTTCGCTAGCAGAGAGTTTGGACCCATGATCACTGCTCTTAGAAAAAAGAATATTTCATCACCATAAATTGCCTCAAAATTGTTTTATTGTAACAAGTAAACATCAAAAATGTGCTTTTCTCACAAGCTATTTATCATTAAAAATATACCAGAATGGGCTATAGTGAGGACAGGGCCAGACAAACACCAGTATGTGCCAATAGGCCCACTGCAGATATATGCCCCCTTCCCAAAAAACTTTCTAGACTACCAAAAAAACTTTTTAGACTACAGTGTGGAAGGCATCTTAAACACTAGTGTCAATGACTAGTTTTATAGGTCTCAGTGGTACGGGAGCCATAAAAAGTATTCTTTGGCTTTGGAAGAGGTAACCAAAGTGACAAGTATCTGAAGTACAGATATACCACACATTTGTTTTTTGTGTGTTGAACTTCATGTGCCCCCCTGTTGCATTTGCCCTGGCACCATGTTCCAGTGGATTATCTGGTCTTGAATAAGGATACAAAAGAATTGTAAATTACTTGAAACAATGGATCAGTTGGATCGAGGAAGTAGGTACAGCAGTAAGTTGAATTGAAATTTCCCCAGTCTCCCAGTCTGATTATATTTGCTTTGGGGTACAGTGCTTTAATTGCATAGGGTACATGACCTGCAAAACCAGGCAGCACTGGTGTCATTCCAAATGCTCTCATTCTTGTCAGTATCTTGTGCTGAAGAAGCAATTGTGTATTGTACCAAGATGGGTATGGCAAAGGACCTCCCCAGCCTCTCATGTTACCCATTCTGCCCCTAGAAAAACAAACTATGGTAAATATCTATAGAATTGATCAGCTCAAGAAATTCAGTACTGGAAAATAACATGATATGGACTAGATAAAAATTGAACTCATTATATTGTTAGGATAGCTGATTATGTAGCCATATTTAATGTGGCATAATTTGCCAATGAACATTTTTTTCTCCAATTAGCTACATAATCTTGCTTGATGCTTAATCCAGTGAATGTATCTCATATGCATTTTGATGCCACTGATTTATCAATGTATACAATATAGCTTCAAAAAAGTCTTGACTGAAAGTACAGCTCCAAAGAGAAATGAATAGTAAAATGATTTCATTACTCCTATTCCTTCCATCAAAAGATGGCTCAATGTAACAACTTACCATGCAAGGAATGCTGGACCTGCAAAATGCTCCCCTAAGTCTTTCTGAGAAACTCCAAGCTTAGCATAAACCCTCCTCCATATTTCTTCTTGTCCAGTAAAAGCAAGTGGAAGATTAATGCCATTAAGTGCCATCCAGTCAATTTCCTTCTCCCATCTTGTCCAATTCCACCAAACAAATGAGTAACTTGAGGTGCACACATTCTGATAGTACCTATATCTGAAAGAGATGAATTCTAATTTGAGAGGAAAAAGGCTGTGAGTAAACTAGCTTTGAGTTTGAGTCCCACCTCCACATGTAAACACTATTTAGCTATTTAGCACTATTTATCAAGATAGACCAATGTAAAGTTGCTAAAAAAGAGGGGAAAGATACAGTTCAAGTTGCAGAGCACTATCTCTACCAATCTGCCTATTATATTTTTCCTTGAACACTGAGCTTCTTTTATTTGAAGTGCACCATAATATGTATTTCACTATATATTTTCACTGGGAATTTAACAAGCAATGTAGGTACTGGCATAAGATGGTAGAAACAATTTTTGGATGAACATAGTAAGAAAAAAAGATTATTTGGACAACAAACTCAGTTTTCTTTTATATGATAAATCATTGTAGGCCTCAATTTGAAACCAACCTGTTCGGTGAGTTGATCTTAACGTGTTGCGTTACTGTAGGCAATGGACTCGGTATTTGGAGCTGGCTGCCACTCCATGAGATGTGTGCCTTACAGTAGTATTTGAGAAAATGATTGAATGCCCAAGCTGCTGCAACCCCTGAGGTAGCAGTAATCTGCAAAATACTGGCATTCACGGTATGAAATTCAAAAGTATCAAGCTGTTTCGCATTATAGAAATTCTTATTTATGACTATGGAAAATTCTTTCTGCCTTCCTGGTATGATTCTTTCAATTAAATGCAAAACCTCTGCAGCCTCTACTGATTCGGCATTTTCCTTTCGTAGCTTTGCTGCTGAAGCTGTATCACCCCGGAGTGCAACCAGTAACAGTATCAGAATGGACAACCTATTTGCATCCATGGCCAACAACTACACCAATATATTACTAGGATACTTTTGGTGATCTAAGGTGCAATCTGCCTGTCCCAATGTATGCACAGAGATAAAGACAATTCAAACGTCACATTTGCGAAGGGAAGCAAGTCCTGCACCACACCTTTCTAACATCCGTGTTTACAGTTCCCAAACATGTTGCAGTTGTTGTTGAGACGCAAAAATGGTCTGGTCCCTTCTAGACTATGGAGTCATAGCTTTATTATTTTAGGTGACTACAGTAGCGTGGCCACGGGGGTGGGGTGTCGTGACACTTGTCTCCCCAATTTTTTGCCAAGAGCCAAGATGGTAGATGGGATTTCTTTTAAATCGACGAGAAGATAGGTGGGGGAGGAGGAAGTAGTAGCAAATTTTAGAGACGTTCTGGAAGATGATTCTGGAAGATGATTGATTAACATCAATACCAGCAAGCTCTGTGTGTTTTCAAAACGCAACAGGAACTGGTGTTCTGAGTGTTTGCTTGAACCACTAGAGTTTGTTCTGTCCTTTTCAATTAAATTCTCATCGTTATCAGAGAGCGCTGGCAAGTTTTATAGGAGGGAGTGGCCATATTTTTAGAGGGTGTGAAGTTGTCCCAAACTGGGGCTTTTGGAGGACCGCGAGAAGCTGCTGAAGTCTGTAAAGAACCACTTTCATAAACTTTTAAGTCCTTTTTAGGGCATAGCTCGACAGCTTGGCAAACTTATGCTTTCAAACTCTGTTACAGTGGTGTAACCGACAAAGGCTGGGATTTTGACAACTCCTAAGGACCCACGAGCTTTTTGTGCAGTATGGGGGTCCTCCAGAAACTTTCGAGAGATAAATCCTTTTGTATTACTTGGTGTGCAATAAAATGGGCCCCAAATCTTGCTGAATTCCTAAGGAGGACCACGAGTAGCTCTTTTACACCACTGCTCTGTTGTTATTTTTCTGTGAAAGTATATTTATTGCTACTGAGTAATTGCTCTTTGTACCTTGCAGCTAGTGTGAAATGATCTTTAATTGCCGATGGCATACCTATCTACGGATGAAAAAGAGCATGAAAGAAAATCAATTAGGAGTCAGTCTACGTCCAATTCAAGGGTGTCCAACCAAGATACTTTATTCTACTCTCTGTCTTGTAAAAGACTGCCAAGAACTATCATAATTCCTCGTCACACATAGTGAGCTTCATATTGGGGATATATTCTAAGCTCAAGTAAAGGGCGTTAGTCCGAAAAGTTTTCTGGTGGTTCAGCCCTCGGACCCCTCCTTTACTCTTCATGCCAAGGTCTTTAGTAGAGGAATATACTTTCCTTCATTCGTAAGGACAGATCTACAGAATTGATCATCAAAAGCAGCGCTTGTCAACCGGGGTTTCCCGGAACCCTAGGGTTACGCCAGCAAGTCCAGGGGTTCCGCCAGAAGTTATAAAATGCTACCATCGACAGTATACACGTTTTTTTTTATAAGAAAAAAGTTTACAAGAAAATGAGGCTCAAATGATCAAAATCTTAAGAAAATCGTAAGAAAATCACTCGGCTCAATTTCCACAATTTAGTGTTTTTGCTGACAAGAAGTCGATATTTCGTCGTTATTGCCTTCAAAATGTTGAAGATGGAATACAAATTCAAGTGTGCAATATTAATAACGACATTGCAAACCATTTTGGCCAGTTTATTTTAGTAAAAGTTAAGAAAAATTTAAGAAAATCTGAGGCTCAATTTCGGGAAAAGCTAACAAAATTGAGACTCCGGCAAAATTATGGCTTTCTCATAAAAACCCTGTATTTCAACTCTCCTGCAATAATAATCATAATAATCTATTAGTCTTTTAAATTGGTGTTTTTCCTAGCTCGACAGTTCAAAAGTGCGAGCTAATTCAGAATGTAGAATTAAAAAACAAAACGAAAGTACTGTAAATTACAAAGTATAAAACTAAGAAGCATTATCTTCATATCTTACAGTTACATTCCTCTCCATTCCAATTCCCTATGTTCTTTTTAAATTTAGCAGCTGATGAGGCTTTTTTAATTAAATCAGGTATGCTGTTCCACAATAGGGTATCTCGAAATTTTATAGAATCCATACCATACGTAATGCTTTTCGTAGCAGGAATTTGTAGTAAATCTCTAGTCCTGAGGTCATATTTGACGCCTTGTCTTATAAAATACTCCTGCATGAAGAGTGGATTGGTATTGTTACGTGCATACCTAATTTTAGTGTGCAGCGATAACCAATTTGTGCAGTGATAAACTCAAAACGTGCAGTGATAAATTATGAAATGTGCAGTGATAAGAACGGTGCTTAGCCATTTTGGTCATACTTGGAAAAGAGTCCTGACTTTTTTTGTACGTACATATTGCAAAGTTTAACTGCTTGTCCAATATCTCCTTTGGAAAATGCCCCATAACCATGACAAAAAATATTCAAAAATCTTAGAATACCCTATAGACCTAAATCTCTTGAAAAAATGTCACCAGATTACGGAATGTACTGTGAAATACAACTGCTCAGTTTACTTGACTTTTCATTTACGGTATCCCTGTGTTTAGTAAATTTAACATTATTTTTTAAACTACTGGAAAAATATCTCAAAATAACCCATAAAACGTGCTGGCACAAATATACTAGGCCTCCTATTGGTTTTACCCCCTCAGAATGCTTCATTTCTTGTGAAATGTGCAGTGATAAAATTTCCTTAAAATTAGGTATGGTTACGTGTTTTATATATCTCAATCATAAGTACACGATGGTTTTGGGTATGGACATTTGTTTCGTCGTTCTTTTCTAACAAAGCTTCAAACGTGGATTCATGGTCGTCAGGTAGTATTCTAAGTACCCGTTTGTGTACTCTGTCTGGGTTTGCAACAATGAAATTTGAGTCAAACCATTTTAGTGTGTTAGAAATATCAATTTCTAGTTTTGCAATCATTGATTCGGTATCGTGGGACAACGCATAAATCGTATTATCATCAGCGAAATTGCAAATCTCTGTCAGAAGCCTCTATTTCATCTCAAATCAGAAGCCTCTATTTCATAGAAGATAGCGTTAATTAATGATATAGAAGCGCCGATGGCGCTAGATGTCCAACTCGGTCAGCCAGAATGAGGCAAATTTTGTTTTGGCGGCCATTGTAAATGGAGGCAAAAAGATTTTTGGCCAGTATTGAGCCCTTATACATTGGTAAGAAGTAAGTGCCGAGTTTTTGAAGTTCCAAACGGATTTTTAGCGTACAAAGTGGTGAGTCATCACTAACCATCTCTTATCTCCTCAATTTCGATTGAGTTTTGACGATTCGTGTATTTATCGCCTCGTTTCAAGTAATGTAAGGGTGGCAGTTGTGACGGTGCGCTTTGTAAAATTCGAAAAATATAATTAAAACTTCTTTGCAACGTAGCAGTGAAGCCACTTGCAATTATTTACATTGTTTTTGTTTTAAAATTTGTATACGAAGCTAACAATACTCTTTTCTTCGTGGTTGTTTGTGATTTTAAGATTCCGAGCTCAGCAGACCCAGCTATGAATGCGGACATAGGTTGTATGCTGTTTGCTGCCATTGAGATAAACATATAAAATATACCACACTGTTAGCTTTACCAAGTGAAATTGGATCGGATCTTTTTCAGAAAATGGTTAAATCTTGCTCTTGATATGGATGCACAAATCGTTTTTCTAAAAACGGCATTTCATTTCATAAATTTCCCCTGAAGGATAAGCACCTTACCTGAAGGAATTCAATATTCTTGAAATGCTTCTTTTACTTCATTTGATGCATTGCAATAAATACTACCATTAAATGCTCTATAAACAAAAGAGCACAGAGGGCACCAGCTATTTTTCATTTTAGGTCCAATCACATTACCGTTATAGAATTTCACGAAGTTCTTTCATTGATAAGACTAACAAAAATGAAAGTTTTTAAGGTTACTAGAGTGAATACTGGAGCAAATGAAATTGGAATCGCAATTACTAACTTAATCCCCTTTTAATGAAATATTTGCAAAACATTTTATTTCAACAAGACAGAAGTACACCGCAGCAACTGCCACCTTTAAAGTACTTGAAACGTCGCGATAAATGCACAAATTGCTAAAATTCAAACAAAATTGAAAGGAAAAGAGATAATTCATACTAACTCACCACGTTACACCCTTAAAATCCGTGCAGAACTTCATGAAATCAGCCCTTACTTTTCACCAAATTATAAGGGCTCAGTACTGGAGATAATCCTTTTTGCCACCATTTAACATGGCCGCCAAAGCAAAATTTGCCTAGCTCATTTCAATGTGCAAACCCTTGAGTTGGACATCTAGCACCTTCGGCGCTTCTATATCATTGCCATTAATGAAAATATTGCAAAGTAGAGGACCTAATACAGATCCTTGTGGCACTCCTGATTTAGCATCAAGCCAGCTGCTGTAAGTTGAGTTTATCTTGACAAGTTGTTTCCTTGATGTTAAGTAGCTATATATCATTTTGAGTCCTGTGCAGATATGTGAACAGGGGTTCCACGAGTCACTGGAATACATCTTTAGGGTTCCGCTCCACCAAAAAGGTTGATAACTACTGATCTAAGGACTTGTTTATATGAAGTCTAAAGGCTATCGTAGCTACCTCACCAAAATGGAATGGTCTTTTTTCTCCTTTTATGTCGATATATTGTATCTCACTTTACCGGGCCAGCCTCTTTCATGCTAGGCGATAATTAGCCTAATTGTCGTGACGCTAGATATACCATTTTTCAATATGCAGCTGCACAGGTGGAGAAATTGTAGCCCGGTCAGCCCATTTAATTGATTTTATATGGAGAAATGGAGGTAGCCCGGAAGCGGGACTGCCTTGCTTCATATAAACAGGCTCTAAATAGTAAGAATGGTAGCTCACCAACAAATGGGTGCACGTCGTTGGGTTTGCAAAAAAATTAGAAATGTAGTACAAACAATATTCACTCACCAACGCTCATTTTGAACTCACCCTTTCCCTTTTCTAAAATGCCCACAAGCGAAAAATCCTTAAAAATTGCCCTGTCTTGCATGTAATTCGAATTCATCGCAGCTCGACCACTTTATAAAGAGCTACCATTAATATTTTGAGGCTTATCGAATGGTTCGAGAATATTGCAGAATTTTCCGAATGGTACGAAAATGTTACTGAATTTATCAAATGGTATAGAACTATTGGATGGTGTTGCGCGCTCACGCCCCCCGTCTCAGAAATATCCCAGATACGACAATGTACGTTTTAAATCCAGAGACTGGCAGTAGATGAACTCAAAAATTACAATTTTTTATTCGCTTTCTTATGACAACAGAACACACGTTTTTGTAAAAGAATCGCAGAATGGTGTCATATCACACAACAACAACGATGAAATAGTTCAATTGTCAATCAACAAAGTTCGTCATAAAGTTCTTGATAAAGTTCATGACACCCGGTAAGTCCATCTTTGGGAAAAGTGCAAGAAAAACTTTCAGCTTTGGATATTGTTCTTATAGTCAAACATAATGTAAATATTATGTTGGAGCTACACGCTTTGTTTAATAAGGCCTAGCTCAAGGCTAATTTCTAAAAATTCCTTATTCTTGGACCTCTAATGATCAAATTATAGTACTGAAGGTTCCTTAATAGTTAATTTATTTTTACTGCTCCTATAGTGCTACAAAATGGCATAGAAGCACGAAAAACTTCGAAAATCTGAATTTCGCTTTTAACTTTGGCTAGAACTCAACACTAAAAATACAAAGCAAGTAGGGAAGTAATTTTGTTAAATTGAACTGCGCACGCTTTGGCTGCAAAGGTATTGAACCAGCTTCTTAGTTATTGATTGTTGACAGTTCAAAAAATTTCAAATTGGATTTTTCCTTTAGAAGTTCAGCTCTTTAAACATTTCGTCGGTCTACATGAAGGCTACTGAAAAAGTGCTTCCTTATAAAACCTGCATCGAGTGTTTGATGTCATAATTATTATTGTGTTGGAAACGATTGTGATGATATATAGTATCCAGAAGATCTCTAATTCTATTCATAGTTTAGGTAGCAAACACAAAGAAAGAAACTTGTATACTGTGATGTCTCATAATGCTCTCATTGAAATGGATCTGTGTTCAACGTTCAACCTCACTCACTCGCTCTACTAAACAGTTCATGTTTTAACAATTATTTGTCCATCACGTGATGGGACCACAGAGTGATCAATATTCTACAATGCTATTGCCCCTCGGTCAGTTTACTTAGAGCAGTGTTCTCAATTAATATCTGCAAGGCCCCCATGGATGGAGAAAACATTTCGCCCACCCACTCACTATAAATAAGACCAATACCTATAAACTGTACTTCTAATTGTTCCCTAGGAGCTTTTAGGAGCGTTTAGTAGGAGTCAAAAAGTAAGGAAATGTTAGTACTAGACCTCAAAGAGATTCTTTATAAGAGAAGACGCGTAAAGACCAACTTGTGATCTTCTAGGGTAGCACACCCTAAATTGCCCTAAATGAGCGCCCATGCGCGTATTACAATTAATTTATAAGAGTCTGTACAACTGTGTACATGAATACCCCTACTATATACACCATTTCTCATTCAAACTTTCAGAACTCGTTTTGAATGTATGAGATCTCTCTCTTTGTTTGATTGAGTCATGTGTAAGCCGAAGAGGCTAGGAGAAAAACCTTGAATTGACAGCCTAGATTTGAAAGCTTTGAAGGGCAAACAGTAAAGCTAACAACAATTCTACTACATATTTTCAAAAAAACTTTTCTGCACTTGAGGGACTTTTTGGGGGTAGCTAAATGAAGTCAAAATATGACAATGTGATTGATATAGCTCATGCTATTTGATGCCACAAAAGAGGCAGCAAATAGACAAGAATCGTTTGAATTTTGTGATCAGGTGTATTAATTATTGATAACGTCGTCGAGACAACCCGTGGTATAACTCTGAACTAATCGATATTAGATTTTGAAGGGCAATCGATTCCACTTTGTTTGTTGTCTAATGTACATATTTTGTTTTGTACCTAATTAGTCAAACATGGCAATGAAGATAGGCGGTTTCTAACACTCCCTTTAATTGTAAGAAATAGAATGACTAGATAGTCATTGGAGGAAGAAAACAAGAGAGGAATATGCAGAAACTACAGACTGTAGAGAATTGCAGGAGAAAATTTAAGAATAAAGAAGTATTTACGCTAGGCAAATAATTTCAAAAGGAATTCGATTTAATATAATGGTGTGAATAATTGAACACCAAATGTCCTTCTTGATTAACTGTTTCGTCTCTTTAGCACGTCCAATGTAACTGGGCTCCTTCACAGCGCGTCTAAGAAGGTTATTGTTCTCGATATTCACACCGTTTGGGCTGTGAATAATGGCGGGCTATGAAACTGGATAAGAGCACCGTGGGATATTTCAGGAGATATTTGGAAGGCTTGGTCATTTGGCATTATATAAGCCTCAGTGTGAAGTGGTACGTTAAAGTGATTATTTGGTGATAGCACTGAAGGAAGTTAGAAGGATCGGGGTACTATAGATATTGCTGATAGACATACTTCGAGGTACATTGTGGACTATTACAGTATTCGCAACCCGCATAAATGATTACATTCTTGGTCCCGTTTGGTAAGACGTGAAAAAAGTCGTGTGCACTTTTTACGCAAAATGAAAGACATTGGATTATTGGAGAAATTTGTTTCTGTAATTGAGCAACAAGACACTCATAAGAGACTGAAAATCGCAGAGGAAATAATCTCCTATGTCAATGATCCAGATAACTCGTTAGAATTCCCTGGCGTCGATCGCATGATAGATGGTTTGTTAGCATGGGCTGGGAATAGCAATTTCAAGGTATTTTGTTTTTTATTTGTCGTAATTTGACTTTATAGCGATCTTATTTGCTACTATTTAGCTGTTTTCAATAGGAAATATAGTAGATGTTCAAAGTACCCGTGTTGTTTTGAACTGAGCTTTACAGTCACTGATAAACTCAACCACCAGATTAGATGCTGTAAACATCACTTGCTAAAGCTATACAAATATTACTCGTTGGGGTATCATTAAAACTACCTTTGTTATTATGTAGTATGACAAGAGTTTTGCCAATAAATGACCAAAACATACTTTCATAGTACACATAGCCTTTACCTATATTTGTCTGACGCTGAAGCCTCTTTTTAAGCTACTATTTAAGACCAATCTATGGTAAAAACATACAACTATTTTTAGTTTAATGACAAAAGAGTACTGTCAATAGGAAACGATCTCACTGATGATTGCCTATATGAGGATAGAATGAGTAGCATGTGATGGATATACTCAGAAAGAATGATACAGCAGTGTAAACTCCACTGTTTGCTAATGAAACATGTATTGTTTTGCCTTGTATCATTAAAATAGAATTGACATGCATTTTGAAATAGGCATTTGTTTATATGTGCCAGGTGCACGTTTTCAATCAAACTGAATTTTTAAGTTGGACATTTGTTTGAAGGACAACTCCTCCTATTGTTGTTGGATGACATCAGCTGAGTTTATTGTGATTTGAATTCCAAAGATTTGATAAAGATTAAAAGAACAATTGTAGTCATGGTTAACTTTAGAGTTTATAGGCTTGGGAAAACCACTTCCTTGACTATTGACCCATTGCTTCATTTTAAAGGAATTGGTATACTTATGTCAAGTTTCTTAATATTCTTTTCAGTAATTGCTATAAAGATTAAACATGTTCTTTAATATCAATATTCTGAATTAGTGTATATTGTAGTTATTATTTCTATTATGAAATAATTTTCTGAAAGTGTTAAAAATCTTTGTGAAACCAATGTATTAGGATTGCTATGCAAAGCACTTTCTGATTAGTGATTTTCTTTTCCACATTCATTCCAGCTTACTCTGTTTAATCAATTAGCCATTTTGACTTGAATCACCAAAAGACACTTGGTTTTATTGGTTCTATTTTCACTACCACATCAACAAACCTGCATTTACCTTTTAATAGAGCAGGGTCCAGAAAAAGTCACGGCTCCACAACTGTGAACTGGGGGAAGGTTTTTTAAATTTGTGTCAGCTTTGAGGAAAGCCCAGTACTTTTGTAAAAAATGTGGCTTCAGGAAAATTCTTATGCGTCCAAATGAAGTGATTTGGCATGAGGAAAATGAAGGGACAACATAGGATACCTCATCAATGCTACATAGTGAGATGTTACATAGTGAGGAAAGTTAATTGTAAAAAATTGGCAACTGGAGGACAGTTTGAATTTCTTCTTGGCTCTGTAATAGAATACCATAGAATAGCAGTTCTTATTTTTTTTCTTGATTATATGTTGTGTACTTGTGAAAATATTAGAATATAATGATAATTCAAATAGACAATACAATCATAGATACTTAGCAGTGATATTATATATAAATAATGTCATTGTAAAGTTTTTATGATTAATTTGCTAATTTGAATTACTATCATTTGTATTTTCTTTGATGTGCATTGATATTTTTTAATGTGTATTGATATTTTCATGTGCATTAGAAACATTTTATGTATATGAAAACTATGTACTCATAATCTTTCTGTGGGATTGTTTAAGTTTTTGTAAGAAGATCTCTAAGATAGTGATGGGCTGGCTAAGCATGGGATTTATAAGCCACTGTTTTTAGGTCATAGTGAGATAACTTTTCACCTGTTTTTTAACCATCTTCATTCATGTGAGGTGTTCTAAGGATCTTTTACTTTCTGTTAATAACAATCTTATTGCTTTAATTGGAAATGAATATGGCAACTTGTTTTTTGTTGTATTTATATACTTTTAATTTCTCAAACGCTGCACAGGAACAGTTCAGAGCTTTAAGTTTACTTAAATGGCTTAGAGCAAATGTATACTTACAGTATCTGCCACAGACAACTTATTATGTTGATTTTATCAGCAAACTTTGTTTTGTACATGAAAGGTGCTATACAGGCAGTCCATTCATGTGCTTTCCCACATCTTTTTAATAATAGATTTTGTTGCAACAGTGCCAATGTTTTGTATAAAGATTGATAACATATCCATCTTATTCAATATTTTGTCAATTTTCTCATGGTTATCTTCAGGTGCATTTATTATCAATTTAAACATTCCACTGTAATTTAAAGAAATTTGTTATTGAAGGAATTCTTTTTTTCATTTTACAGTTAATTGATTCAGGCCTGACCTCTATTGTCATAGTGGATATCTCCTTTTAGCATTTTAATTACCACTCCCAGGATAATGGAAGCAATTTTCCAATGTTAAAGCTCTCTTATTTGCCTGGTATTTCTTGGGAATTGAGGTTCCCTTGTCAAGCATTCACATATTTTTATTCATTCTTTTATTTATTTATTTATTCATATTTTTATTTATTCATTATTTTATTCACAACACCCACATAAAGCATATTCAAAGCTTCTGAGTAATACGTTTCCTTGATTGAAGATTTTTGCATCAAGTTCTCCTAAAAGATATGGCAATTTGCTGCAGAGCTTCTCCCAATGATATTTTATATTTCATTTTGCTATATTAACTATGCTCTCTCATGAGTGGTAGTTTCTATTACTTTTGCATCTATTTAGCAAATTCAAGTAATTTATGATAGCCCAGTGGACTTATTATATTAATAGTTGTTAGATCTTTTCAAATTTATGATGCATGAGTTCTGCTTTACACCATTCAGGTCTCCCAATATGGACTGGAGATATTGGCTACTTTGGCAGAGAGATTGACTGGAAACTTTAGAAACAGTTTGAATTCTGGTAAGATAGCTCAGATATTTATTGGATGGTCAATAATTATATTGGCAAATATAACATAGGAATGTTTATTTCATATGACACAAAGCATTTTTCATTATTGTGGTGTATGATGTTTCATAACAAGTCATGTGGAAATTCTTTAGTTTATGTTTGTGAATCCAGTTGCCTATTGTTCACAATATACATCACTTGCAACTCTATCATTGTTTGCTATATAGACCAATTGAGAAAAGGTGTACAATCACACAGGTGCATGATGGGATATATCATAATTTTGCAAGTTTTTCTCCTTTGAGAAGTTAAGCTTGAGTTGTATAAGTGTTGGTGCTGAGATCCATTTGTATGCAAGTTCTCTATTCACAGTGATAAATGTATAGAGTTGTATTACAGAAAAAATAGTGTTTAAGTATTGACTTAATTGAGATACTCTCAAGTGCCAAGTAGACATCCCCCCAATTTTTTCCAACCCCCAGACCCTATTAGGACCCCCATTTATCATTTTTAAGGAAATTGACTTCTTTTACAAACCCCTCATTTCATTTCCTTTCTTTGTTAGTTCTATTTACAATTTTCATTCCAAAATAGTGTACTACCAAATATATTATAGTTTTATGCTTTATGATAACCTGTTATTGTTCTTTCCATCCTTGCATAATCATTTACAGCCTTTTCTCCAATTCCAACACTCCCTGTTTAGTTTGACCCCCCATTTATAAAATTTTGGAATTTTTTCTGGCCCCCCTGTTTATTAGAACCCCCCAGTTTATTTGGCACTTGAGAGTTGGCACTAAATACAATGCTTCCCAACATTTTCCCTTAACGACTATGTTTCATTACAAGTATTGTTTCCTATGATTTTTACCTCATTGCAAACCATGCATGGTTATAAGTATAAGTAGGTTTCTAAAACCAATAAATTTTTGCTTTAGTTTATCCAAGGGAGCTTTTTCAAGAGATTTGTAAATATTACACCCAAACATAACATACTTGGATTAAACAATTTGTAATTTGCTGTACTCCTTCATCTTTATGCCTCATATGTCTTGGTTGTATCCTAATGATTATAATTCTGTTTCCAAAGCTTTTAGCTGTCCATACCATTCTAACAAGATGGCTTGAGGGAATAGGCAGATTGCCTGAATTGAATTTGCTAGACGTGTAAATTTTTCTTTGTGAAAGATAGAGCTCTTAATGCTGGATATTGATGTTTAGACCAAGACATGTGGTTAAATTTGGAGAAGATTGTATTACTTTTGTGACCTTAAATGTGATTTATAGAAATATTATTGTGATTTTCAAACTCCCTTTGTAGGTAGAGAGGTTAGTTTGTGAACAATCTTTAATAGGTTGTTATTGTCTTGCAGTGATTCCAGTCATTGTTGATAGACTCGGAGATTCAAAGTCACAGGTAGAACAGTTATTTGTTTCTCTATTCACACTATGAAATATCACTCATGCTAAGTTATGGGAAAATTTATTCCATTTTCTAAATCTATTACACATCCAATTTTGAATCGTTTCAAGGGATTGTGACTTGAGAAAGTTATTGGATTTTTGAAAGCTTTAGGAGATTTTTTGAAAAAATTTGAGTTAATTTTGAAGATGATGAAGATTGAAGATTGAGTTTATTAGCAAAGATGCACCATAAAATAGACGAGTAATTTTTATAGGTCAGAGATCAAGCACACAATGTCTTAATGAAGCTAATGGACCCAGTTTCAAATCCTCAGGTTAGTGCAATATTTATTTGAAATTAAGTTTCTTAGGGTAGTAGTGTATTATTGGTTCATGCAACTGTATTTCATTATCTTAGTCCAACAATAGTCTTTGATATTTTGGACAACTCCCTTTTCATGTTAGGGCAAGCAGTTATAAACAAGTCTGCTTGTAGATTTGGGGAGAAAGCATGTATAGAGATTATGAAGATTTCTGTACAAGTTTTGTTATCTATTAGCGTAGTTGTGCTCCTGAGTGTGCATGCTGCAGCCTTAGGTCATTTTTAGCAGTCCCAAGTTTAATCATTTGTATTTGAAGAGGATAAATTGAACTAATTTATCTCTTTAAACTAGAAAAGCCAGGCTCAATGGTATGTCTAGTTATCATAGTTGCAGCTCATGTCTCTGGCTCAAGGGCACATATAATGGGGCATGGGGCATCAAAATATATCAATCAGTTGATTATTTGACACAAAATTAGTCCATGGGAAGTTGTGATAAATTGTTGTACTAAATTGTCAATGCCATTTGGTATAAAAGTTGAAAAGTCATAGAAATGGATGTTTGGAAAGTCCCAATGTTTCAATGTGCATACCTGCTTTCACAATGTACATGATAAGCTTGTGCAAGATATTCTAAGTTCGCTCTCTGTCCTCTGTTTTTTTCTACATTCAATGATAATTTTTTCAGTATATGTATGAATTTTTCCATCATTTGCTTGCATCTTTTTATTATTCTAGGCCATCTTTGAATTGTTGAGTCCAAAATTTAGCCACAAAAACTGGAGAGTTAGAGAAGAGCTGATGATATGCTTGGTTAGAACTATTGGAAGGTATGTAGCATGGGGATCTCTTTCTAAGAGGTAGTCGTAAAAATTTGGCAATAGCAACTTCTTAAGTCTAGGCACTCTCAGCAATTTAGTAAGTCAATAGGAGGCTTTCAAAACAAGAAGTTTTTAGATTGGAAGTTAATTAGTGAGCTCAGAAGCAGGGAAGTTCTGATGAGGTAGAATAAATTACAAAGAATTTCACACCAACATGTCCCTTATGCAATGAACTTTCCTGCTAGATATCTATAGCAAATATGGTGAAGTGACAAGAGGATGTCATAAAAAGTGAAAGTATTTCTCATGAAAGAATTGATACAGTAGAATTGTTGGTGGCAAAAATGTGATGCAAAACATACAAGCGGGCTTAGCATTTAGGGTGCTTGTTTCGTATGTGTATGGTTTATGGTTCGAGTTCCACTTGAGACGTTGGCTGAATGCTTGCTCACTGACCATCCAGCAACAAATGAGTACCTCGCGGCAACACTGGGGATCTAGAAGCTGTGAGGAACGAAACTGGCCAGCATACCTCACATGCCGATGTTTTAGGATAAGTTTCCTCCCTAACAGGCACTCCCCTATCTCATTTCATTTTTTACATGTCTTAAGGGGGCTGCCCTTCAGCATAGCTGGTTTTCAAGGAGCCCTCCTTTAAAAAGGAAATAGAAGCTAAAGTACAATCTTAATTTGAAAACACTTGTTCTAATTACAATTCACTAATATTTACAAAAAGAAACAGATAGAGATGGCACAAAACTCAAAGAAAAAATATAAGATTCAACGAATTTCTGTCCCTACGTACGAACGTAAGTGTAAGAGAGGGGGTGGCAGGAGAAAGTTTACAATCCTCCTAAATTTGAGATCCTCCTACACCTATGCGTACTAAGTATGCGAAACACTGTGTTTACTTGAACTTTTTGTAAAGGCACTAAGAAAACGTTATATTGTGACGGAACATAAAGTAAGAATATCAACTGAAGCAAAAGTTGAATGATTTGCTTCGAAGTTTGAAATTCCGTTTTGTGAAGGAGGAAGCTGCTTCTATTGTCTTCAGTTGTTTTCAACTTTCAGCAATTTCGTGATTGTATTTAGTGTCCAATTATAGCCATTAAGATTGAACTTTTCCCAGTTATAGTTGAACGATAAAATTTTGTTTGACTTCGCATCCATTGGAACAACTATTTAATGTTCATACTTTCCCCCAGAATGTTTTTCCCAGATTTTGCAGCAAATTTCCATGTTGTTGCTTTTGCTTCTGGAGGGAACTGTCGTTCTAGAACAGGAGGTTATTTTGCAATCATATTCTCATAGCCAATGATTGTTGTTGTTGTAGTTTTTGTTTACTTTATTTTGAGGTTGTTATGCCTAGCTTGCACAGCTAATTAAGGCCTACTATGCATGCCGCATCCAGGCATGGGAACCCTTGCTAAACGTGCCTTCCGAAGGACGGTGGAATGAGCTGTTTTGGTCGTTCATCTGGAAGTCCGCCCATCCAGTTTCTGACCGAGCACAGCCACGCTTAACTTCAGTTAAGCTATTGGAACTGGCGGTGCCACTTGGCCCCTCACCTCGTCCAAAAAATGATCCAAAAAATTTGTTTTCTAAATCTTGCATTTGTTTGAATTCCTTTTTGATTTGCACTGATATGGAAATATTATCCTTTCTTACATAAGCTAGAATTCTTTCAAAAATCCAGATTTTGAGGTTTCTAATATAATATAAAATGTGGCTATTTCGATCTGTTTCTATTCACTATAGGAAAGGCCTCTCATCCCGTCTATCAGATATGTGTTTTTCAACCCACATCACCTACTTAGTGGTATTTTTTTGCGTAGTTCGCATTTGAAAGTTTTTGTTTTTAAGATTGGTTCGAATCGTGTTTTCTAATCTGGATTGTCATGTATTTTGAGTGGTATATCATATAGGTGTGACCATTCAAACTATCGGAAAATATATTTTTAATTTATATGCTTTATGTATAGGTTTGGTGCTTCCAGCTTAGTAATTAGCAAGCAGATGCCAGCTATTTGCAAACTGCTCAGTGATCCAACAAGTAAGGTAAGTAAGGACGTTGTAGTTACATCAGATACACAGCCATCTCCTTTTACTGTTTGACAGTCCATGTATCTATTGTATTTGCAAAGTCATTTTCTTAAATGCTAGTTTCCATGTAATCGCATTTAGTTGGTATGAATCGCAGAAGAAAGGTCGAACTGTTTGGGACTTGTTACGGTTATTCTACCACTCCTTGCGATTACTTGATGCGTTATTAACATGCAGTTGCACAATTGGAGGGAAAATCTTACTACTCTGATTCAGTGTGACTTCTTTCTTGCGACGCAGTACGATAGCATGTACACTGTCGGATATGTTCAACAGCTTTTAACAAGATACATTGCGATCGCTTGCGATTGATTACAACTCCTTGCAATTAAATGAAGGCTAGTTGGCGCTTTTGCTATATACACAACTCTGTGGTATGAGAGTAGTTAGTTTCGTTAGGCAAGCAAGAGAATTGAAGCGTACTCAAGTTATCTTTGAATTAACTACCTGGCAATGAATATATCCTTGCATTAGTTGATATGTCCCGAAAACTCTGCTATAAAATTTCGTTTCCATGAGAGATGACAGTAAGAGTAATGCGGGTACAAATGGTAAACAGGATTATGGACTGGGGAATGGGGATATTTGCTGCATGCGTTGGCTACGGACATTAGTCTTTTCCATCTAGACACGAAACTATGATCTAAATTATGCCTCATGCAGAATAATTACAACTTATTGAAGCATACCCAGTTTAATTACTTGCTGAAACTTTTGAAACCCTAAAAGTTATTCTCACTAACTTCAATTGGCAGGTCAGAGATACTGCTGTCAATACGATAGTTGAAGTATACAGACATGTGGGTGAAAAAGTAAGAAGTGACCTAGGGCGAAGAGGTATACCTGCAGCAAGGTGTGTATTCATGGAGTTAAGCATTCACATAATATTTCTTAATATACAGTAGAATATCAATTACTCAGTGACAACATGGTTGCCAGACAAAAGTCAGAATACGCCAAATGGGGAAAAATTTATATCAAATTGGGTTGAAATACACATTTTTTTTAATAGGAAAAATCATCAATTTGCCTGAGCCTCAATTTTCTTAGCTTTTCTCAAGATTGAGCCTGAGGTTTTCTTAAAATTTTCTTAGCTTTTACTAACATAAACTGGCTAAAATGGACTACATTTTCTTTGTTTTTCTTGTACGCTTGAATTTTTATGCCATTTTTCACATTTTGAATGTAATAATGATGTAATGTCGATTTTTGGCCTACAAAAACCCTTAACTTTGGGAATTTAGCCTTGTGATTTTCTTAAGATTTTCTTAAGATTTTGGCCTTTTGAGCCACATTGTCTTATAAGCATTTTCTTATAAAAACACGTGTATGTAAAATCCATAAGTCCTCCACAGTGGCAATAGAGCTGCTGAGCATTTTATATTTTCACCCCTAGAGCAACCGCATTGCCAATTGCGTTCAATGATAAGTTGAAATCACTATAGTGCCAGTCTCTCCAGCAACCTCTGATAAAGCATGCATGCATATGCACTTGGGTTGTCTATTGTTCAGAAACTCAGCAAAGACGACAAACAGCACTTTGTGAAGCTATGCTCAGGAAAATTCCAAAAATAATACCAAATTAAAAAGTCCGCCAAGCGCAATTTTTGAATTCAATGCGACTCCAGAAAGTGCCAGAATTGTGAAATTTGGCATATAAAATACCAATCTGGCAACCCTGTGTGACTTGTAAGAAGATCAAACCTAGATTAGCATTCTATACCTCAAAACCAGGGGATTTGCTTATGGGGAAATAAGAGTGTGACGCCCCCCAATGGATACAAAACTACAAAAAAGTTCATCGTGATGGAGGAAATTTAGCATGATGGAAGAAATTTAGCCTGTCTGGTGTCTTTGACTTTTTTTAGTCATAGTTTTTGAAATTTTTGCAAAACACTCCTCTTAAGTCAACTGTCTAGGAATATTTCTGTTCAAACCTCCCACGATTTTTTTAAATCAGCATGTTGTAAGACCTATTTTGCTTTGATCAATTGGTTGATATCTTAAATATGTGTTCTTTTGTCCTTCTTGGGTGTTCCGTCCCACACAGACTGCCATTCATTGTATCTATTCTACCTACTAGAAAGTGCTGATAAGTGTTCCTTTCCATATAGTGATATTTTTATTCTTGCATATACCACCTCTTAAAATGTGGCAGAAAATTTTGTCAATCTTTCTAGGAGTGCCACGTATTTTTGGCGCGCTTTTTAGCAGGTGAAATAGGCATACTGATCTACTGGCTATGCGGTGGAACAGGTGGATCGAAGCCCACTTCTTTTGTTACCGTTTTGAATTTGAATATATTATTAGATGAGTCAGTTGTGTTTGCTTGAAAATTAGCAAAATTTTATGCTGGACGAAGAAATTGCTAAAGTAAATTTTAGCATAGCATAGTGTTGGGTTTCTGCAGATTGTTAATACCAATAAAGAAACGTGGTTTTGACGACTGCTTCCACCATTTCAGTAGTATTTGACGACTGCTTATTTACAGCAGACATTGTTGGCTATTCAGTCGAACGAAGTCCTGAATCGTCTTCAAGCTTTTTCCGCACGGCCGAATTTACGTCTGCTGGGGTCCAGGGCCCAAAGTTGATTAGGGCCGCTTCAATTACACCAAAATGAACTTTGCCCCATTTGTACAGCTCTTCATAGCCCTTCCAATCTTTTTCGAGGCCCCTGAATCCAAGAATCTAAAGGGGGCCCCTGGTATACTTGCCGAGTGAGCAAAAAGTGCAGCTTGCCCCGGGCGCTGAGTCTGAAAGGGACCCACCCCGAAAACCTAGAAAGTTTCTAGCAATGTGTAGTAAAAATCTCAGTTTGATTATACTAAAGTTTTCCTAGCCAACCAGCAAAAATTTAGAAAGAAATAAGAGAATTCCCTCTAAAGGGTTACGGTTGTCTGGCTTTTCATCTTGCAACCACATGGTGACATCATCAGAGGTGCCCCATTTTTCCCACTTTACCCTTTTTTGTTTGCCCATAAGTAGATATTATTCAATTGCATGAAAGTTAGCGGTCATGTAAAATTTTGATGATTTGTTCTAGCTTTGGCGAATGGAAGTTATAGCATATTTAAATTCCCCCAATCAGATTGGGTCTTTTTTTGTATGGAAGGGCCATTGTTAGTCATTAGCTGTGCAATGCGCAGCGACCTCGGTGCTACGAGGAGGCTCGGAGAACTCAAATCGGAGTTCGTCGAGTCTCCTCCACTTACGATTTCTTTGCTAATTTACTAATTTGTTATTCTACAGTTTGCATTTAGCTGCACTTCTCAGCTGTGGTAGAAGAGTAGTACGGTTATTATAAAATTACCTTCTTGTGACGGCTTGATGGAAGAATTCATCTCATTTTTTTCTGATCTATCTCAAGGTTGGCGACAATTTTTGCAAAATTTGATGAATGCTTAGAGTCAGGAAACATGGCCATAGATAGCTATGGTAAGTTATCCATTTATATGGATATTTCTGGTTACATTTTTTGCCATTTATGTTGGATGCTTTCGCCCGGCGCACACGGTGAGGATTTGGCTGAGCAAATTTCCACGAGTGGAACTTTCTTCAACAAAATCCTCACCTTTTGCGGTCAATTTTTGCTAAGGAATTGTTCATTTGTGGTTGTGAGGAAAATAATTAGCATGTTTGATAATTTCTGCCATGAATGAACAATTCCTCACCGTTTGCGCTGCCAGTGAGGATTTTCCTCACTGTCTCCTTGACGACAATTTCATTTGATTTGATTGATTTGATTTTTAATTATTTATGCAGGGTACTACATTAAGTAATGAAAAGAAAAAACTGATTTACAATGTGCCCTGTCTAAGATCCTAGATAATTTACGTACACTTCAATACCAAGATAAACGAAAATTAATATATAATATATTCTGATTAGAAAATAAAATAGAAAGATTGATGATGTCAATCAATTATCAATATCAGAGTACAATGGGTGCACAGAGGCAGTTCATGTCAGATACCATCCTACAAGTTAGAACTGTTGTTGTTAATGACAGTAAGTTTACTGACAATTTGCCTGAATATCAATGTATATACAATGTGAACTCAAGGGAATCTGAAAGGAGAAATACGAGAGGAAAGCACGCTGCTGAGATGGCTGTGAAGTTGTAAAAATCAGATGTGAATCTTTACATGGGTGTACGTAATTGCTGCGAAGAAAACGATGTTATTTGATACTGTTATTTGGATTGATTTACTTTTTCATATAACTTGTAGGATGGTACGTTCAGGTTAGCTTCTCTTCATGTTGACGTCAGTGCACCCATTTTAATCTGAGAGGACAGAGAGAGGACAGTTGAGAGTTGAGAGAGAGTTGAAGTTAAAGGAACGTATAAAGCAAGTAAATGTGAGCACAGGCGTCATGGAGGTTGAGGGTAGAACGTGATTCTTCCTTAGTTGTCATCTAGCTATTCTTTTAAATGTCTACAAGACTTGAGCAAAGAGTGTTCTCTCTTGTTGCGATTCTCGGGTTTGTGACAACATTAAAACAGTGGTTCCCAACCTTTGTTATATCACGGTACACTATTGAATTCTTTTAATACTTGCGGCACACCTATCGAAAAACATGAAAAATTTCTACTCGATATGCTACCTTTCGATATGCTAACTTTCAACTGTATATTGGAAATTGGAGTCACATGAAATATATTCAAAAATGAAATCTCTTCGCAGTACACCAATAGTCATTCCATGGAACTGATCCGGCTGTTTGGTCGTCCGAACCTGACCTTTGTGACCTTTGTGACCTTTGTGCCCTTTATGAAATCTTGCATTATATGCAGTGGCGTAAGAGACACTCTGGGCCCTTAGGAGTTCAGTAAGATTGGGACCTCATGTTATCTTAACCCCAAATAATACATAAAGACTTTTTTCAAAATATCTGAAGGGCCTCCGTAGTTCCTCAAGCATGATTATATGCTATTCAATCATTTATCGAAACTGTCCATAGAAATATATCTTGCACAAGAAAGGATCGACTGAAAATCCTTTTGGGGTTGTAGTACCCCCAATACTCCCTAGTATGCGCCATTGGATATCAAATCTGCTTACTTGATGATCCATGAGTCCTAGTATCTAGGTAGAACTTATGCTTAGGTGGCTAATGTTTGTGGAGATGTCAGAAAGCACCAGATTTCCTTTCCCATAAGGTCCATCGTCACATCCATTGGATTTTGGATTCTTGATGTGAATGTGATAGTTTCCAGTTTTCCTCCGAGCGTTTTCGAACGTATGAAGCAATTGATTCGCTTCTGAACTTAGATTTACTGAGGTATAGCATTCCTATCAAAGCTAATAATTGTACTGATACTTCTGTTACTTTTATTTTTACAATGTAAAAAGATTTAGAGACGAAAAATGTGAAAGATTAGGGAATTAAGCTGCTTATCCACGTTGTCACAGATGGTGTTAGATCGTAGTTTTTGAAATTACTGTGACTAGATATATGAAGTGATTTTTATTCTAATATTTATCACTATCATGGACTTCAATAAATCTTTTTTAGTTCAAAAATAGATAAAACAGTCGTTTTGGCATTGAAAGCATATATTGTTTAGCACTGTGTTTTGTTTCACTCACCATCTCAAAGTTACATTTTTGGGTTTGGGAAGGCTATAACATGAACTACACGTTTTTTTATAAGAAAATCATTATCTTGCCTGAGCCTCGATTTTCTTAATATTTCCCGAAATTGAGCCTGAGATTTTCTTACATGTTTCTGAACTTTTACTGAAATAAACTGGCTAGAGTGGTTTACACTTTCGTTAATAATATTGTATACTTGAATTTGAATTCCATCTTTAGCATTTTGAATGCAACAACAACGAAATACAGATTTTTGGCCTATAAAAACACTAAATTTTGGAAATTGAGCCTCGTGATTTTCTTACGATTTTGATGATTTGAGCCTCATTTTCTTATAAACTTTTTTCTTATAAAAAAACGTGTATAGTATCTGTTCATCTCTCGATGTAGACTAATGATTTTACTCCATATATCCCCTTTATCCGGAAATGAGTCGTCACAAAATGTTCATTTGCTCAGACATTATTATCTTGCCAACCATAGCGACTAGTACGATTTGAATTCGGTTCTAATTGAATTCGTAATTTCATTCAAATTCTTGGTAACCAAGAATCCATACACGAACAATATTTAAGTTCTCAGCTTTTACTGGTAAAAAATCAATCAGCGGTCAGTTTGGGTTTGGATTTCAAACAAGTCTAGGTCAAGCTGGAACTTAAAATGAACTTAACTTTTATTTGACTTTCGGAGCTTTGAGGTTGTTTGCATCGAAATTGGGAAAGGTGACACCTTTTAATGGAATTTTGTTTATGGAAGCTTTCCTGTTGATTTGTTTGTGAGGGCTAATATGTACAACTATTTATATTAGCTAGTAATTAAACATCCAAATGGTCGAATGTGTTGATGAATTTTTAACATTTTATCTTATTTTATGTAAACAAGAGTATTATGCTTAAAAGGTGATACACAAAATTGTTCCCTTCGTGCAATCCTTGCGTAGTCAGAGGGTAGACTATTGTGTGTCAGATGGTCGTTTTGGGGGCTGATCAGTGCAGATAAGTATTTGGACTGTTATCTGTATGAAAGGTTATCGATGATGAGCAACTCAATTGTTTGCTTTGAGGTAAAAGCCTTGAAAGTGGTTGCTATATTTTAAGCTTTTTGTGGGATGGTTTCTATCATTTCATCTTATCGTTTCGAGTCCACAACTACTCCTTTTGAGCTTTATCTAGTCTAAGTATAAATTGATTTTCAATATTTATCTCTAATCGACTGTGGTGCGGAATGGTTTATATGTTGAGGAATGATTTCTCTAATGATGAAGTAGCACGTTCAACGCCCAAAGGTGTTTGCCCCTTAACATGTTTGTAATCAACTGGACACCCTTATGATTTTAGCATAACGGCGCAAAAATACAGATATATTTATTTTACCTTTCCGTGTCTGTATGTTTATTTTGCCATTATTTTTTGTTGTTCGTTGTCAAAATATTTGCAGCTATCCGCATCTTTTCCATTTTATTTACATTTTGACGCCAAGTTGCTTATCTTCGACTGATTAGCACAGTCCACTTGGCGGCCTTGCTGCAATTTCTCTCTCTCAAGTAGTAGTCGATTCACCAAAACAACAATTTAAGAGTCCTATTCCACCTGCTCTTAGTTAATTTTATTGCTTGTGATTTCTATGAAATTTGCGTTAAATGAAACCCAGTGGGCCATCTCATCAAGTAAAAGAGTTGCCCTTCTTTGTCCTCCATATACCGTTAATTGTAGTTAGCTGTTTGCTCTTCAGTTTCATGCGCCGTAGGTGACTATCATAGAGATGAATTTAAGTATAGAAGATATGCAACGGAATATCCCACTTCATCGTTATTACATCAATGGTGCTTTGATTTTTAGCAAATATCAAAATATTTTGATATTTTGATGTTGGGAACTATTTTTAGGGGTTTACAATTTGCTTTGCAAGTATTGAAGTTATCAACTGTTGTTGGAAATGCTTTGATATTATAATTTTATAGTTAACGTTTTTAGTGTCTTACCAGCAAAACTTGATATCAATAACCCTTTAGACAATGTCTCGTGGGAAAGTAAATAATTAATGAGAATTCGATGAAAAACAAAGCAAAGCAGCGGGCTTTTGACCAGCAGACATGAATTTTAATGAGGGTTTGCATCCATACAGGAATAAGATTTTCACTAAAGATCAATTATGTTTTTTTGCGACGAAATCAACCAAATATTGTACGCTGATTTTGCTTGATTTTGCACTGATGATTGCCTGCAAAAGAATCTCAGTCGGTATCTTATGAGTACAGACGAACATTATTTGACTTCGCCCTGTTCAGATTTGAAGAGATCCTTGGTTGTTGTACGCATTTGAAATCGAGACGCACATGCTTAGGCCCATGTATCAATGGTTGATTGTTAGAATCTAGCTATTACATTATTGAAACCACCATCTATGGGCGTGCCTCTTTGACATTTCTTTTCATTGGATCATAATGCGTCAATTTCAATGTCAATTATCTGCCAGGTAAGGGCGCTAACAAGTGGTATTTGGTTTCTCAATTTCATGTTTCATTTACATTATTTATTTTGAGTTGAATGTTATCACGACAGTTACGTATTTGTGGTGGCTTGGAGCTGGTTGTACTTAAATGCTAATAGAGGAATGGTGAAGTATGAGTTTTAAAGCAATTGACTACTAGCGTATGAGCTTTTAGGGTACATTGTTTGATATTGCTTTGTGTTATAATTTTACACCAGGACTAGCACGTGAAACTTTGGTTAAATGATCACAATGACCGTAATGCATTTGACTTGTTTACTTGCGTGTTTCTGACTGTTTTGAGGCGTTAGTTTGTTTCCATGTTCCTGACGTTTTTAGTATTTGTGTAGACAAACGAAAATGTTTACAAGGAGTTTCTCAATCAACCCTGGAATCATCCTCTGAATGTGCATGGTAGGACTCAATACCCATCATTTCTTTGTTCATATGTATATAAGTATTGTCAAGGATGGTCTGCCGCTTTTTGTAGAAATCTGTCTATTCACTCGACAGGAGCCTGCAGTTTCAGTTCTCGATTTGAATGGATTATTAGAGGTAGTTCATACGATGAGCCGTAGATGAGCCGAACCTATACATTTAGCAATTTCAGAAGTTGAGTTCGTCTTGGGTTCAACGTATGAAACCACTGAAAAACATCGGCTCGAGCCACAGTCACGCTGTTCAACACTGGCTCATCTCCTCCAGTCGCGCCATTGCTGGAACCGATGCTATAATAGGTTCGGGTCATCTATGGCTTATCGTATGAACTAGCTCTAAGCTGGTTAACATGTTTAGGCCAATAGATTTGAACAGGCTGCGATTTTATGCCATACAGAAACAAACACTCTCCTTGTGAAATGGTATGAAGTAAGCTTGCCTGGGCTTGTCATGAGATGTTTTGTTCAGTAAACTCCCCTCATTATCGATAAATAGATGACCATTCGAATTCTTTTTTGCGGGAAAGAAACGGCTTTCATGCCCAACAACGTAGCTTATGTCATCCGTCTTTCAGCACAGCTTTTGGACAGGTTCTTCTTTTCACAAAACGAAAATGAGATAATCTGAATTTCCCTTATTTAAATTTTGTCTTAGGAGCATCGGAAACCAAAAATCTGTAAGAGTTTATAGGTGAAAAGAAACTGCGATAGAGAACCTATTAAGTTAATGAGAGTAGCATGATGTACGTGTAGAAATTAGACGTCTGTACACGTACTTTTTTTATAAGAAAAAAGTTTTTAAGAAAATGAGGCTCAAATGGTCAAAATCTTAAGAAAATCTTAGGAAAACCACGAGGCTCACTTTCCAAAATTTAGTGGTGTCATGGGCCAAAGATCGATATTTCGTCGCTTTTGCATTCAAAATGTTAAAGATGGAATTCAAATTCAAGTATACAATATTATTAACGAAAGTGTAAACCACTCTAGCCAGTTTATTTCAGTAAAAGTTCAGAAAAATTTAAGAAGATCTCATGCTCAACTTCGGGAAAGTTAAGAAAATTGAGGCTCAGGCAAAATTATGGTTTTCTTATAAAAAATACGTGTACTTGACTGCACAATACTGAAGTTTGTACACTAATGAAGTAATGCTTTATTCAATTATATTACAAACAAAATGCTAATAACAATACCGTTAAGAATAACCTGGCGATCGATAGACGTAATTAGACAAGTCTGTATTTGACTGAGCCAAGCATGAATCACTGGGGTATTAAATGACAATAGCACACTAATGAAGAGCGATGTATTCAGTTGTATTACGACCAAGAGTGGTAGTCATAACCTAATAACATTGGTAACAATAATTATACATACTTTTGTACCAATAAAGTACATGAGAATATTACAGCCCAGAGTCGCTGAACTTTAAGAGTAATTTAAGAATAGGGCAAGGCTCTGGTTTCATCAAGGCTTAGAATTTATATATATTCCAATGATAGTACTACCTCTAGACTCACTATTACACTATCGATAAAATATTAATATTTATTATTATGTTCCACTTTTGCTTTGCTTTATGATAAAGTAAGACATCAACTGAGATTTTAATATATTCTTTTGATTTTCAGACGTAGTTACACCTTTGATATTTAAGAATAATTTAAGAATAATATAAGGCTCAAAACCAAAAACATTTAAGAATATTGAGGCTCGACGAAAAATAGGGTATTCTTGTAAACAGTGTGTATATTGTTTTTATACATGCCACCAGATTCCGCTACAAAAAGCTGCTATTGTGCAAGGATCTGTCACAATATAAACTTATAGTATTAAAAAAGTAAGTGATACATATTGGTAACGTCCCTTCAATTTAGTGTTAAAAACTAAGTGTTGATTTTCTACATTTGGTTCATTTGGCAGTTTGCTGAAAAGTACAACTCCTTTGAATTTAACGCTTTTTTAGTTTGATTTTATCACCTTTGGTGCCTTTACCAGGATTTTATGCATGCACATTAATAAATAAACGATCAAAGCAACCAAAGACAAACATGGAAAGAAATATCTGCCCTATTTAGTACAACGGTTACCAAGCAATCTTATCCATTGAAATCGTTGTTCAATATCTCTAGCTCTTAGTGGTCTTAGTGGTAGATAGCTGCATGCTTTTCCTACAGGATAAAGATAATTTCTATAATAAATATATGTTACAAAAAGCATCTATACAATTTTATCAGCGAGTAGACAGTAGCGGTTACAAATATATTAACTGGGTGGCTTGGTCAGTTGATTATCAAGGACATTGCTCACCAGATTTATTTTAACACTGACTCCTCCTTCAATCTCTGCCAGAAGTCTTGGAACACTTGCAGTATTTCTATTACTGATTGAGTATTATGTACCCTCTCCCCCTCGAAACAATGTTGATTGATACACGGCCGATAGCCATGAGAAAAATCACTATACTTGCAGATAATTCTATCGCAAGTGCACGTTTAATGCAAGATCTTTTTAGTGGGGAGGGGATATCGCGTGATTAAAATAGACTGGTCTATCATCAATATCAGATACTCTCTTTTTATAAGAATACCTTATTTTGCTGAGCCTCAATATTCTAAAATTTTTTTGGTTTTGTTTTTATTATTCTTAAATTATTATTCTTAAGAACCAAAGGCATAAAGCAAACTGAAAATTGACAGAATAATAGATATTACATGGATAGTAAATAAGTTATTCTACCAGCAGCATTACAACTCAAATATACAAAAGCCTGAGTCTTGCGTTAATTCTTAAAAGTATTTTTAAACTTCAGCGATTCTGAGTCTTGAAATTGTTATAAACTGTTTTCTTGTAAAAAGGAGTGTATCATGCAATAATTAATTGGTGTTCCAAGCAAGTCTTCTTTTAACGTTGTCACTAGTGGGGTATTTGTCAAGTAGGCCTTTATCCTACTCCACTATTGTTAAGGATACCGAGGACACAGAATTGTTAAGATTTATTGTTAAGCCATTGAAGTTTAAAGCCTACCATTGGCCGGGGAATCTATTGCCATGCGCAAGCCATGCACTATCCCATTGCACTGCCCACAATCAAGCAAACTGAAGCTGTGCATTCTACGCATGCTCTTAGATTCCCTTTGGGGAATGACCGCTAGCGCATAAACTTGAAAGATTCGTATCCCCAACAAACTAGTAATCAAATACATTGATATTTCCCCCCATTAGTTGGGGCTCATCTTGTGTGTTCAAAGTATGTATTGCTGGTAGAATTAATTAAGCAATTAGAAAGGGGTTTTGAGCAGTTGCTACCAGGGCAGAAAGTTGATTTATATAGCGGATTTGATATAGTAACAGAGAGCCAAGCTCTCAAGTCTATCAGAAACGAGAATTGTAAAGAAGTTTTTTGATAGGGACACTGGATGTTCCTAATAAGTTTGGTATTCTAGCCAAGGGTGCATTCCGTGTAAAATTTACGCCGAAGGTATGCCAGTGGCTCTTCAAGTGTACGCCAACATTCAATGTTGGCGTCGACTTGAGGTAAAAAGATCAAAAGAATCGTGCACCGAGATCTGCATTTTATTCAGGCAAGTACCTGCAGGGGGAACGAGGGGCAATTCCTCCAAATAAAAATTTTGCCTGGTTTTGCCCCCAGCAGTATTATTAGCCTGGAGATTTCCATAGCAAAATAAGGCTTTTACCCCTCCGATTTGATTGTACTTGGAGGTTTTGCCCCTCCGGCATTTCCTCCAGTTGCGTGCTCGATTTTATGACGCCAGTACCCCAAAGAATATAGTGTAGGCTATTTCCACGCCGCCTCGACGACAGGAAAGCTAACTCCACGCCGGAGATCTTTGGGCCTAACTGCATGAAATGCGCCTTGGTATGCTAGAAATGAAACTGTTCTCTTTTCACCCTTGTACAGTTTTTTGAGGTTTTCTAACGGCATTCTGGGGTTTTTTCGCAACGTATCTTGCACTGGGTTATATTCCGAGGTTTCAGAGAGTGGAGATGTCGACGAAGCTCTTGTGTAATGCCATCTAGGTTCACACGATATGGTTCTGTGCTCCTTTTTATGCAGTCTGACCTGAGATTGTTGATCGATGCTTTTTTGGAAGGCCCACTTTATACTTTAAGAAAGAAGATGTAAACTATAGAAAGTAATGAGCATGGTGAACATACACAAAGTTTTTAATGTCCTGTTAGTGCCCTTAGCAATCAATATGTTTCATATTCTTTACTTCGTTTGTATTCGCTTTCCACCATGTCCATATTTTCTCACGATTAGTTGGGTTGTTCTTTGTATCATCTGCTTTTGCGAACTAACGCAAAATCGCATATTTTGTAAATATCGCGTGTAGTTTTTGTTTCTCGTGCATCTGCTGTACTGCTAGCTTCCCTTGTGAATCTACCTAGTCTTGATGATAATATATATGAATAACTTGGTTTCCCAGACTACACGCCTTTATTGGAATCGGCTCTATTATAAAATTAGATAATTTTCTGAAATAGGATGGGATTTTTCGTTACTTTTATTTTCATTTATACATGCATACACACACAAACACACACAAACACACACACACACACACACACATATATATATATATATATATATATATATATATATATATTTCTTATATTTATGTATTTATAATTCTATATTTATGTACGTACCGTAAATCTTCGATTAAGCGCCTGGGCGCTTATTTAATTTTCGAAGCTTTAGGATGGGCGCTTAATCGGGACGGGCGCTTGATCGAAGATTTACGGTATGTATCTATGTAACAAACTAATTCTGAGAATATAAATTACACACCTAGAATAAACCAAAAATATACTTTTCTTACGCGTAAACGTTTGGAAATGTTTACTCGGAAGACAAGTGCATTTTTGGTTTATTATATATATATATATATATATATATATATATATATATATATATATATATATATATATATATATATATATATATATATTTACGCATTAAACTTCAGGTTTTAGCCGGAAGAATCTGCGTGATCAAACGAAACTAGTAGCAAAAGAAATGACTTTGAGTTTTGACCTATATTTAGTATATTTATAAGAGCACGAGCCTGAAATTTTTGGGAAAATTAAGAACAAGGCTGAAGCTGAAGCACTGTCCCAAAACGATTCATAAGCTTTAAAGTAATATATGGACACGAAATGCCCTTTCCTTGTTAGCCTGAGGAGAATTGACAGCCTTGTCACTTCTCCTCTTTGAATTTTGCGAATTAGTTGCCCCAAGTGAAACTACATTGTGTGTTAACTTTGTTTATTTATAATTGTTTATGAAACTTTCTAAATAAAAACCATTACTATGCAAGAGAGATCATCTTTGTTCTACCATTTGGCTCGTATTGAATTAAAACATCCAATGTTGTCTTGAACTGGCTAAATCATACGAATTTAGGAACAGTTCAGCCTCAAAACTTCGTAAAAATGAAGAACAGCCAGTCTGAACCTCAATTTTACTGGTTCTTATAAAAAAAGAATGTGTGCATGTTTCTCTTTTTGTGTTTATTTTCATGTCGTCCGTGCATACGATTTGCAGATTTTAGATATTACGAACAGTTTGCTACAGCTAGGGTCTAAAGGCCGATTTCGGTATTAAGAATACCCAATCTAGATCAACATTTAACTGGTTTGTGGGAATATATATTTCCCATGATGTAATTTATATTCAACGAATATCGAGCTCAGTAGGCTCTCTTATGATGACAACATCTGTTACACATATGCATAGCTGTCTCTATTACCGCGCACTGCTGACTGCATTTTGTTTATTGACAATAATTATAGTTCTCTTTGTATCAACAGCTTGCCTAGGCTTCCGCATAAAGGGAACATTCTTCTGTATTGTTCTGTTTTCATCAATATTAATCCTGTAGAAAGTGGAACGAACAATTGACGACCTAGAATCGATTAAGAAAGTCGTTGAATAGTAATGTTGAACGCTACGTTATATATTCACGAGTGACATTTCTGTTATTCGCTCTCTGGTGCTTATTGCATATTGACAGACAAAACCTGTTGGTGCCGTGTTTGCGTGACACTGCAGATAGTCAAAGTTTGTAGGAAGTTAGTGGTTTTAGTCGTCGCGTGTGTACGATAATTTATGTTCGAATAGCTCGTTTCACAGCATCAGGGCAGAACTATATATGGTATTTGTACTTGGTATGGTCATTTAATTTTATGTAATTGCTTCTTTCATGTGCAACTATTATTATCAGTGACAATTATGTGCTTCCATGGAAACATTTGAAACCTTCGTTTTGTATGAGCGATGTTAAGACAAAAGTGATTCTATGTCTGCATGCATGCGAGCTTCAGGACCACATATCTTGTTTTTCGCGCACGAGAAGCAGCGGTGCCGTTGATGATTCAGAGAGAGATATATATTGACTTCGTTTGTAAATGCAGTTCCTACTGATGACGAGTTGATGTTGGATTTCAACAAGAACCTTGAGGAGATGACAGAGATTGACGGTCGCTCTCAATTAACTATGATGCATAATACTGTACGGTTGGTGTAGCGTGTCTTAATCCTAAATGTATTTAGCGACAGCAAGTAGTTTATTTCGTGCTGCAGCTCACGATGAAAATGGAAATCTCACCTTACAAGATACTTTCGGCCTCTATTTTGGTAACTATTTTTCTTTTTTGGATTGTCTTTGCTACACAGAGCAATTGTTTTTTGCTGCCTATGAAAATCTTTGCCTATCTAAACTCTACAGCGGTGCTATTGTATGATTTCACTATTGAAAATACACGGCTTTTTTATTAGAAACCACTTTATCAGCAACGTAGTTCTAGACAGCCTAAAATTTAAGAAGTTTTTACAACTACAAGGAAAGAGCTAAGAAACTTTAGACAAATAGCTCGTTGAAATCGTTACCTGGTTCAAAGTAAAGCTGTACCACAACAATGTGAATATAATCTTGCTTTAGAATCTAACTCGTACTAACGCATTTTGTTTGTTATATGACAAATAGTTTGATACATTCACCTTCTGCGAACGGTTTCACAGCAGTTTAGTTGGCTAAGTTGAGAAACTTTTAGAACTAAAATGTAGCAACTTTTAGTACTAGGCCATGAGCTAGGTTTCTTATAAAAAAACTCATATACATGTCACAGGACGATGAGTTTATAGCACCCAATCGTTCAGGATCATAGAAATTTGACATGGGATTTGTTTGAGGGCATGGATGCCAGCCATGCTATGGGTAAAAATGACCATACAGAGCACCCCTATGTATAGGCTCAAAAATGTTGGGGGGGGGGCACGAACCCGTTCTTCCTCCCACACTGACTATTGGCTTATCATGTGGTTTAGTCGGAAAGTGCTAGAAGATTTTCTCATTTTCAACACATTTACTTTGCAATGGGTGATGAATGTGTGCTGTTTTTCTGGAGATAAAGAGTTTTTCGATAATGCATAAGAGATCACAAAAATTAACTGATCAGCTACACTCCTGTTTTATAAGAACACTTTTATAAAAACACGAGCCAGGAATTTGGTGGAAAATTAAGAACAAATTTTGAACACGGTCTAGGCTGAAGAATTGTCGAATACATATGTTCGGACAACGATGCATAAGTTTTCCACTTACATATGTACATGAAATGCCCTTTCCAACACTAGATACTGTGCTAACTTTCTAATTGTTTATAGACCTTTTTCAATAAAAACATTGATATGCAATAGAGACGATCTCGGATGTATCATTTGACTATTGGGCTCTCAATCAATCAAAACATCTAATGCTGTCTTGAACATATATTGTCTTACCTTTATTTCTATATTGCATACATCCTACTAATTTAAGAACAATTCAGCCTCAAAAACTTGGAAAAATTAAGAACAGCCAGCCTGAACCTTGATTTTACTGGTTCTTATATAAAAAGATTGTGCACCGATGTGTCTGGTTGCCCCGGTTCAGTTGACGTCTTCCTGATAAGTTTTTTCTTCAGATGGTACTACTTTTTAGAGATTTTAACTCTTGTCAGATTCCTTTTGCTTTTTGAGGTTTGATTTTTCCAGACCATTTTTGACACGCTGGATGGCTCCATATTCTAGTACATTACTGACTGTTAGTTAAAAATGTTTACTTCATGACAGATTCCACCATGATTTGGGTGCACTTGTATTCTTTTGAGATTCTTTTTCGATCACTTTCCTCCATTTTATTATGTACACTCTATTTTTTATAAGAACCAGTAAAATAGAAGCTCAGATTTTAGAAATACATAGGCAATATGCAAGGCAAGTTGGATGTTGTGATAGATTGAGAGCCCATTAACAAAATGTTACATCCAAGATGGCCTCTCTCTGCATACCAATGTTTATTATCGAAAAAGTTAGCACAATAAGCTTATGCATCGTTGTCCAAAAATACATTTTAGGGCAGTTCTTTAGCCTCAGGCTTGTTCTTAATTTGTTCTTAATTTTCCACCAAAGTTCAGGTTCTTGTTCTTATGAAATTCTTCTTATAAAACAATAGAAGTACACGGGCCACCCCAGCATGGGACGCATGCGTATTTTAGAGAATATCGCTCCACCGTTCTTTGGGGTGAGAATTCTGGAAAGTAAAATTATAATTTATTAGAGTCTGCTGCCAGCACTTGCCATTCAAACGGATGCCCAAGAATAGAGACTGTCTGAATGAATACCAGTTAGATATCTTCCAATCAAGCCAGCCCGGCTGACCATGGCAGCTCGCATCTTTGGTTAAAATTTAGGACGTGCTCTTGTTTGTTGACCTGTATATGTTAATTTGTGTTTGTAGTGACTGGCATTCTGCCATTTCTCCTCTTGATACCTAGACCTGCCTACCCTCTGTTCATGTGGTGGCTTGTTATTCCTCTTTGTGGTACTGTCTGTTATAAAGGAAGCTTTTACATATATTAGCTTGTCTGACAGCATGTTTATCTGGCCAGGTTGTTTTGTATCAGAGTAGCTTTTCTAACGTACACTGACTGGGTAGCTGTCTGTGGGGGAATTTTCTCTCCACCGATAAAGTCCTTGGTAATACTTGCAATATAATGAAATTCTTAACGTAGGTTTTTTTCATAACTTTTACTTAACTTCTCTTGACTTCATCTAGCATGATTAGAATTCTTAGGGCGAGGAAAATGACCAGAAACATAGTCACATATATGAGAAAGACGAGGAAACACAGTCAGTGGCAACGCCACGAAAAGACTGGGGGACATGCCCCTGTCCATTTTTCTCCAATATCGATTTTCGTATTCATCAAAATTCGAGGAGAAAAAGTTAGGGATGAGATCAGGGACCTTGCAACATTTGACTTAATTTTTTGCTTCACAAAATTGCGATGGTATCACGCTATCCTCGTGTCTTCTATTGATCGTCCTTATACTGAAATAGTAAGATAGTCAATTACTTGCGGTAAATGGGCGTGGTCACTGCTTAGTGTCTTCATCAAAATTCCCTCCAATCTGTAGTAGAACGACGACGAACTGTTCTAACATATGGTCAATTGTCAACGTTTTCTTAATATAGATATCACACTACCATAAGCCTTGGCTATTTCAATTTTTCCTCGTTTTTCCTCATAAACGAAAAGAATTTGCGTACCCACCTACTTTTTGGACGAAGACACCAAGGGGTGGCTCTCAAAATTTCATCCAAACCTTTTTGTTTCAAGACTTTTTCAGGGAAGTTTACATGGAAGTATTATGTTTTGCAGTGGTGTTGTTTTGTCTGTTTCATGTGGTCAAGACGAAATTCAACCCATCAGAATTTATCATTTATATTCATGAGTCCTAAACCCCCCATTAATGTTCTTGAAAACGCCCATCCTTAGCCCTAACCCCAGACTACAACAATATCACTAAGCCCTACCCCAACTCTTACCCCAACTTTAGCCATAACCCTAGCTCATGCACCTTTCAAGTTCTGATGGGCTTGCATTGCGTCTTGATAGTTTCATATCGATTAATCGGTTGTATAATTTTTGAGGTAAAGGCCCTTGATTTTAATTGATGGTTTAGCCAAGAAACCAACACATACACTTGGATTTCTAAGGGTCCTTATGCATGTGTCTAGTGTTTCTTATCCCTCTTATCCGCTGTGTATTGTTGTTTTAATTGCATATGGTAACTATCGTTGAAAGGCAACAGTGAGTGCCCCGTCTGAATGAAAGAGAGGGAAATTCTTTCATACAATGTTTTTCAGAAAGCTTTGAAATGAAATTGTACCGCTTGCATATTTCTCACAGCATCGAAATCAAAATAAATAGTCTATGGTTGAAATGAAAATATTTTGGTGGCGATCATCGTTTGATTTCCTGTTTTTGAGCGGAATCTCACCTAGTGATGGCTAAAGCAAATACCATCCTTCAGATACACTCTATTTTATAAGACAAACGTTTACAAGAATACTTGAGGCTCAGATTCGTTGAAATTTAAGAATAATGCTAGACTCTAGCTTTATCAAGACTTAAAATTTTTGAGTATTCAAGCTTTTCGTACTGCTTAAGTTTCAATTTCGCACTCCCAATACAATATTTATTATTCTGTTCCACTTTCCTTTTGCTTTCTGATGAAGCAAGACATCAACAGAGACTTCTATTTGATTTTTATGATCAAATGTCTATTTCTTTGATTTTTAGGTGAAATTACACCTATGGTATTTCAGAATAATTTAAGAGTAATCTAAGGCACAAAGCCAAAAAATTTAAGAATATTGAAGCTCAGCAAAAGTTTTTGGTATTCCTTTAAAGAGAACATATTCTTTTTATATCTATTAAGTTTAAAAGGATTTTTGTCTTATTAAGGATTGGATTGCCTGCTTTTTCTCTGCACTTAAAATTATTTGGACAGACGGTTTGGAAGGGGTTTTCAAGGTGTTTTAACTCGTATTTCATTGGGTACTGAGCGTTCGAGATTCGTTGTTCTTAAATCACGTTTTCCCTGAACTATCATCGTGAATTCATCGTAAGATCATCACAAAATTCAGATCTCGTAACAGCAAACCCCTGTGATTACGACTATCAGGCCCTTTGTACGAGTAATGTTGTTTTAGTGCATTACGAAAAAGTGGGCATTAATTAGAATTTCACAGAAAGGATAAAAGAAGTCATTTCCTATTCTTGGGGACATGTCTTTGCAGACAATTCTTAATTCCAACCCTTTTACTGCACTTGAGGCCCAGAATGAACCTTTTCTTCTTAAATTGTTCTTAGTGCTTTAGGGGCAGCTTCACCTGAAAATAAAAGGACTATTCAAGTCTTTGTTGATACTTACTTCATCATAAAGCAAAATGAAAATCGAACAAAACAATAAATAGTGTATCGCTAGTGCAAAAGTTAATGTAAAGCCAGTATTATAACTTAACTGACTCAATTACACAAAAATTTTAGGTCTTGATGGAGCTTGAGCCTTGCATAGTTTTAAAATTATCCTTGAATTTCAGCGAATTTGAGCCTTGGTAGTCTTACAAACTTTATTCTTGTAAAATAAAGAATTGTTTAATTTTACCACCATTACTGAGCATGGCTGCAAGCAGTTTGCTTGTTACAGGCGAAGTACTACGTATATTTTTTGACAGCTTTGGATCCATTCCTTCAACTATTTTTAATTGTACTTTCCTAATACTAGGATCGCTTAGTAGCGGTTTTTCAAAGAAAAGCCAAGGTGCACCGGTGTTGAATTTGCCGAGTATTTTGGAAGCGGACGAGTATTTATCCAGTATTTAGCCTATGATGAACAAGATTTTCCGAGTATCTGCTGCCTTACCCCCGCCCCCTACTGAATAATCGCTATTTTGATCGTTTTGCTCTTCACCTTGTCTTTTGCCAAATAGACTGCCAAACATATTATCGTATGAGAAATCTTAGACGTTCTAAATTTCATCCAGCGATCAAAAGTAATGTTCTATACAGGGGCATGCTGAAGCAGGGAGTGTGGGGTGTCACACCCCCTCCGACTTTTGCTGAAAACGTCGGTAATTCTATAGCTTGTTGGTAAATACTTGCTTTGTAATTATCGCTTGTCGGTAATCGACCACCGTTTGTCGGTAATTGATCGCCGTTTGTCGGTAATCGATTACCGTTTGTCAGTAATTCTGGGACATTAAGTAGCCTATCGGTAAAGTATTGTTGCTACACCCCCCCCCCACTCAAAGGCCTATCGTTACTCTACTGATTCGATAGCAGTAATTTTACTGTTTGAGGTTCTTGATAGTGATTGTCCATCCCATGGTTCTGTATTGTGTTGTTGTTGTTGATAAAAAGACTGTATTATATTTAATACTTTCTCTGACCTAGGTCTTGTCATAAACTAGCCAATTTTTGTAAGAACTTATTGTTGAAATAACCACATTAAGTCGGCTTCATGCAATGCACTCTACTGTTTGATTTTACTTTAATCTCTTTCCATAGGCGTTGGAGGTGGTGAGTTCAATGGTGATTTAGAGAGAGAAAAACCGAAGGTATCATTAATTCATTATTTACATTTAGGGCTCTGTCAGTTGATTCCCAAAGCATGTATTATCCTATTGTTTATAGTGTACAGCCAATTTTCTCCTTCGAGGAGCATGGAGACTCCAAGGTCTTGTTTGATTGAAAGTCAGACTGGCCGCAATTGTCATGTCATAGGCAGGACCACCGAGAGATTTCAGGGGCCTGGAGCTAGCAAGAAACCCTTGGCTGTCTGCGAGCGAAGCGTACAGAGAGTTTTGAGGGTCTAGGAATTAGCTTGTGAGAATTATATTTATGCTGGTCATGCTTTATGAGTCCCCTAGGCTTGAATCATTTGGAGTTATGAGGCCCTCCCTCAGATTTTGAAGGCATGTGGCAAATTGCCCCTCTGTCCCCCATCTCAGCGGCTTTAGTTTTAGGCAGGACAGAACAGCTTCTACATATAAGGAGTTGATACCACCAAATATGAATTGTTCCTTTGAATTGCGAAAGTTATATAAAATTGTGCCAAAGCTCTTATAGAAAAATTAGCTCATTGAGTTTCTCGAGCACTGTTCTCTTTATATCTGTTATTTGTGATACGTACTGGAAGGTAAAACATAGGATTTTGAAAGAACGCACGAACTTTAGAGGAAGGCATTGTTGACCGTCATCAGAGTGATGTTTTATACCTTTTCTGTCAATTTTCCTGTGACACTAAATTTGGAAGAGGCTTTAGGTTTCTTCCTACGTCATACATTCTCAAGAATACCCGCATGAAGATATTTCTAGCTCCATTGGCTATCGCCGCAGACCCCTATAAGCAATCTTTTCCCTTTCCAGCAATTTTATGGCAGCGTTGCAAGTAACGTTATTTTGTGCAGCGACCACTAATAAGAGAAAACAGGGATATTTTGAAATTTTCGAAGAACTACTCTCTGTTTCGGAAATCAAGGAAAAGCCAAGGAAATTTGATATTAGATTGGAAGCAAGTCAGGAGATTGTGTAGTTTTCACTTTTTAAATTAAATCTTAGAATCTTGTTAAGTTAAACTGATATCTGCATGTAGTATTACCAGATACGAAACGCTAGTGAGAATGTCAGGAAATGTTGCCAATTAGTCAAGGAAGTCAAGAAAAAAGCGAGGAATTGTGTATAGAAAATCCACTTGCCTCCCTGAGAACTCAACTCTCTATAAACACTTTGAAGCAAGCTACTGCTGTTCACCATTTCGTAAAGTATTTGTGTCGTCACTTTGCTTTGTGGCCAATTATTTAAATATTCACATTAGAGATTTACTTGAACTTATCTGTAGGCACCTCAGGGGCTAAAGGGATCAGTGAGGCGAAGCAACAGTTTTGCAAGTCAACCAAAAAAGGCTTCTGTCATGGATCGCGGATCGAATTCATCAGGTATGTTAATGCTTTTCATCAATATGTTTTAGCATGCACCTTGTAGTGCAGTAGCTGTGGGCAGAACTGAATGCGGTTTTTTGGTTTCGGATGTGGCTATAGGGTATAGTAGTATCCGGCTATACTTTTTATGGGAATAATAGTCTCTTGTTTGAGTTTTGTAGAATGATGTTGTGGGTGATATTAAGTCACATATTTGGCAGAAGCACAAATGTTTGATAGCAGTTACGCTGTTTGGGTAAATGTTTTCGGTTCAGATGAGATGCTTTATGTCATGTGTGTCAAGCTCAAGCCCGCGGGCCAGATGCGGCCCGGCGCTAAAATGCATCTGGCCTACACGATCATTTTATAAGTCATGTCATTTCTCGGCGATATGAGCCGCTAACAATACAGTATATACACGTTTTTTTATAGGGCAATGGATTATAATGGTTTATAAGAAAGCATTACTCAGCTGCTCAAAAGGTTAAAGAAGTTCAGTACTATGCTTACGTCTCATAATTCCAGTACTGAACGTTCTTAACTTTTTGAGCAACTGAGTTCTACTATTTTGTCAACCACTGTCTTATAGAAAAAGACAGTTTATAAGTGTATATGTGGTCAAACTTTGATTTATTTGTGTACACAATATTATAGATACGTGCATGCTTAAGCATTGGAGCTCAAATTATTTGCTACGAAAGTTTTGATACGTGAACCATGAAAATGTTAAGAAGGTTTCAACTCTAGGCTGAAAAAGCTTTCTTGTAACAAAAACTTGTATTAAATGATCACAACATAGCACTGTATATGCAAACATTCCCATGAAAGGTATGGTAGACCGGGTGTCTATAGATGTTTAGAACCCCCATTTCAAATCAATGCTAGCCCCTAGCAATAGCCAAGAGATGTTTTAGATGTAATGCATCATAGTGATGAAGGTCGCATGTTTTGGTTGACTAATGTTAGACCTTTTCGTGAAAGAATTGTCACGAGGGCGGTACATTGCCCGCGCAGATCAAATTAGGAAGGCGACTGGGCGATCAAATTTTTTGCTTCGTAGACATCCCCCTGAAGCGTGAAGGACAGGCAAGCTTTGGGTCTAGCAACAGATTCTTTACAAATTTATAATCTAGAATTGAGTGCTGAGTCATAATTGTTGGGAGCTAAGTCGGATTTTTGCAAGGGCAGTTAATTGCCCGTCTAAATAGGCCTACGAGGGCGCTTGCACGGGCTCAGGCGAGGACGATCGCCCGCGTAAAGCGAAAAGATCTGCCAATATTCAATGAGACGCTACGTCACATGACCATTACGTCATCTTCATCATGATTGGCCAATACGTATTCTCTGTCCGCCAAAACCGCGGTTTTGGGTGGCATAGGAAACGCATTAGCCAATCCTCATAAAGACACAGAATCTATTCTGTGATAAGATGACGTATTGGTGTTATTTCACAGCACCACTCTATTCCCCGCGAGTATTTTTCAGACAGCGTGTTTACAAACTTTTTGGGAATTCGATTTGTCCTTTGGAGAGAAATCCGTTTATTAGTGCTATTTGGCTCGCAACCCCATGTTGACTCTGAGTTTTAGCCCCCATTACCACTGCGTTGGACACCGCTGATTTATGCGAACATCTGCAGCTAAAGTCGGAGGAGCTTACAGGTGAATGGAACCCATTATATGGAAACAGGCTTAAGCGTGGCTTTTTTCTTGATGAGCATCTCGCGACGCCTATTCCATTAAAAATTTTTATCTGGATGGATTATTTAGACCCCCTGCAAAATTATATATGGCTAATCCTAATCTAATGCCCGTTAGATTTTTGATTTTTGGAAAATGAGTTGGATTTACTTGAACCATTGCCTGTTTTTCGTAGATTTAGCGAGAACTGCATTTATTACAAATCAAAACATTAATTGTGTGGCTTCAGAGAGAGAATGAAAGCTTTTCCATTAGCTTAGTGTTTATCCAGTTGCTGATTCCCTGGTTCAAGCTTTAATCCTCTAAAACCCAGACTACTTTTCTTGCTTCAATGTTTAATCTTTTAATGCATTTTACTGCCTTTGTCTGGATTTGCCTCTACAGCGCTATGACAATTCATTTGTTTGTGACGTACCCTGGTGTGAGCCTAATGGGTTGTATTCATCTCTCTTGTATTCATCTCTTCATATCTCCGGCTTGTTAGTAGATGTTTGTGGGATGTGGAAAGCAAAGGAATGCAATGAGTAGCTTGGTCCCCCTTCGTTGCCCCCCCCCCACTTCTCTAGGAAAGTATGACATTTTTGCATTTCGAATAAAATGGCTTACTGCAAATAATCGAGAATTAGGAAGATGTACACTGAATGAACATCGTCATTCTTGACTGTTGCTATACTTTGACATATAAAAATTGTCTCTCTAGCATTCCTTGTGTTTTTTGATCTTGCATGTAGATAGGCTTTAAGTAAATGTCAAAATATTAATGCATTTCTTGCCTTTGTGCTACCTTCAGTTATGTCATCATCCTGCAATCTTACTTCTTTATCATTTTGTCTGCTCTCCCTTCATTGTTGCTCTTTCATTTACACAGCTTTTTCATTTATAAGGGGCCAATCCCTATGCTCAAACAGGGCGTTTTGTTGGGATGAGAGGGGCGCGGTCTGTCCCTCTTTCCCCCACCTGGGGACCATGGCCCCCCTCCCGAGAATTTTCCGTCTAGGAACGTCCCTGGCAATGAAGGTTTTAATGTCATTGCCTACTTTTATTGGGATATGATTGCTACCATCAGACCTGTGTGTTACTTTTTTAATTAAAATAGGCATGCTTTATATGTGTAGGATCTATTAGCTTACTGAAGGGCGATTGAATGGGGAGGGAAGCTTCAAACTTTCCCAGAATTACTGACAAGTAATTTTGATTGCTACACCAGCTTTTCCGAACTACCGACGGCTTCTGCAAAGAGTGAGGGTATAAACCCCCATACCCCCGACTTCGACCCACCTTTGGTAGCAATGTATCTTGTCCGTTTTTGAACCTTGATTTTCCCATTCGTTAGCCGTATCGCCCAGTTCGATTAAATTGTTTAGTACATTTACGTATACGTTGCTGGGTCTTTTCCTACACATTTTGCCGCTTTGTGGGCGACAATTCTAGGCTTATTGAAGACCAGGGTCCTTTATTCAAGGAGCCTGGTCTTCAATAAGCCTAGAATGGTCTGTGCATTATGAACTCAATACATATAGCCTTTATGTATTGAGTTCAAAATGCACAGACCAGTTAAATTATTAGCATCATATTAACGTGAAAGCCCGAATTATATCAACACTGTATTTTTATTTTGAAAGAGTGACTGCTATAATGTTAGATGTTTTTGTTTGTTCCTTTATTCTTCCTAAAAATTCTTTACTTTTTAAGGCCTTCTGTTTAGAAATATACGGCGAGGATTACCGTGAGGAACTACCTGAGGGGAATATTGTGAAGCCGCTTTCTGGAGCTTATTATTCATACGTCAGATTTCTCGTTTGTATGAGTAGAATAAGGAGAGTCCCTTAAGCTCATCAGCTAGCTTTAAGAATCGTTCTGGCATTGAAGTCGATAAACATTGTTTAAGTGCTGTTTATTTGTGCTTTTTTGTTGAACGAGGAAAAATGTGCTATTTTTAGTTAGCAAGTATGAAACCCAAAGGTATTTTTTCTCAGATTTGATAATATGTAGATACAATTAGATCAGAAATTGTTAGAGTTTGAAGTTGTAATTTAATTTCTGAGTGTTAAAGATTATATGCTGTCATAGATTTTTACAGAAACAACTATTTCCTATCTATGTACATTTGTCGTCGATGAAAGGCAAATTTTTCTCAGAGCTTTTGTTTGTAAACAACATCCAGATGCCTAGGCATCGAACGTTTTTGCCATGCCTTCTTGCGATGATATTTTCTATTCAGTTATGAAAATGACATCATTTGTTGCCTTTTATGTTGAGGACCAGGTGACCACGTGCTTTTCCTGCCTTGAAAGACTCAATTGCTTTTTTGTGAAAATTTGGTTTTTTGTTTCTTATAAATACATCAAGAAATACTTCTTATACATACAAGCTAAATATGGCCTGAAGAAGTACAAAGTATTCCAACCGGACAACCTAGTATTTATGGCCAGCACATCCTCAATACCTCAATACATCTGATGATCGCATAAGCGTGAAACTTGGAGTTATAGTTTTATGGCCTTAATGAGACTTATAATGCTTTTATTTCGATGTTGTAGCTCTATGGTACACATATTGAGCATTGTTTTCGATACTTTTCCGTTAAAGTGTTACATTATATATGAATATATATATATATATATATATATATATATATATATATATATATATATATATATATATATATATATATATATATATATA
>OLMO02000257.1:8435441-8499373 GCA_900291935.2 Cassiopea xamachana | reverse complement strand
ATATATATATATATATATATATATATATATATATATATATATATATATATATATATATATATATATATATATATATATATATAAAACAAAAATCGTACAAATTAACGAGTGGAAGCAAGTCAATATACTCTTTTTTGACAAATTAATATTGTAAAGGGTCTGAATTTTTCTTGAACAAAGCGCTAGACTTTCTTAATTTTTTGACGGGGCCAGCACTCATTTCTTATAAACCTGTTTCTTGTAAAGAAAGACGTGTTGTGATAAATCTTAGTTAACAACAGAAGTTATACTGTTGACGAGCAACCAACTTTGCATACATAACATTTTGTACACAGATACTTATGAAATTTCCTAGGTCTCAACGGGTCATCACCGCGCTTTCTTGACTTTTTTTAGCACTTGACCACTCCTTTCTTAAGAAACACGTTCTTATAAATAGCATAGCATATTATTATGTGAAGTATTAAGCGTTGGTTATAAAGCTTTTATGAAGCATTTTTCTATGGCCATTGCTGAAGAGGAAAACATTAGCTGGATTACTGCACATAATGCGACTTTGTCACTGGAAAACCCTCTTAAGTTTCCTTAGAACCGTTTTTATTGAAACTGGTTAGAAGCGGAATGCAAAGGGATATAATGTCACGGTTAGACAAGATAGTAACTAGTGTGAGAATATTCAACTTTATCAGAAACAGTTTTGCTCAATGAGGCGTAACTTTCGCTTAATTTATTTAACCAGTGCAGAATGTGTTTTCATAAGTTGTTTTTATAGTGTAAATTCACGCGTGTTCATTTTAATTTGTGTCAATAACACAGATGTTTGCTTGGTCGCTGCTGGGCATTGTCGAACGATCCAACAAACTCAATATCATTCATTTTTCCTGGAGTTTGTTTAATTTAGTGAAAAACTGAGCCGCTTGATCCAGAATCTGCTGTACTACGGAGCGATATCAGCAAAGAGCATCCCCTCATTATAAGCGACTATTGATACTCGAGCGGTAAAACTGTTTTTTTGGGGGGAGAGATATATATTATAAAAAGTCGGTATTTTTGATTGTGGCTATTTTTCATTTCTCGATATTGGTGCAAGTTCTCTAAAGACACCAGTTTCTAGCAAAGTATGTGATTTAAAAGGTGGTGAGTGCATTGTTCCTTTAGAGTATGAGTTTGAACATTATTTCTTTGTAAATATAAAGGTAGAGACAATTAGATTAGAGGTACAAACAGCTATGTTTTGATTCTTTGTAGTCTGCTGCGGTTTTTTTTCAAAAATGTCAGTTAAATTGTAGCATTGATTTTTCTCCGCAACTTAAATTGTTTATACATTCACTGCTAGTTCCGTTCGCTTGGAATACTGTCCCTTTCTAGCTAGATGGCTCAAATCATAGCTGTTTCTCACTTCTAAGCAGTCGCTAATGAACGACAGTAGAACTACCTTGTATCAAACAACTTGACTGCAATGTCATTACTTATTATAAAATTCACAATTGTTAATTTATTGTTTCTCTTTTTTAGGCGGTGGCAGTTCTGGTGCTGTCGATGAATGTGATTTTGTTTCCCAATGGGAAGAGAGCATCGATCTGCGAGTAAATATTTCTCTTTACCATACGCTTATAGTAATGATAATACTGTTGATTGTAGCTTGCATCGAAGTTGTATCTGAGTTTTATTGAATGTTCTCTTGATTTTTGTTAGACCTTATGCTTGTAGTCTGTTTAGATTTTTTGTCATGTTTTGGTGAAGGTGTTAAAGATGTTGGTTTTATGTCTATAGGTATATTATTAAAACTATTATTCTTTACACGCATGCACTTAATATTTGCAATACGATTTAAACAGTAAAATTTATGCTATAACACACTGGATCTCATCAACTCATTGGCAAAAAAACACTAGTGACCAAAAGCGTGTTTCAGGTTCAATTTTATTATTTGCACTCCGTATGGAGTGCTACATTTGACGTAGGCCTATTTTCAATTGCAAAAGAAATATCAAGAAATTAATTCAACCAGGGGCGCCCTTTGGCAGTTTTAAATGGGGAGGGATTTACAAGGATGAAGTATACGACAAATATTTATTTCTATTTCATCCAACAAAGAAGCCTTTATGCTACTGGTACTGATTGTTTCTTTTACTGACAGTATTTACATTTTTGCAAAGGATGATCATTTACGGACAATTTGCAGATTTACCGAGCACTTTTCAAAATAATGGAGATGCCCATGATATTGACCATATTCAAAAGGCTATTTTTGATTTTCCTGTCACCTTTTATTAAATAGAATTATCATTTCCTCATCTGATATTGAGTTAATAGCTAGGCTGAAATTAGTATGGCATCTATTCCTTGACTTTATCTCATAGGTATATTCAATAAAAGATGCAACAGAAGAACTGAATAAAATAAACAACGTATTGTCAAATCCAAACAATGATTGGGAACAAAGAGTTTCATCTGTGAGTGTCTTTTTCACTTAAATGACATTACTCAGTTAGCTTTCTACTGGATCAGAGTGCTACCTGCAAGTAACATGATACTATCTTATGCGCCTTCTTTCTACTTCACTCTTGCTCATTTGTGCTTGATTGAGGGGAGAGGTCATATTGCACTTTCTGAAGTTTTTCACCCCTCAAAGCATTTTATAATGACCCTCCAATTTTAGCAAAATTTGGGGATTATTGCTATCAGCAGTATTTTCACTTTCATTTTCATCGCATTATTCATGAATCAACTATCCATCAAGCACTTCACAACCTTTGTCAGGTAGAACACTGCCTATCACTCCATCTAATTTTCGCTTCATCATCTAGTGGGATCATCAACTCCTCTACTTCCTTCAGGGTTGCTTCGCTTCTCCTGGTAGGTCATTTTATTACCATCCCTCCACTTTATGAAAATCTAGAAAAATATCCGCCCACTGCTAATTCGACCCCCCTAAAATTAAGCATAAAAGAGTATTTGAAGTAAAGGTATTGGCTGTCTATTTGCGAGTTACTTAACAATTTTCTGCTTGGTAGCTGCTGTTGAGCCACACAACATTTTCACGTTCTATTCGATATATTAAATTTTTTCAGATTTGCTGTTTGAATTTTTCATTCATTTTTTCCCTACAGCTTAAACGACTCCGTGAACTTGTCAAGCAATATGGTGATTATGAGCAGCTTCCAAAATTGCTTCGTGATCTTGAAAATTCCCTTCGTATTTCGGTATGTGTATCTATGACACTCCTTTTGCCATGAGATGTTTTATACTTCAATAGGCTCTGATACATCACCATGTTTTTTTATTTCATTTTAGCGAAGCCTTCTACATCAGCTGAAATATGCATAATCAAGAAGACGATAGATTTAGTATAGAATGTTTGTCTTTCTTTTTAAAGAATCCTTAGAAGTTGGATTACGATTTTATTACCTCTTTTTAGGTAAAAGACTTGAGGTCACAGGTAGTTAAAGAGGCTTGCTTAGCACTAAGGTTGGTAGTTTGCTCTTTCACTAGCCACAAGATGTGTTTCACTAAGCAGTTGTTTACTTGTTTTTCTACATATTGCTCGATATATCACTCTTTTAGTATTTGTTATATGTTTGACGTTAAATCATTAAACATATGTTTTATTTGTCTTTTCAGCCTCTTTGCTTCCCGGTTGCAAAGAGATTTTGATTTCCTCGCTGAAGTGCTGACTCCACCATTAATCACTTTGATTCCAAATTCGGTCAAGGTTCGTCAACTTCTAACCTTATTTGTGTAGTCAGGTCTCAATTTTCAATTTCGCTAGCTGTTGGCACAGAATTATCATTTTGCATCAGCCAAAGTATAGTAGGCCGGAACCAGCATTTTCTTCAAAGCAAAAGTGTTTTCTTATTTCTTGCGGATTTCATAACTATCTTCTGCCATTTCTAGGTTATGGCATCTTCAGGAAATGCCTGTCTACGCCTTATAATCAAGGTATAAGCCTGTGCTATATTTTATCTGAATACTTTTTTGTAGTCAACATTCTTATGAGTTTAATAGTAAGACAAGTAGTAGCAGAGCAAGTCAAAAGAACTGCTAGGTCACAGGTTATCATCTTTCATCCCAAATCGACGCTACCATTGGAAATGAAAGATAAATCCAATTAGACGAGCCATCATCGTTGACAAGTTTTTATTATTATAGCCAAACCCAAGTTAGCGTGTTTCGAGACAAGCTTGCCCAATCCTCAGCCATTTGAGAAAGCTATTAGAGATAGAAGTTATACGTTTACGTTGTTCACATGTAGCTCTGCCCAACTACGATAAAATGAGCCTTTGCTGTACTTCTCAGTGACTCTGATTGTTGTAATGATATTGATTCTTCTCATAGTTATATTCCTTGTTTTTTCCAATGTCCATTCTGATTATACCAACCCCGGATATTACTAAGTTTTACTAATTTAGCAATCGTTTTCTATTACTAATTTCTGGCCCACACTATCTAGCTTTAATTTTCATTTTGCGCATTTGCATTCCATGATTTGAAATTTGACCCCATAGCAAATCTTACTTTTTTCGCTGTATCTTTACTTTGTTTTTATAGCACACCCATAACCCCAAGCTCATTCCGATATTCGTAAGCAATTTGTTGACAAATAAATCAAAAGAAATAAGGAGGTAGGCCAAATGTTTCCGTTTCTGAATGTGTGTCTCCATTTCATATACTTATTACCTGAATGCCGATATCCCAGTTAATTAAATAAATGTAAAGTGTTATTAGTAAATGCTCGAAGAAGCAAGGACATTAGATACTTTTGCTTATTTTGTAGACAAATTTAATGATACAAGAACAAAGAATGTAGTTATTTGGCTCCAAAATGTCTGTCTCACCAAGCAAATAATTATCATCATACAGACATATATCTAAATATTCTCTTATGCGAATTGTCTATTCCTGCATATATTCAATGTTTTTCACAATTTTTATTGTAGAAGATGTGGTGAATACCTTGACCTGTTGCTAGAGACATGGGAAACAAACTCACTTAAAGGGTAAGTGACAGATGGCGTTACACAGTATTTCTCTTAGGAATTGTAATATTCACATGGAGCTGTTGTTTTGTCCTTGAAAAACTTTGTTGGCGATCAGAAAAGATTGTTATGAAAATGTTTGTAGGATAATATTATTTTTCTATTTCCTCAATTTCCGCTTCCACAAATAACGGATTGCTCTTTGAAAAGCTCTCTTGTCATTTGTACAATAGAATTGAATGTTATCGGGTATATCAAGCCTACGAGTTTGGAAATGAACTGCTCTAGATCCAAGAAGAGACTGGACGATGATTGTCTTAGATTAACCTATGAGATATATATTTCATATGTACTAACCGTTGCTAGCTGAATCCAGCCGAGAAGACAATTTTTTTCTTTCTACTCTATTGCTGGCTGTGCTCGTTTATATAGCACAGCTTAGAATTTCCAAACATTGCGGCTCCCATGTTTTTTGTTGCTCGTCTCTCTTGCTACTTAAAAGCAGTTCACATTGTCTATATCGTGTCTATATTGTCTATGTCTATAGACGTTCCTGTATATCCAGGGTGGCCAACAAACCATGGAAGACCATGGAATACCCTGAAAAACCCTGGATTTTGTTTGCCCCTGGAAAAATACCCTGGAAAGCCCTGAAGTTACATCCCACCCCTGAAAAATTATGTTCTGAAGCAGATTTTCCATGCATCAATTTTTTGGCCTTGCAGTGCTGTTGCATTTTTTTATTCCTGTAGTGCAGGGTAGGAGGATCTATGAGGTTATTGGGGGGTAAATACAACGTATCATTTGTCATGTGGCAAGCAGTCTCTTTTTCCAACAACAGACACAAGATTTCAAGTAAAACACAGAATGAAAGGTGGATGGGTACAGATCTATATGGGATAATTATATTTTTCGAAAACATAGTCAAACGTACCCTGGAAAATCCCTAAAATTTGGCAGAAAATCCCCTGGAAAACCTTGGAAAAAAGAATTTCATTTCACTGTTGGCCACCCTGATATCAACTCTAGAATAGAAACTCGCCTCTTGAGGCCCACCATGTTGGATGACTGGCCTTGATTCAATAAATATTACATTTTTGTACGTTAGGCAAGTAGCTCTTATTGAAGAAGCGATAAGAAAGGGCATTAGCGATGCTGATTCGGAAGCCCGTGCAGCAGTACGAAGGTTTGTAGGTTTATTGTATGCTTCACAGTTGTTTGATTTAGTACTTCACAGTCTCCATTTGGATGTGAATTTATGCTTGCGTTTTCTGCTTCCCAAGTTTAATTCTTTATTGAAATATTTTCGTGACACTTACACGATGCTTCCGTTTGTAGTGTGAACTTAGTAGTACTTTTAGCTCCTAATTAGTTCTATTTATGGTTCAGGGCGTACTGGCATTTTGCGCAACACTACAAATCTAGAGCTGACAGGTATGCTTTGCTTCGGATTTTATACGCTATTAGAATTACGCAACAAATCGCTGAAAAATGTTGTAAAGCATAGGCCATTTGCTTCCCTTATTTGTTAGATATGTCACGATAATGACTGTGCTATGAGCTTGCTGTCAAGTTGGTGGTAGTTTAAATTAATGAAATTAGCTGTGATTACAATTTAGTACACATCCAAATTAACGACCGATTTGGTGCTCGTAATTCTTGTTTATAGCCGTTGCTTTTGATCGTTCCGCCCACCTGATGTCGTGTGTTTTTAAATTTGTAGCCTAATGGACTCTTTTGAGAGCTCAAAGCAAAAACTGCTTCAAAGTGACAGAAATTTGTTACAAGCCGGTTTGACTAGACCGGCATCTACCACTGGGAGTTATAGAACAAAGCCTATAAGGAACCAAAGAACAACAAGTGCATCATCATCAGGTGATGTTGAAGATCGGGGGTGAGTTATTTTTTATTGATCTTGGCCACTCGTTCTGACCTTTTCTTTTCAAGGAATCGTTACCATCAAATATCTCTCATCCTTAGCTTTTCTTGTGTACAGCTTTTTGAACCTACCTTTCACTTCCATATGGAAACACTTACTGATTTATTTAAAATACTTTTGAGTCTTTCCTTGGTATTTTTTGATGTCTGGTTTCAATGATATCTTTTCAATCAGAAGTATTTAAATGTATTCAGAATTTTGCACTACAATTACTATGGAGTGGTATTCAGTGTATTCAATTCAAGTGGTCAGTGCTTACCCCATTGTCCACCATTGATGTTTCTTTTATTTTGAGTTCGACACTTAGGTTCTTACCGTGATTCCTCGAATGGGCCCCCTAGGGCTCGTAACCGATTTGCTGCTGGGATTTTTACATGAGGTTTACCCCATGGGAACTTTTTCTATCAACGGACTATTTTTTAATGCTACAAATGCAGATAATGTATCGTATTTGTTGAATATACAACTTTCCATTGACAAATGACTGCTTTTTCATTGGGAGCTTTCTGAAGTACAAATAGAGGCTCAAATAACTATAGTCACGTGTCAGGGGTTGAAGCTGTTCAATGAGGGGCTCGTTAAAATATCATGATTTAGGATGAGAGGCTAGCTTTAGGGTGGTCAATTTGAGAATTTACGGTATTGTTAGTTGCTATTGGAGCATTGTTACTTACTATCAGGAGTTGTTATGGGACATGAAATCCTCTTTTCCACAGTGTGATGCCACCACCAAGAAATCCAGCTCCTCGAGGTATTTTACCGTCACTAGTTTAAGTTTGTTCTTATTTGACTCAACTTTAAGGAGAATTGCAACTCCCCTTCTATTTCCCATTACGGTAAATTTTAGGTTTGGCATAAATTTGCGTTTAATTTTTATAAAAAATAGTGACTAAGTAGTTTGATTCAAAAATATTTTAATCTGTATTTAATCCTTTGAAAAATAAGCATAGAATAGCAACAACAAAGTTCCTATTTGTACAATAAATGATTGATTTTTTCGTCTATTTACTTTCAGAGCTGCTTTGGCTTTGAGGCCCCTTACTAGAAAATATCATTTAGGATGTTTAGAGAATTTGCCGTGAAGCTTTTTTAATTAAGTATTTTCAACTTCAGAGACTCAGCGTTACCCTATGGGTATGCAAAGGTCTGCAAGTCAATTGGATGGAAGGAATCTTATGAAAGCACCAAAAATGGAACCACGTCAGAAATCATGTGATGATTTTATCAGAAATTCGAAAGGGAGAAATTCTGTGCAAAAACCGGCAAGAAGACAAATGGTCACTTCACAACGTAAGTTAATGTCAAATTTTAGTAACTCGGTTACGCTCTCTATTTTATTTGTGTATATATTTATATGTATTGATGTTTTTGTACGTGCATGTGCGTTTTTGCTTGCGTATAATTTGTGTGTTTGTGTGTGTACCTGTGCTTGGCTTTAAGATAAGAACTTAAAACCCCCACACCCCATGAAGTATCCTGTCATTATTCATTTAATCCACACCCTATTCTGTGCTGCAGAGTGATGATTTTATGCAAAGTGCTCTATGTTACGATTTCTTTATTGGTATCACCGTACACTTCGTACCCATGAATGACTCACATTGGCTATTAGGATTGATGCATTTATAATTTGGAGCCTATATTTCAAGCTTCCTTCCCTCTCTCTGCAATGTGGGAAAGTATTTTCTCATCGTTGAAAAGAACCGGACACAAACCAAACTCCCGGTTAATAAATTTTCTGAGCTTTCTATCAATACAGGAAATTTTGCCCCTAATTTTCAGGGCCGTTTCCACCATTTTCCTTCGTGTGTAAACTAGGGGTGTACCGGATATCCGGCAGGCCGGATAATCCGGCGCCGGATCTTAGATTTGTTGTATATCCGGATCCGGCCAGATCAAGAAAAAATCCGGTTGGTCAACCGGATTTTCTCAATTTTTAAGTTTCAAAAATCAATGAGGCATTAAACTGTCAAAGAAAGATAGAGATGAACAAAACGATGAATACAAGTCTTATTCAGTGTCTATTTTGCACTTTTAAGTATGCAAGTGAAGGTCAAGTTGAAGTTAAAGTCTAATTCTGTTTACATTTTGATGAAGAAAAAGCAACATTTTGCCATTTCGAGGCAAAAGTCGAGAGCATTTTTCTTCAAAAATGTTTCCAGCTTCTGAGAAGAGCCGTTCTGAGCATACACTAGAGGCATGCATCGATAAATATTGTTTAGCCAGTTGCGATATGCGAGGGAATGAAGACTCGTGCTGCTTCCACCAAATAAACGGATTTTCGTTTCTTTCGATGTTTGGCATGTTCATGTAGCCTTCCAGCTCAGCTGCCAAAACTGAGACAGGAACAGTATTCCTTTGTGCTCTTGCTTCACCTTCTTCAATGACGGGGCTGTTTTCTTGTTCATCAAATAGCTCATCGTAGCAAGATGAAAAGTCAATGTGTATATCCTCTTGCAAGGAGTCTCCTTTCTTTTTCTTAGCTGGAGGCTCATTTTCTAGGCTTAAGCTTCCATCTCCTTCACTTACTTGCTCTATTTGTTCTTCGGCGACTCTTTTTACTTCTTCCAAGAGCATCGTTTTCCCTTCAGCAAACGACTCATGTTGTATGTATCTTCGCTTGAATCTGGGGTCTAAAAGGTTGCTTAGTACATAAGGTTTATCAAACATGATATTTAACTTATCTTCAAGCTGTGGTGCTAGAAATCGCTTCTTCAAAGCATTTCGTAGCTCGTCCTTTAGCGTGTAGACGCCCGAAGCCTTGACGTTACATTTGTTAAGATATCTGTTCAATGCTGCAACGTCTGGAATGACTGATGAAAGCAGGGACTGTTCACCACTAACTTTATTTGTGATTTCAAAAAATGGCTACAACAGGCGAAGAACTTTATCCATCAACTGCCACTCATTGGGTGTAGGAACTGGAATTTCATGATCGGCTGCATACAACTGAACGGCAGTTTTGAGAACACTAATGCGCTGCAACATGGCAATACTATGGCAGCCTTCAAGCCTGTTCACAAACTAGGTGTAAATTTTAAGGCATTACATTTATCAAATGTTGAATAAATGTGCCGAGCGCGAAAGTGCAATGTCAGTAGAAGCCCATAAGGGGTCTTTATAACCCTAATGAAGGAAACAGGTCATACTGATGGAAAATCCGGTAAGGCCGGATTATCCGGCCGAATTTCAATGTAAAAAATCCGGTAAATCCGGTTCCGGCCGGATTTTATAAAAAGCGATCCGGTACACCCCTAGTGTAAACCCAGATTTACCCAATAGATGTATCGAGTGATTGCACCATGATTTTAGTCATTTCGTATAGCTAGGAATACCTACCACCATTGTCAGACAGGAGTTAAATTTCCCTAGTTAAACGAGAATTTTGGCAAATTAATTGAGGAGGGCAAGAATGAGGGTCCGGGGGCGATGCCCTAAAAATATTTTTCATGTCCACACTTTGCAGACTCTCAGAAAATGTTGAAAATGTCATTTCTGCAGTATTATTCTACAAAAACTTGTCTCATGCAATTAGGATGGAAGTCTTTTCAGTATTTCTGAAAATTACCAACTAGCTTTGCAGTATTACCGATCACCCTGCCTTCGTGAATGTTTAGAGGGCAGGACAGTCCCAAATCCCCATGTCCCCGGCTCTGCTCTTCGTTGCACATATTGACCAACATGAGAAATATGGGTGAAAGGAATGATTTGTATTAATGAGACAATAAATTCAGTTGTTTGTTATTGAAACAGTAGTCTGTTTATAAGATAGATATAATTATCTTGTTGTTTTTTATTGTTTAGAGTCTCTCCTCACGTTGTTAATTATGAATGAAATCCAGACTGTTTTAATCTGCATTTTGATGAATTATTTGTAGTTTTGTGCATGATAGTAAAAGTAAGCTGTTCGTGGTAATTTATTAATAAGAGCTAAAATGTGGTTTCGAATATCGAGTTTTTGCTCTAACTAACCATTACCAATATCGAAGTAGGTATCTTGCAAAAAATCCGCGTGAATTTTATTGTTATTTTATCTACCTCAATCTCTCTGCTGGAGATATTGAATTCTTTTCTGTCGATTTGGTTTCCTATTTTTCGTGATTGTAAAGCTTAGATTTTAAACATAATCAAAGACGAATATTAAAGTAGGATGGTTGTTTGTGGGTAGTCATCGTAAATAGACAGTTGGTTGGATGCTGTATTATTTAAATTATTTATCAAGTTCGCGAATCCTAACAAGAATTCCCGAGACTTGTTCGTTTTGATTAATCAGCTATGGCTTCATGCGATGAGGTCTTGCGTAGCTTGGACCATCTGCTTTTAGTCGCAATACCTGTTTTTCATCAACGCTGAGTTAGTTAAGTTTGTTCGTCGTGCCAGTTTTACAGACATGTTTGATAAGTTTCAATTATATTTTGCAGCTTCTAGTCGTTCAAATTCTCCGGTGAGAAGAATGCCTTCCTTCTCGAGGGAGAGGTCTGAAGATTACATGAAAAGAATCAGCCCAATGAAAACTAGGATACCAACCCCGAGGTAATTATGCTGTTTTCAAATTTTCAAATCTTTGTATTCGTTGATTAATTAACCCGTATCCCCCCTGCGTTTAACCCGTATTCCCCGCTGCGTTTAACCCGTATTTCCCCGTGTGTTGTTTGGTAAACTTGTGTTTCAAAGTTGTTCGTCTGTTGTCCTCTGCGTTCTCATTTATACCCACATCCTACGTTCAATTATCTTTTATTTCCTGTGTTCGTATACTTAATTTATTAGCCTTTCAAATATACAGTCATTCATTTAGCATTGAAGATTAGTTTCTTGGCTCTATCAATTTGTCAGGAAATACAGCTTTCTTTCTACTATATTGTTTTTCTGCTATAGTGACGTTGCAAGTGGTTTGAATCTTGTTACAAAAGTATTTTGAATTTGACAACATAAGGATTAGGCCATAGTTGATTACAAAACCTTACCTTGCTGTTATCTATGCTCAACTCACACGGTTGTTGTTTTGAAGAAACCTAGCGTGAGGCCTAGTTTCTAAGCTCTCTACTTTCCAAGCATTTCTTTGCTAGTTTCTTAATTCTAAGAAAAACTCAAGTGTATCCAGCACATGTTATTCTGCTTTTGAGGTGAACATTGCACCTCGAATTACTGAAGTTTCTTAGTCTATTTTGTGTAGTACTTTACTTTGACAGGGTTGGGTTCGTTCAAGACTCGAAAAGCCTCGAAAATTGGCTGACTTTCTCATGAGTTTAAAGACAACCTGTAATAACCAGGGCTTAGAAAGGAAACTGTTGGGGTGTTTTGTGCCTTGTGTGTCTTAATTGCTTCCAATTACATTAAAGAAACTCTGATATGTTCCTATTGTAATTAACTTCTGTGCATAGGATACAAGCAAAATAGCGTAATCGTATCTGAGTTTCATCCATCGAATTTTTAGCATGCATCTTTCAAGATGGTTGTAACCTGTGTTATTCGGTGCCACAATTAATCAATTAAAGTCATCTGACTTCATAGTTAAGTCAGGGACAAATCGGGGGAATTTCGTTTACAGAATTTTTTACGAATCCTGTTTGAATTTCTTATTGGATAGGAACCTAAAGGCAATGATTTGCATCACTCCACTGTGACTATCAACGAAGTCACAGCTTTGTATATTTATTGATATTCAGTGATATTTCCTTTTTACATATTGGTATGAAACATCTGACTGATACAGTGGGTTTGTTGTCAGTAGTTCATTTAAAGTATTGAAATCAGCTTTATGTTCAGGCCGCAAAATAAGCATTTTGCATAGCTTGCAAATGATGTTTGATCCCAGTGTGCAATTCTAGTTTTTGCATTTTAGGAAAGCATCGACCTCCCATTCATCATCACGTCCAAATTCGAGGACTGGAAGTAGGGACTCGAGCCCGATTCGTGCAGGTCGAGGGATGGGGAACGCAGTTTTTGCTGGTGACATGAGAGGGAGATATAACGGAAACCAAGGTATGAGAAGCATTCTTAGATAAGTCTAACATGGAACCCAGAGTTTGATAGTATTTAAGACAAAGATAGCATGGAAGGCAACCAAGATAATGTCAGAATAGTTGTGGAGTGTTAACTAATGAAGGGATTTATAGGTTGTATATTTCAAGTGTATTTTCGTAGCCATTTCTCTGTGTAGCGAAAGTGTGGCTGTTGTCTTGCTTGTTTATAACTGTCTTTGTGTTCTTTATGTGTTTGTTGATGTTTGTTAATTTATTTGTAGTAAAAGGATGTGTACAAGTAGAGTCGATACTATGCATCCTCTAGAAGACTTTTCACCGGATTTTGTGATATATGATCTTTCGTATGAAAGTCAGAAATATCTCCAATTTCTTCCTTCGATTAATCGTACTATTTCTGTTTGTTATTTTTGCCTTAAAGGTGGGAGAAATGTAACAGAAGATGAGCTCTGGGATGCTTACGTAAGTGAGCACTAACATATGTTACTAGTTAAGGGATTTCAACTCATTGAGGAAATATTCACATTATTTCCAGTTCGCTTTTGTGCTTAAAATTATTTAAAGGGCCATTCAGAAAGTATGTAAGCTCAATTTCATCCTTTTTTGGACCCCCTTCCCTCTTGTACGCTTTCGTACGTCTTCAAGGAACCCCCTCCCCTGAGCGTACGTACATTCAAGTCATCAGTCATCACACCTCTGCCTAGACATTTGCTACTATTATTTATCTCAGTAATTTCAAGGTTTGCAGAATTTGATACATAGCCGAGAACCCTCTACATAATCAAATGTTTACAATCTTGAAAAGATAGTTTTATTTATTTAGAATGGTTCGCGTTTAGTAATCCCCTTTTAACAATCATGTGAGCGTACGTACGTTCTTTGAAGAGCCCCCCCCCCTCCAACTTGTTCATTGTCGTACGCTTTTTTGGGTATCCCCTCCCCCTTCTGAGCGTACGTGATGGTCTGCCTTGAAATATATTGCGTGACTTAAAGAAACTAAGTTTAAGTAGAAATGTTTTTCTACTCTTGTGATTGTTACCCCGAGACGGTAAGGATTATGAAATGAAAACCACACTTTTCTGTATTGTGATGAAGCTATTGACAAGATCTTGGCTTCAAGATGTATCTTTTAATTGTTGATTTTCCCGGAGACCTATCGGAATATTAATTAGTTTGTTATTCTGTTCATTGTCCTTTGTACTTCATACTTGAATGTTTGACTTGCTTCATTTAATATCTTTGAGCTACTAAAACCAATTTTTACTATATATTGTTGATTTTGGTTAAAGAGAGAAAAGTGAGATTAAGTGTTTTACCAATTGCAGCATAAAATTTCCCATGCTGAGAATAGTGTGAAGAACGTCCGTTATTGTAAGACAGGAATATTTCTGTATTGCCTATCGTACCAAGACAGAAAAAATAAGCTGGCATAGTCTATAGCATAATTCATTTTAGTTGAAAAATTGCAAATTAAAGTCCGTTATTGAAAGACCTTCTCACAAATGTATTATATTGTGTAGGAGCGAAGCCCAAGAAGGCGGTTTGACTCTGGGTCACATTACAACCACCACTCAAGTGATGAAGACAGTGAAGGGTCAAGTTTGTCTTCAGAACGATCGGGAAATGCATTAGCATCAAAGGGACCAACAACACAGGTTGATTGCTTATGTGAAGCTTATTAGTTTTAGCTCCTCCTCCGTGGCCCTGAGCCTTGGAAGTTTTCATTTTGTTGAAAAATGTTGAATGAATGATATGACAGATCTGTCTACATATCTCTCTACATATCTCTCTACAATCTACGTATCTACACATATCACTCTCCACAATCATGGTTGCCACAGAACGTGGGAAAGCTGGAAAAGTGTCAAGTTTTGAAAAAGTCGGGGAAAATCTGGAAAAGTGACGGAAACATTGAAAAGTATCCAAGTCAAGGAAAAGTCTGGGAATAATTTTATGTTAGTCTTAGTTGCATGGGTTCTAGAATGAATACCGGGAGAGAGATCTTTGGGAAGATAAAATTCATTTTTGCTTCATACCACTGCAGTTTGTCACTTTGACTGTACCTTCCATTGCATGCCGTTGTAATGAAATAGTAAAATAGACATTTCCTTACTGTATAATGGGCGTGGCTACCAAATAGGCAGATTCATTAAAGGGCTTGATTTACCACAGGCCTCTGTCCCTGTTGGTCATGGAAAAATTAGGGAATTTTGCCTTTTGTTTTATGTGGCAACCGTGATAATATCACAGCTATGGTGCACGTGTCATTCATGAACCATGATAATATCACAGCTATGGTACACGTGTCATTCATGAGTCCCCTTAGCAGTCCAATAATATCATACTCTGAAAGAACCTTTACTAATTTCCAGCATATGGCTTTTATCTAACTCATGATTTACTTTTGTCATGCTAATTTGGTTTCTTGTGTCCTTCTGCAATAGTCTGTTTACATAATTTATGTCAGAATCCTGCCCTTGTTGTAAGCCCTTTAATATATCATCTTTTCAGTGCCAATACCTTTGCTTGCAGGATGTGAATGAAATTATTCGACTTATTAGTAGTCAAAGTTGGACGGATAATAAGGACGGCATGACGTCACTGCAGTACTTTTTGCAGGGGAGCAGAAAATTAAGGTAATATTTTATATTGATACATTTTTAGCTTTTTTCTAGAATCATGGTCCGTACGGGTTTTGGACAGTTATGGAAAGTTATGGAAATTGAAAATGTCACTTTCCAGGACCTGGAAAGTTTTTGGAAAAGAGAAGATTTTCAAAATGGCTGTAGAAAAGTTTTGGATTTTTGTTTTGAAAAATTCTAAAAGTATCCTTAAATGGATGTAGCTTAATGTCGTACTAGACACCGTATGTGTTATGTTCGTTCATTTTACTAGTTATAATACGAAAAATAATTTACCAAAAAATTATAAACTACATCGTCGAAAATAGCGTTTTTCTATTATTATGTTGTTTCAAAATGCAAATGAAAATGAGTTTCATGGTTTTGGAAATTTGGTTAATTGGCTTTGGAAGAGTTTTGGAAAAGTTTTGGAAATTTTTTAGGAGTTGGTACACACCCTATAGGATTGTTTACATTCATGATTGCTTATGCGTATATTATATTATTTATATTATATTATATTATATTATATTATATTATATTATATTATATTATTTTATATTATACTATATTATATTATATTATATTATATTATATTATATTATATTATATTATTTTGTGTTACATTATATTGTATTATCCTTATATTATAAACAAGCACGAACTCATAAATATTTGCTTTTCCATTTATATCCATGACATTTTTTTTTCATATTGCAGCCTAGAGGAAACACTGCGAATAAAAGATGTTTGTAATAAGTACTTTGCAGATCCTCACATAAAGGTATGACCCCAAGTTTTGAGAAGCTTGTGTTGAATTCAAAGAAAGTGAAGTGTATATTTACAACCACTTACATAGACAATATGCTGATTGGTAGCCCAATGACATTCAAAAGTGTTTTTGCGAAGTTTAGCAGGCAATTAGTTAACATGGCATCCACTATTTAGATTTTACTAAATCAATGCATCGTTTTAATTCTTTTTATTGCTCGTCCTTTATTGTTACCCTTCGTTTGCGATCCTCTTTTTTTATTCGTGTGCTATAGATTGTAGAGTAACTATTTGTCCGTCTGACTTATATTATGTAGCAGTTCCAGCATTGTATCACTTGCACGATACTGATGTTATTTTTTGGAACGTATTTTGTTTTGAAATATCTTGCAAGAGCTGAAATTTTTATCTGAGCACGTATATTTTAATGGGATTCAAGTTTTTGCTATCAATTCCTTTGTTATCAATGCTCATCCCTTATTATATCCTCTTCATTGTTTGCTAGGTCTATCGCATATTCCTGGATGTTCTAAGTGAATTCATAATCCAGTGCAGAGTAAACCTCAACGATTGGCTCTTTGTCTTGTTAACACGACTATTACACAAAATTGGATCGGATATTTTACCCTCCCTGCATTCAAAGGTTGCTAAAGTTTTGGATATTGTCAGGTATGTTATGCTGCTAGAATTTCAGTTTTCCCATGAGCAAGTATTAGATTAACTGACTATCAATCTTTTGAAATAGAACTGATCAAAGGTAATCTACTTCCTTTCTTTGTTAGTACTATTTAAGCCCAATTTTCATGGCAAAATAGTGTACTGCTGTATATATTTTAGTTTTATACTTTATGAAAACTTGTTTTTGTTCTTTCCGTCCTTGTATAATCCTTTAAAGACTTTTCTCAAATTCCAACCCCCCCCCCNCCCCCCCCCCCCCCCCGTTTATTAAATTTCGGAATTTTTTCCAATCCCCTGTCTATTAGGACCCTCCCCCCAGTTTATTTGGCACTTAAGAGTATGTATCGGTTGACAGCCTGTTGCCAAGATTCATAGAATTGGAATATTGGTCTTCTGTTGTGTTCTATTTATCTTCATAGATTTCGCCTATTCTATGTTTTTTAATTTCAGGGATTCATTTCCATATGACCAACAGTTTCAAATACTTACAAAATACATTATCGACAATACGCAAACCCCAACATTAAAGGTAAGTGTGAAGCTTCCCAGATCCTTTTAATTTGTGCAGGTTATGTTTTATTTAATTTAGAATTTTGCACACTCACCCACTCACACACACTTGCAAGCTACCAGACGAACTTAACCACTCACACATTTACAAAAACTACCAGACACACTTACCCACTCACACACTTACACACATTACCAAACACACTCACCTACTCACGCACATTTTAGAGGTTTTGTATCCATCCCTCTACTTCATGTTCTTAATATTTCTTACCATTAATTACATTGTCATAAATTCTTGTCATTGGTCATTTATAATAGCTAGTAAAGTATACCATAGATGAAGTTGCAATTAATTTATCCTGTACTAATTGGTAAAGTAACTTTACGTTTTAGATGAAAGTTGCAATTCTTCATTACTTGCAAGGCTTAATTAAACAAATGGATTCGAGTGATTTTTCTAATACTGGATGTAAGTTCTGTCTTGAAATCTCATTGTACTCCAGTTAATTTTCATTATTTTTATGCTAAATTACACATGCTTCATGTGTGGTATTGTCTATGGCATGAATTCTTTGCTTTTATTCATATTTCGTAATTTTATGCAATTTGATATTTGCAATTGCAGCAACACGTCTAGCTGTTTCAAAGATTATCACTTGGACTTCAGAGCCAAAAAGTGCGGAAGTTAGAAAGGTATGCGTTTTTATATCAAGTCATTCAGCCAATCCTGCTTTTGTATCCAGCCAAGCTGCTTGGACGATGCTAGTTGCATTTAGTAGACAATCATAGAATGCTAGTTGTTAGAAAACCTAGAAGCTGATTTTTTGATAAATGAAAGGCAAGATAAAAGTTCATATGTCATGTCATACTGTTTGTGATTCAATATGAAATCTCTAGGCCCTGTGTTGTTGGTTATGATTCGATTGAAAGCACCTGATTAACACTCACAAGTTTAAACTGTAGGGTTTTTTAACGTGCAGTTCCACACAAAATGTGCAGCTCTAAGAAAATTTGTGCAGGTCAGACAAAAATATTTGCAATTCGTAAGCTTATTCTTTAGTGACCCAAGGGTGTACAAATGTAAATAGCAGTAAAATTGGTAGATTTAGGTATGACTTGATAAGAGAAGCGCAATCATAAGTGGAATTGTTAGAGGTAGTAGCATTTATCTACTCCTTCTTACCAAAAGCAGGCAAGTTCAATCCAATCTGCATTAAAAGGAACACAGCATCACTGGATTTTTTGTGCAGTTCTAAATTTTTCTTTAAAAGTCCCTGCTAAACTGAAATTGAAGGATATTCAATAATTGCAATAACTTTTTTGAAAATTTTATGTGACATTTCATATTTTCAGGTACCACTGGCCTTCAGGACTATGTTTTATAATTCATATGAGGCTGGCACTATCTATTTTGTAGGCTAGTTTAGTATGGCTTATTAAACCTTAGAGCGCAATTCCTCCCACAGAAGTAAATGTTTATGAAATGTGTTGGACCTTGATTCTTTTTATAGGAAGCAGCTGCAGTTATTGTGGCGTTGTTCGAATTAAATACTCCTGTTTTTAGCACATTGCTTGCAGTTCTACCGAATTCTTTCCAGGTACTTATATTCATGACTATTCATTTATCATATTGCAGTAATTCCGATTAAACCATTCGACATTTTGACTACCTATCACAGGAGCTATATTTGCAATTTGTTAGATGAATTTTTTATTTTGCTCAAGCTCTCAAGAAACTACTAGCTATTGTTATATTCATATGTGATTCTTCTATTTGATGAATTTCAGCTTTGATGCCTTTTGTGTCTCCTTGTTTCTACTCTTCTTCTAACATGCACCATTGGAATCTGAAACAGACCATATGTTTAACTAATACATCCAATCTTGCAGGATGGTGCTACTAAACTTTTGCACAGTCACCTCAGGGTAGGTAGCGCTATATCAGTTACTAGAAAAGTACTTTAAATACATATAGGAATTACATAATCATATGTCTTATTCATTATTCAGTATTCCACTAGTTTGCGGAAAACTGTCTTTTAGATAATCAGTTAGTTTTGTGTCTATTTAAGAGAAGTCACCTGATAGTATTGTGTTTAGATTTTATATGCATTCCTCATGTAACTGGTATGATGCATGAACTCAAGCTTATTTCGTCTCTTCCACGAAACTTTATGGCTTCGTAGATGGTAGCTTATTGCAGGTAGTTGCCTTTGAAGGTATGTTATCAAATGAGCTTGGATACACGTTTTTTATAAGAAAAAAGTTTATTAAAAAGAGGTTCAAATGGTCAAAATCTTGAGGGAATCATGAGGCTCAATTTCCAAAATTTAGTGGTTTTATTGGCCAAAGATCGATATTTCGTCGCTATTGCATTCAAAATGTTAAAGATGGAATTCAAATTCAAGTATACAATATTGATAACGAAAGTGTGAACCATTTTCGCCAGTTTATTTAGTAAAAGTTAAGAAAAATTTAAGAAAATCTCAGGCTCAATTTTGGGAAAAGTTAAGAAAATTGAAGCGCAGGAAAAATTACGGTTTTCTTATAAAAAAAACGTGTATTGGGAATTTGTTTGTGTAGCGTTTTAATCGTAAGCATTTGTTTTCCCATAGCCTGTGGGAGGTCGAGTACAAGCTACTCCAAAAGCTCCACCGGAATATAATACTGAGTATGAGGACTACTCCTCAAGATATGCTAGCCCTCCAAAGAAAGGTCAAGCAATGTTAGGGTACAGGAGCATATCTCCTAATAAGACGCAATTTGCGGGATATGATGTAGTGGACTCAGGTGGCGGCTACGATCCGGCGTATAGTGAGCCAAAAAATTTCGGAGGACGACCAGATGTCCGCGACGGAGCAGAAGCAGATGCTGTTAGATCAAAGCTCAGTTTTGGTAGTGACAATTCAGCCGAAAGACGAGATGAAGCAAGCTACCAAGCAACAAATGAACAATACGAAACACCGTTAAGACGATATAATAATGATTTACCACCGAAGGATAGTCAATCTCCCTATCAAAGATCATTGGCCCCTACGTCATATAATCCAATGCAGTATCAAGATAAGGTTTGTGCATGTATTTTTGTTCCCGAGTGGATTTTTGTATCAAGTAATTTTCTCTTGGTATATTTCTCATGTTTCATGTAAATAAGTAGGGTTTAGTTGATTGAAGTTGTTTGTAACTAAATGTCAAAAGAACTGTTTACGAAATATAATGCCCATGATATATCATAAGGTGGCATATTTTTTGATTTATTTTGCAGTACGTGAATTGCATTGTAGTGTATTAACTTATATAATTTCATTCATTACTAGGCTATGACTTTTTGGTTTTGATTTATTTACCTATACTTCATCATGACCATAATGAATATGTGTTTCTTCATATTAGGATGCCTTAACTAATGAGAAGTCGCTGTTCTCACCTGAAATGATTCGCGTTGCGGATGGCGCTGAAGCACCAGACTCTGCTACAGAACGTGAGTAGATACGAGTCTTTTAGACACAGCTCGTTATAAATGCAAGTACTTTTTATCCAGTCAGTCTACAAGCAGGGGTGTCATGGAGGGGCTCGGGGCTCGGCCCCCTTGTTAGAATTATGAGAGATTTTTGGGAGGGGAGCTGAGCTCCCCTTCATCGAGCATCATTTAGACTGGATAGGATCATGACTACGCATTGGCCAAAAAAGAAAGTAGAGGTGTGCCTCTATCAATAGAAAAAGAATGCTACAACCCTATAACTGCTTTCTCCTTCTTTAACTACTTTCACATATGCTGGTCTAACAAGTAAATCATTGTCATAAATGCAAAAAGTGGACATGGTTAAAGATGTGGTCCTCACATTTCCTACAACACACACCCCTTGTTACAGTTTTAGGAAGACACCACTTTCTACAAGATAAACTTCGATTTTTGCCCTCACGCAGTGCCTGAGTAGCTAAAGATGTGATGTGTATATCCTTTCAGACAAACTCACTATCTATATAAACATATTTTTTATACAAAAAAAGTTTATAAGAAGGCTCAATTTCCACAGGTCAGTTTTTTTGTTGGCCAAAAATTGATATTACGTCATTGTTACATTCAAAATGTCAAAGATATAATTCAAATTCGAGTATTCAAGATTATCAAAGAAAGGATAATCAATTTTAGCCAGTTTTTTCATTAAAAGCTAAGAAAATTTTAAGAAAATCTCAGGCTCAATTTCAGGAAAAGTTTATTGAATTGAGGCTCAGGCAAAATGACGGTTTTTTGTAAAAAAAAGACGTGTAATCTCATGGTCGTGTACACCTAAAAGGAGTTTTTGATCAATCTGAAGTAATCTCTTACAATAGGAGCTGAAAACTGTGAAGCAGAAAGGCCAGATGTTCTTATATAATTTCTTCCTGAAATTCAAGCTTTGGCACAGAGAGTGTTTACGTGTATGAAGTTCTCTGTGTAATCTCATGGTCGTGTACACCTAAAAGGAGTTTTTGATCAATCTGAAGTAATCTCTTACAATAGGAGCTGAAAACTGTGAAGCAGAAAGGCCAGATGTTCTTATATAATTTCTTCCTGAAATTCAAGCTTTGGCACAGAGAGTGTTTACGTGTATGAAGTTCTCTGTGTAATCTCATGGTCGTGTATACCTAAAAGGAGTTTTTGATCAATCTGAAGTAATCTCTTACAATAGGAGCTGAACACTGTAAAGCAGAAAAGCTAGATATTCTTATGTAAATTCTTCCTGAAAGTCAAGCTTTGGCACAGCGAGTTTGTTTACGTGTATGAAGTTCTCTGTATATAAAGTTCGTGTCTTATTTCTCTCTTGTAGCTACATCACCTGCGGGCATTGACATCATGAATGAGATAATTATAGTCCTCTCAGCTTCAAGAAATGCAAGTGGGTCTGAGGACATAAAGAGTGCTCTGCTTGAGCTAATCAAACTAGCAAGGATGAGTGACAGACAATGTGTTATGAAAATTAAGAGTCTACTACCAAATATACTCGAAACTCTAAAGCACCCTGAGGTATTGTATAAAATGTCTGTGATGTAATTTCTTGGACAATCACACCAGATCACGTCGTAGCATGTCAAACCATATCAATAACATATACGTTCATGTGATGCCTTGTTATGCAGTGAAACCCCGCAAACAAGAATAAGAGAAAGGAAGAGCCTACAGGCTGATTTTTTGGAAAAATACCTAAACATAAGATCTGAAAACAGACTGATTTATTTCCATGTTCTTCTGGGATGGTACATTATATTGAATGAAAAGTGAAGTTTTCAAATTCTCAATTTCAGGGTATAGGCTGGTTACTTCATTTTTATTATTTTGCATTGGAATTGATCTTTTGCAAATAGAAATTCAGTTAGGCCACCCGCAATCCTGTTTACAATTGCTCTATTCATCATGGTTGTTGGTGTCCTTGCGATAAGAACCACATCCTGAAAATATCATAAGTACCACGTCTATAAGAACCTAGTCAGTCTGCTTGTTAGAAAAATAGGTTCTTGTTTGCGGGATTTTACTGTATCTCAATTATATATCTAGCATGCACCTTGCTTCATACCGTAAATCCTTGAACTAGCCCCCTGAGGGGTAAGTCTTTTTGGATTTTTGAATGGGGGCTTATTTGAAGGGGGTTTGCTCGAGGGGGCTTAAACATTTTTCTTTGTAGTTGGTCATATTCCAGTTGAAATTTTTCTACTAGTAAACTACTTCGATGCTACACATAAGAAGCAATACGATATTTTTTAAAGAACAGGCAGATTTTCCTTTATGGCTACTTTTTCTTTCCTTACTCTGTAAAGCAGTAACAGGTTCTCAAATAGGCACAGTCACATGCTTGGGTGGGGGCTTTTACGAGGGGTGGGGTTAATTCTAGGATTTACGGTATCAGCATTTTGCATTGATCATACACAGCCTTTCATTATATCGCATTGTCCCTATGCATTGTTGTATTCTATTTCCTGGCAGTTGATTTATATATGTTATTGCTCTCTTGGAAAATTGCTTATTTATTTATTTATTTCAGTAGTGTCTTTTTGTAACATGAAATACATGTATATTGAATCCTGTGGTACATGGAATTGTTATTTTGCTATTGATTAAAATGAATTGATCGCGGCTATTGGTTATTTTCTATCATATTTTAGGGTGCGATTAGATGTTTAGCAGCCCGTGCTATGAGAGAAATCATCCGGTCATTGCCTGAAGCTTATAAGAATGATTTAAAACCAGTTATTGTTAGCTTAGTTCATACTCAAGCCGATCCCTCAAAAGAGGTACCTTTAAAGTTCTGCTGTTCTTTCTTTCATTTTAATGCTCAGCTATGATTGATTTTATCAGCACGGTATTGATTGCATAACCTTAAACTATTTTTAGTTCTTGGACCATTCTTATGTGACATACTTAACCTTTTTAGAGAAAAAAAACTTGAGATAAAATGTGCAAAAATGCTAATGAAAACACCCGGAGACGAACTCTAAAATATCTTTGTCATGAAATTCATAGAGCTAAAAAGTTTACAAAGCAGGTTTTGACTTTGCTAATTTCATAATTTTCTGGTAGAGTATTTCAAAATGTCTCGTGACGTACGTTAATTTTGTAGACAATCTCAGTCAAACACAAAATTGAAAATTTCAAAAAGCATTTGCCAACTGCGTTGTCTCACAAAACTTTGCATTTTTATCAATACTCTGCTGATTTCACCTGATTTATGTCCTGAGCTAGAGAGTTTTTTTACATTCCAGGTTGACATTTCATGAGAATGGCCCCCTTGATACTATAACGAAACGCTGCAGTTGCTAGAAATCAATCTTAGATATCGCATGTTTTTTGTTTTAAGATTGTATCTAACATTTGTAGAACATTGACACTAATTTTTTCCACAGGTATCAAAGACAGCAGAGGAATGCTGTACTTTAATTGCTGGAAGTCAACCAGCAAAAGATATTTTCACTGTATTATGTCCATTAGTAGAAGGAGGGGAATTACCAGCCAATTTAGCTGCTATTAAAATGATACACACGGTATGTGTTTTACTATTATGCAAATTTTCCTTCAACCAGTACACAGAAGCTCTTTTCGTGTTTTCTGCTTTCTGTACCTTCTATCTACATAGCTGCATATCTTTTGGAATACTCGTATACACTCAATTCCTTTATTGTCCGTCAGCTTTGTGTTAGACTACACATTTTTTGTAAGAAAGAAACTTTCTGACTTCAGTCTGGATGTTTCTTAATATTTCGTAAAATCCAGCCTTTAATGTTTGTTAAATGTTTCTTAAATTTAAACAATTCCAATGACAATAACAACTCAGATGAGGCAATTGTGATGCAAGCAAAAGGATGTTAAGTTTTGGTGAGGCATGTAATGGATGTTGATTCTGTTTTCTTGCTAGTTTGATAAAAAAATTTACTTGTAAAAGCAGTTTTAAAGTTATTATCTGAAACTCAGCCTGCCTATGTTTCTTAAATGTTTCTTAATTTTTGTCTTATTTCAGCCTCACGTTTCTTATAGATAAGTTTCTTGTAAAAGAAACGTGCATTGTATTGTGTAGATGATAGATCTTGAATGCCTTTGGCTTTAATTTTTACTTTGATTTGTTCATAGCTTGTAGAGCAGTCACAAGCATCATCAGTGGCACCTCATTTGCCCAATGTTGTTGCTGCTTTGTTGACGGTAACCATAGCTACTTATCCTTCTTTGTTCAAGGTGTTATCTGTTGTTTTCCTTGTTGAATTCCTTTTGAATTGGAGGTGCTACTTATTGTGGTATATGTGAATCAGTGCGTCCTAAAAGAAATGGGTATTATTTGCAAGTTGTTTACTTGAAAATAATACCCAGTCGTTATTTACTTGTCGTAGTAACTAGTCTCTTTGACTAACAGTAAAGTTTTTCTTTTGTCTTATTCTTTTTTGTATTTGTGGGAATTTCAGGTAAAGGAAATTCCATTCTATGTATGGATTTCTAATTGAGTCTTCAGCACTTCTTCTGTTCTTGCATTAGTGCAACTTTACCCATTTCAAGGGGGAAGCTTACATATTATTGAATATTTGCTAATTTACCAGTATCTCTATCAAGTGTAGAAATTCATTGAAAAAAGAACTCTTTGTTTTTATTTGAATAGCAATTATTATATGGTTTTGTTTTTAGGGATATGATCATTCAGAGAGCACTGTAAGAAAAGCAAGTGTGTTTTGTCTGGTTGCAATACATAATCTAGTTGGGGAAAATGTGCTGAGCCAATACCTAAGAGATTTAAGTGGCACGAAGGTAATATTGTTTCCTCTTATTTATTTGTAGTGTGCAGGTTTATCCTTGATGAAAGTTGAATCCAAAGTCAATATTTCTTGCAGCAATTTATCTCAATTGGCTTTTTTGTAATTCCAAATAATTTGCATGCACCACATTATTGAACGACGCGTACGAGTAGAAATTTCATAGTTGGAAAATAAACTTTTGGTTCAAATACTTTTAAACCTATATTGCTACTGATTATGATGTAATACTTTTCTAGACAAAAGTAGTAGGCCATCCTTTTAAATTTGCTCGATCATTCACATTTTGACGACTATTTAAGTAGAAAGAGCATAATATTCTAGAAATAGGGAGTTAAAATTATCATTTTCCATCCACATCGATGCTTTTTTGCAAACAAGAGTAGAGAGTTCATGATACAAGCCTTGATTAGATCCATTTACTAATGTTATGCATAATAGAACTTCTATTGTATTCTGTTAAATTATATTATATATCATATTATGCATTACATTGTATTGTAACTATTATATTTATATATAATTTATTATGCCACAAGATAATATTGTGTCATTTAGGATATTTTGTAAACTGTGTCATATTCTCTTTTAAAAAAATGGAGCTGCAATGCCTACCAAAAGTCTTAGAGCACTTCCTGTGATTTGTGCTTAAGATGAACTACAGAATCCCATCCCCCATAAAACCATGTTGTTTGAAGGGCATATGACTATCACGTTTGGGTGAAATGATGCTTTTCCAAATGATTCCTGTCCAAGTAGCTAAGGGCCCTGGCTACCAGTTCAACATGTATGAGGGGGAATGGCGTTTAGATTCCCGTTAATGCCACGAAAATAGGACCGGGGCAGGAAATTCTTAGAACTGTATAGGCGTTCCAAGTACTTTTGGCAGGCATTGCAAATTGGTAGCCGTTTTTGGTAGTGCCTGACTTGAAAGATTGGTTGTTAATATTAATTTTTTTAATCTACTTGTAGATGAAATTACTGAACCTTTACATTAAAAGATCTCAGAGCAGCCAGTGATTGATTGGTCGTGGACTTTAAGCAGATTTTTGGCAGCATCCAGATAAAAGAGTATCTGGATTAGTCAATGCCGAGATTAATCAGAAATTTGCTGTTCAGCGCAATAGTGAAATATGGTAGAAGCATCTTATTTGAGGGGAATTTACCTAGAATAGGCCATACATATAGCTTCTGTTATTTTTCAGAATTCTCCTGTAGTATTACATCATCTAGTTATGGGAAATTCTTGCTTACAGCTTGAGATCATTGTACCGGGCAACGGCAAAACACACTGAGTTCTATTCTAAAAATGAATTAAATTTCCCTTCCAGAAGATATTTTCATTCTGAATAGTAAGTGCATACAGAGATGCTAACGCATCATAAACAACAGTTTAGTACTTTGTCTTTAAACATTTTTCTAAACAGCACTAACACATTTTTACTGTTTTCTTTGCCTTCAAAGAATCTCAGCCAGTATCCTTTGTTTTGTTTGTTGGTGGTGCTTATTAAATTTCAAATTCAGCAATTTTTGCTATTTGGGAGTACTAAAGAGTTAAGGAGTGTCAAGGAATCCTGAGCTCATTATTATAGCAGTATCTAGTTACGTTGATCTAGTATTATCATATATAGAATGTGCAATATGTACCAGGCAATTCCCAATGTCATTTGTCACCCAGGTAGGGTAGAAAACCAGTTGTCGTTGAGCCATTTCATATTTCGTGATGAAGACCTCTTTACTAATTAACAACCAGGATTACAATTGACAGAAGTGTGGAAGTAGCGCACCAATAGTGGTGAGCACTTTGGCATGTTACTTGTGTGGTGAAAGCCTCTTTAATTTTATCGATTATAGCTACCTGTGTAGAATTAGTAATGGAATGTTGTCACAATTCTAGTCTAGAATTATTGGGAAGCGACCTTCCCCCCAAATTTGTGCCACTTCCCATGAGGCCGGGAAAATTGTACCGGGGTTCACATTGCATCATTCTCTTAAAGCAAAAGTAGTTTTGTGTATATTACTTTTACTGCAGATGTTCGAAAACAGCAAGAGATGTCAGCAATTTTATGGCATATTCTGCATAGTGTATTAAGTTCGTGCATCAACTAATGTTTACATCGTTGATTTTAGTTGTGACATGCTCTATAAGAGAGCATTAATTGAGAGTACTTGTTAATTTTTTAGTTTTTTCTTAGATGTAATTGTACCGTTGTTTGTTTTCTGTTATAGCGCAGCTGATATGTAAATTCCTTGTAGGTAGCCAAGAGTTAATATTTAGCGCGGTTTATGTATGTCTATGAAGAAGCTAGGAAATAGACCTTGTTATTCCAATCGTGCCTACTTTGTGTTCCATGCTACAGTTATTACACTTGTGGCCATTCAAAAAGTACGTACGCTCTGAAGGGAGGGGGGTACCCAGAAAAGCGTACGAAAACGTACAAGGAGAGAGGGGGCTTTATAAAGAATGTACGTACGCTCATGTATTTGTCAAATTGCAATGACTTGCGAAGCATCCTAGATAAATATTGATATTTATGCAAACTATTGATAATTTTCTTAGTTCTCGGGTATGTATCATGTTCTGCAAAGTTTGAAATCACTGAGCTGTACAAAAGTAGCAGATGTTTAGGCAAGCGGTGTGATGACTTAAATGTACGTACGCTTAGGGGGAGGGAGTACCTTAAAAACTTCCCTAAGCGTACAAGTGGAGAGTCCATAAGTCGATGAAATTGAGGGTACCTACTTATGGAATGACCCCCTTGCATTGGCAAGTGGCAAGAACTGATTGCAAACTCATCAGTTGGGTGCCGGAATCATTTTCATTACACCCTTGCAGTGCTTGCTGCTAGCCAAATATGTTTAGTAACGTTCTAAAAAGCGTGACTTAAGCTTTCATAGTTACGTCACTCTCATAAAATTATTAGGGAGTGCATGACCATTAGTTTAGCATTGTCTGGTTCAAATATTGACTGCAATTGTGATAGTATATCACCAAACGTATTTCTGTATACTGACGTTCATTGATTTCTGTGACACCAGAAGTGCAATAGTACGTACTCACGTACCCCCATTGCACATCTAGTACTAATTTAAGCTGTTGAAAATCCCAGGACATTGTATTAATTCTGCCCTTTGACGTTCCTACTTTCGAGATGATCTAAGCCTTACCAGGGCCGTCGAGATGAGGGGCAGAGGGTGCAAATTGCCCCAGGGTCTCAAGGTCCAAGGGGCCTCACAGTACCCCATGCTTCAATGTCTGTGGGGCCCAGTGGTGGAGCCTCAAAGTAAACCAGCAGTAATTTTTAAAGTTCGTGTCTAGACCCTGACAATTTCTACTCGCTTCGTTCTCAGTTGGCGTCGTATTTCTATTTTGCCGCCGGGCCTCTGAATTCTCTCGGGGCCCGAGGATTACAAAGCGCAAAGCAGTGGACGCTTGAAAGTAACTACGACTTCCTGCAGGGCTAGACGGTCTGCAAAGTCAGGGAGATGTGCATCCAAATTTAGAGAAAGTCAGGATTTATTGCTGAATAGCCACAAGGTCACGGACAGTTGAGAAGGTTTCGAACATGTTGTGCAACAATTGTTCACAATCTCGACTTCTCCTTGGAGTAGAGCTTATGTACACTTGTTACGTAACATACTTGTATAATGTAGGCTACCAAAATTGATTTCTTGCACTTTATCTCTGTCTTTGCTCACTCTAATTACAATTTGTGTGATGTCTAGAACCAAGACAATTCTTATTTGTTCTGGTATGTTTTTGTTAGTGAAAAATGAGTAGTTTTCATTAGGGTGGAGCAGGGATGTCACTTCAATATATTGTAGAGTGTGTCAAAGGTTTTGCGCTGCGAGAATTTTCTATGACCTTTTCTTTAGCAGCAATAGTTGATGGTCTTAAGTCCGGTAAGTCGCCCTCCAAAATACATTGTACAGCCGTTTTTTGCCCTGCGAAATGGCAAATTTTGAAGATTAGGGGTTTACTCACCCTATGCCCCCATCGGTTTTGTATTTGCCTAATTTCATTTCTCCTTAGTTTCCTGGTGAGTTTTTCAGCAAAATTGCTACTGTGTAGCCTTACTTTTTTGACAAAAAGTACTTGATGTAATATCTAACAAAATTTTACAAAGAACATGAATCAAACTTTCAACTGCAATAGCCTCTGCCTTTTGGCAACATTTGTGGAATTTTCCTGATTGTCAATTTTCATTCAATCTTGAAATATGTTACTTGCCAAAATTGCATGATTTTGCCTAATTGTCAATATTGATTCGAGAGCATTCAGCAGTGGAAGTGCTTTTTAGCAGAATACCAAGTGGAAAAAAATTGAAGCTTGGTGAACATTGCTAGATTTTCACCAGTTTTTATACACAGTTTTTGCATAGCTTTACCAGGAGTTGGAGTACGCTACATAATATATAGGTCACTTAAGGCCAAAATTTCTTGATTTTGCCTGTAAATTTTCACTTGAAATCTGTTTTAAGCTATGATGGTTGTCTGACTCAGTATGTAGTCTTTGTTGTCTGTGCAAGAACGTTGCACACTATGCTTTTTTCTGTGCACCAAGCCCTCCACAAAAAGGGCATGGCTCTGTGTAAGAAGGTGCAGTCTTTTTTAATGAGAGTCTTGGCATGCTTAAGTTTCACTCCGCTTTTGTTTATGACAAGTTGCGAACCCAGTGCAGCCGTTGCCATTTATAATTATTAGCAATTCGATTATAGGCCTAAGCCTATTTTTAGTTCTTTCTAAAGCAGAAATTCGGAAAATTGTTTGTGTACAAACTTAGTCCGTGGAGATACTTCTGTACAAAAAAACTCATTTTTTGTATGACTTGTGCACAAAGTGTGCACAGAATTTCGAGTGTATGCAGGGGAAATGTCTCGTTTTTATCAATTTCTCTCCGTATTGGCGACTGACCGGCATGCCAACTTTGTAGGAGATTGCTTTCATCTAATAATGCCATTAATTATTATTAGGCCCAAAAATGAAAAATTCCAGCTTTTCCATCCAAAGCAGGAGAAAAACCTATGGCTTTCCAGCTTTTCCAGGCAAATTCTGAAAAAAGGTTCATTTTCCAGCTTTTCCAGCCGGAGTGGACACCCTGAATTAATTTCATAACTTATCTTCCATATAAAATTCCATCTACTCAAATTTTACAGAATTAAGCTTCGGTCATTATTGCAGAGCTTGGAGCACTTCTCGAACTGTAGGTCTATGGCCTTGGAATTTACGTAGAGTAGATATTTTCTCTAAAAAAACTCTGATTTTGATCTGCTCCAAATGGTCCTTCAAGCTCTGCCAATAGAAGATCTCTATCAACCTTCCCAAATGCATACTCAAACAACCGTTTCGAACAGGATTGATTTGATTTAAAACTTATTTATACAGGACAACAATTCAGTAGCCCGCTTTACAATTGGCACAATAATGCATAACCTCAACCGGTGACTCAATACTTTATTGTCTCCTCCAGCTTGCAAATAAGTCTATGCACTCCCGACCTTGGCAAGAGCTAGTTCTTGGTGAAAATTACCTGATTTTCATCAAATTCTATTGTCAATGGGAATCTCTCGATTACTGACGTGCTAATCTGGATCAAACTCCTAAGCTGGTAGCCCTATCTTGCGCCCAACGTTGGAGAATTTTATAACATGGATACACGTTTTTTTATAAGAAACAAACTGGCTTCAGCCTGGACATTTCAATGGTTCGTCAAATCCAACCTGAAATATTTCTTAAAATCTTACCACTGTTCAGGTTTTAACATCTATCAGCATTACACGTTTTTTTCACAAGTAAACCATCATTTTGCCTTAGCCTCAATTTTCTTAACTTTTCCCAAATTTGAAGCAGATTTTCTTAAAATTTTTTTAACTTTCCGAACCAAACTGGCTGAAACGTGTTAGACTTTTTTTATCTTGTACACTCGAATTTGAATTACATTTCAATCATTATTACATTCAAAAGGATGTGACATGCCATAACTATTAGGTTCATAGCATTAGCTTGTGGCTCGCAAATGCTTTTTAACAGGGTTTTTTGAAGAAAAATTTAGCACTGCACAAAAAATCCAGCGATGCTATGTTCTTTTGGTTGCAGATGGGATTGACCTCCCTGCTTTTGGCGAGAAGGGGTAGATAAATGCTATACCTCCAACAATTCCATTTATGGTTGCATTTCTCCTACCAGTTCATACTTGGATCTACGATTTTTACTGCTATTTACTTTCTTATACCCTTGAGTCACTACAAAATAAGCTTGTGAACTGCACATTTTTTCATTTGAACTGCACATTTTATGTAGAACTGCACGTCAAAAATCCTGCATTCTAGAATGTAAATGCATAGCCTCATGTCGTGACTCGTAAGTATATAGCCTTACGTTATGACTTAAAGTGTATAATTTTATGACGTCTTAAGTATATAGCTCTAGGCTATGACTTGTGTATAGTCTTATGCTATGACTTCAAGTGTATAACCTTACTGCATAGCTTGTGAGTGTAGTCTTACTTCATAACTTGCAGGTGCATAGCCATACCAATAAGGCTTATAAGTATATAGCCTTACGCTATGATTTGCAAACATAGAGTCAAATTTTTTGATTTCTATGTGTATACCCTTATGGTGTTAGTTTTAAGTGCATAGCCTTATGACATGTAAATACATAGTCTTACCTTGTGACTCACAAGCCTTACTTTGACATTTAAGTGTATTTATGACTTGTAAATATATAGCCTTACTTTATGACTTGTAAATGTATAGTCTTATGCTCTGACTTGTAAGTTTATAGCCTTACATTATGCAGGGTTTGTATAAGTTTCAGCAAGTTTTGGAATGTTATGGAAACTTATAGTGCCACTTTCCAGGACCCAAAAAGGTTTTGACAAATAGAGGTTTTTCAAAACTGTTATGGAAAAGTTTTGGATTTTTTCTTGGAGAAATTCTAAAATATTCTAGAATGGATAAGGCTTAGTGTCGTATTAAACATTGTACTTGTTTTGTGTATTCATTTTACTATTAATAATATAAAGTACATTCCCCAAAAAACCGTAAAATATTGCATTGAAAGTAACGTTTTTTCCATTTTTATGAGATTTCAAAATGCGAACATAAATGTGTTTCATGGTTTTGGAAATTTGGTAATTTGGCTTTGGAAAAATTTATAGAAATATTATAAAACTAGTTTGTGTGACCGTCATTATGACCTTTAAGTATATGGCCTTTAGCCTTTCCATTACTTGTAAGCGTATAGTTTTACTTTGTAAACTGCATGTATTAGCCTTACCTAATGACTTGTAAGCGTATAGCCCTTACTTTATGACTTGCAAGTAAATAGTCCCACCTTGCAACTTGTAAGCTTATAGCCTTTCTGTATGATTTATAAAGGTATAGCCTTACTCTTCTGTCTTTCAAGCATAGCCTTACCCTATGACTTGTAAGTGTATAGCCTTGCTTTATGACTTGTATTTGCGTAGTCTTACCATTCAACTTCCAAGCGTATAGACTTGACTTGCAAGTGTACAGTCTTCAGTTTTGACTTGTAAGTGTATAGCCTTACACTATGAATTTTAATCTTATAGCTTTATGCTTTGACTTACTAGTTGCTTGGCTAACGTGAATATATAGTTTTATGCATGGGTTGAATTTGCTTGACATTTAATCATTCTTAGAAATTGATTCAAAACTTGTTGAGGATTGAGAAGAATAACTTGGATTATGTTGCGTTGCATATTCGTTGCTGATTGTACGTGCTAAAACTTTCAAAAAATTACTACAACGATGAAAATAATCTTGAAATAGCCAAGCCCTTCATCTCACGCATTGAGAAACTAACCTGAGATGGAGCTGACACTTATAAGTTATGGAAACTGCAATAAATGAAAAATAGGCCACTTGTTTTTCTAAAAAGAACTACTATTCCCTAGTCATTCCACTAATCACAACTCAATTATATACCTCTTTTGCGACTTCAAAAATTTAGCTAAGACTCAATCGACCTTTTCAATGAAGTCACCGACGGAAATCATGCTAAGGTATAGGGTTATGTCGTCCGAATGCTGTTTGAAAAGGTGCTTTAATATTTTACTCACTGAGTACTATTGAACTATTTACATGGCAAGGAAGAATTCACATCATCCTGGGCTATGACATAACGATCTTATATCTCAATGCTAAATTCCTATCAACTTCAAAGTGCAAAGGCTCATCTCAGATGTGGCTTGACATGACTGGGCAAGCGCACTGACCTACAAAAATACAAAAAACTACCAAAAAGCATATAAAACGTCGTTGCTATCTATATCAGCTCTTCAATATTAAGCCTATCATGGGCTTACAGTATAAAGGTGACTATGAACTGAGCTACCAGTGCTCTTGTGCTTAACTGTCAACAAAAGTCTAAAAATGATCTGCACCACGGAAAATGTATGTATGTGCTTTTGCTTCTGGCACTATATGTCGTTTTTCATTCGTTGTTAATCTCAAATCTGGTTTACGTCTTAAATCTGGCGTTGGTTCTGGATACTGTTGATGAAATCTTCGGCTTGCCGCGCTCCTGGACCAATTGTCTCTTACTTTGAGAACTTCTGTGGAAGAACGGTAGTTTCCAACTGTATGTGGTCTGAAGTACTTAAGAGGGCAGGCTGGATCACCTATTATTTCTTCCACAATGGTTTGTGAAGGCATATGATTTATGGAAACTGAGGTTGTTGTACCCTTTGACAAACCGCTGCCAATTGGAGTGTCGTCACCTTCAGTTTGTGCCATTTGTCCACCATCGCCTGTTCCAATCTGGGATGTCGACCTGGGAAACGGGGTTTTTAAGAAGGTTCTTGCCCTGTACTCCGTTGGATCTGATCCACTTGTCAACGGGATTTCACGAATATTCATTCCATCAGAAAAGGTAACACTTCGATTAAATTGAACTGACTTTGGAGTCGTCGGCTCACTTATGGCGCCACTTTCCAGTCCTTCTTGTGCTATATCCTCCGTGGAATCTGACTCCATGCTCGACTTGCATCTGGGACTTGTGGGTGACTTTGATGGTAAGTAGTGTTGTGTGTGGGGAGAAACAGAGCCTGTCTCCTAGAATCACAACAAGTATATTCTGCATTATTTTCTTATTCCCAACGCTTTGCATACTAGGGCTGTCCATACTTTTTTATTTCACTATTCGGTTATTCGGTCTGATATTTATCGCATAATCGATTGCTGAATACTAAAACTGATAACCGAAAATCGATTAATCGGTTGTCGTTGGACAACCCTATTGCAGACGAGATGCAGAGCAACTCGACGGTTGGAGACTGGCACGCACCTGCAAGGGGGGAATGCTTCCCAAATGAGAAATTTTGAGTAGTTTTGCCCCACAACGGAATCGTTAACCTGGAGATTTATATAAGAAAATAAACCTTTTGCCCTCTTAAGTGATTACACAGGTCGGTTTTGCCACCCTAAAACATCTCCTCTAGTTACTTGCTTAGTTGGAGACATGGTGCAGAAGCAGTAATCACCTCAAATATTCAGATTGGACAAAAGCTTGACTTCACTAAAGGCACAATCTCAATGACCAGCAAAATGATTGAAATAGCGCAAAGGGAAGAAAACAATAACATGTTTATTCTTAATATCATGAGCCGATTTAATTTCCCTAGTTTTTCTTGTTGGTTAGCTGAATTCAGTAGCAATTTTTCTAACATCTAACAGCTTAGATGAAGTCCCCAACATTTCTCTTTTTAGCATACCTCCTCCTTGTAACTTTGAAATGCATGTAGCACCTCTATATACATCTCTCCAAACAAATTTCAATGTCTCATAGAATCAATAAGAATGCATGGCATATAAACGGCAATCATTGAAAGCCACAGCAATGCATTTAACCTCTGGTGATCATTAACAAGATCAAAAGCAAGATGAAATGAATAAGATGTAAACTTCATCAAATCTATAGACTTACTGAGCGGCTAGCACAATCTCTAGGGACTTTCTCATTCTCACTTTCCACAGACAGATGATTCTTAAAATCTTTCTCATACGTTGACTCCCACATTGATTTTTGAATGTCATTTAACGCAGCAGCTGTATTCAATGATACAGCCGTATTTTTCAGTACAGCACCACTGGCAGGACGAACAGTTGAAGGAGGAATGGGGTAGTAGCTTTGCTTCTCTTTGCTTGGACCTTTTGGTAACTAAAAATGAACATTTAACACAATTATATAATATGAACAATTCAAAAAGGTCGACTCAAAATTATAAACCGCCCTGAGCCACAAAATTGCACCGATTGCAAACTCTGATGCTGTTATTATTTTTGATGATTGATAATGAGCCATACTTGTCAAAAAGGTTCATTCTTCTATATTTTCATTCAAACAGGAACTTACACAATATAGTCTAACTTCCTAGCTATTGTGCAGCTAATTTAAAAGATAATTTCAGTGCTCTCTTCTCCAGTCAAATGATCTGTCAATTGGAGAAGGGTGTGGGAATGTTCTCCTCATCTCGTTGGTACTCGTACTTCTGGAAGAATCCATGCACATTAAACAATACTTTAAGATGCAGTTCTGCTTCAACTTTTCAGTTCTTGTATGGGAAAAATTATTTCTAAGTTGCTGGTTTAACTTGCATCAGTGGCGTAGCCAGGACCATATCTATGGGGAGGGGTAAAACAGGGTGGGGTCAAGATGGGGGCAAAAGGGTGTGGACCTTCGGGGATAACTAGGGAGTTAACTAGGGGTAGAGGGTATGGCCTCATATCATAGCCAGTGTTAAATTGCCATCCAAGATGGAGAAAGAAAGTGTGATGGGGGTCAGGGGGAGTAGCCCCCTGGAAAATGTTTTTGAACACGCTCTGGATTCGGATATAAAGACATGCCCTTTTCTAGACAGAAAAGACGAGTTGCTCTTGCTATTTCAAAGCCACCTTCCAATGTATTGACTTTATTGTAGATTTGAGCGTTTCTCAGGCACCAACGCTTTATCGATGCCAACCCCCTTGCCCCCTGGCTACACCATTGACTACCATGATGCTTCTTCATTCTGCCAGGAATGGGATAATGATTGATACTCTCATTCGTATAAAGCCACAATTACCACAGAAAATTATAGCACAGCAGCACCCGTAGGGGCAATGAAGGTAGCACGTTCCAAATTTTCTCCGATAAATTCAGGAATTACACATGGAACGTCTCAAAGAGTTTCGTCAGCCTTTGCCCTTCCCCCATTCTGGCCCCCACTTCAAACAACATTGCTGTGGTCTTGCACAGGAGTAGAAAGAAATGATGATCAGTGTTTCAGATAGAGCTAACTAATTGATTTGCACAAAATTGCCGAGAAATTTCAAGGAGAGCATACATCTCCTGAACTGATATAAATTCACTCGACAAAACAAAACCGTAAATGCTTTGGACTGCATTGAAAAATAGCTATCGAAAATCTATTGGTAATTTTAATTGATCGTTGAAAACCAAATCCATCCTGGGTTGTCCTACAAATGTTTTACAAATTCAACAATCATTTACAAGAAAGACAAAAGCACGAGAAATTTGATTACCTACATGACCCTAGTTCTACTAGTTAATTGTTGTGTATGTAAAATACCTATTACAAGTGGTTTTTTTAAACCAATCAATTCTTAAACATGAACAGAAATGTATGTAGATATAATTTTAAAAGAAATTTATCAATTGAATAGCTTTTTAGAATGACTGAACAAGCAATTAAAAAACGTATTGCAAAGATCGAAAGCTAAGGTTTACATTTGGTCTCAAAATGGGATCATGACTGCTATCCCTAACATCTGTAGAAAAGGATAGATTGGTAAGTGCAAACAGTTGGTCAAAACTGTCGGATCCAGTGATCAGCAATCAGGGACGAAGCTTAGGTGTGGGGGTGAGTCACCCCATAACCTTGAAAAGCTGCCATTTCACTGGGCAAAAGCGGCAGTACAATGCATTTTTGCAAAGACAAAGTTTTCGCAGGGCAAGCCTCTGATATCGCCCCCTGATATATTGGAGCTAAAACCCTGTCAGCAATCGGGCGAAAGGCGCTAACTGTACTACTGGGTCAAGTACCCTTTCATTAAATTATCGCCTAGGGAGCATCTTTATCGGAGTATCATTAGGCCTAGTGAAATATTGCACCTTGGTTTAAAAGAAAGTATCATTATTGACTACTTCATTTTTTAGCTACTTTCAGTTTATCTTCATTATAGACTTTCCTTCGGTCACTTCTATAACATGTGTTGCGAAGCTTGTATGTCATGTGCGCGGGTGTAATTGGTTACTTCACACGTGCGTACCCCAGTCTCTTTTCTATATAACAAGTGTTCTGTTTAACTTAACTTAGTGGCTAGTTGTGATTTACGATGAAGGAAAATTGTTCACAATTGTCGGGAATCGAGCAAAGCCGCTATTATAGAATCGTTAGCATGAATGGGGCAGTGAATTTAGTTATTATTAGATGCCTTCGTTCTTTGTTGGTAGAACGGCTAGTCCTTGTAGTCACATAAAAATTTTCCTTTCTACTGTTTTTAATTAGGGTTTAAGTAGAAACCTCGTACTCAAATCGAGATACAGAGGCTGATTGTAGAATCGTATAGTATTTGCAAGTTGATTGTAACTACATAAGTACTTTTTTAAATTGTAGTTTTGTGAATACGCCCATTCTGTTATTCTTGTTTTTGATTGGGCAGCTAAAATTATAACTTAGTCATTTTACATATAAATATACCTTATTTCTGAGTAGCTGTTAGTTGCGGAGAGATTTAGGTTAGTTATCGGTTGATATAGATTGGAGTGTATAGGCATAGAGTGCATTGAATGAGTTATGCCTGAAAGATCTGTGTTTCTTTGAGTCTACGTTCTAACCTAATGTCGAACGAGCCAGAAATTGAGAGTACATTCTTAACAACAATAACCTGTCTGCAAAATCAGAATTGATTCCACTTTTTTAATTCTTTCATTCATAACATAAAGGCTCCCATGGCTGCTACATAGTTTCGTTGAACAGACAACTAAAAACGATGTACAATTACCTGAAAGAAATTCGGTCCATCAATCCACCTCAATGGGCTTCGAGCCGAACTCATTGGAGCAGAAACTTGTTCATGTCTAGCTGGCGTTCCTCGACTTTTACCCAACACTTTTGTATCTGCAACAGCTGCTGGAGTTTCTGGTGGTAAAGTTGGTTGAAATATATGATGGGGTTTCCCCTTGTACATGTCTGTAGGTGTGTCGAACTGGGGAAATAAGGAGAACCGAGAGGAATGAGACGAGTATGGGTGCTCCGCAGGGAACTTTTTGTCTGGAATCAACTTTGTAATGTTCTCTTGGTTTGGCGATGGAATCCTATAATCAAAAGAATAAAAGACCAAAATTGCAAAAAATAACAGTTGGTATGTCAACGCAAATAATCTTTCTCTTGAATCTTTTTAAATAATCTCCCCTTGAATCTTCCCAAGTCACTGAGCATTGAGACTGTGTAAAGATCACTGATTTAGGAGTGATCTAAAACCTGGCTTTATTTAGTATGATATCTAAAGCCTAATTAGAATGCATACTAATAAGTGATGCCCCACTGTATACTGAAGAGTTAAATCGTTAAGATGTTACGAAAAGCAAGAATGCTGCATACCCTGCATACAAGTTGAGTGCAATGTCCCAATACTCCACAAAGCATGAATCAGCCATGTAGCTGGAGGTACTGTTTAGGGAGGAGGCAATACCTGCCTTTACCCTCAGTGACGTAACTTTAAAATATTTTGGGGGTGTCAGAGATTTGCCCTCCGAAAAAGTAGTTGACCAAAGGGTCCTGGGTCCAGTAAGTTGTCCTCCAAAAATACATTGTACTGCCGTTTTTGCCCTGCGAAATGGCAAATTTTCAAGGTTGGAGGGGGTGACTCACCCCTCTATACCCCCTTTATGTATTGTCCCTGTTTACCCTCTCTTTGGGAGGCAAGGACTATCTACGAAATAGGTTCCTCACAAGTCAATAATCTTGCAGGATACATAATCATTTTAGCTTTCATTTGGGAGGGGAGCATTGCCTCTTTGTGCCTCCTACAGCTACATGCTTTGTATAAATGCCAAAATGAAGCATGAGAGTCTCAGTTATTGTCAGGGTATCACCAGTTATCTTCAGCAGAATAAATTGAAGGTTTATAGAGTGCTTAAGGCTATCTAATAACCTAAGGCTGCGTTTACATGGGAACTTTGGAACGGCTCTGTATGGAACCGTTCCGCGTAGGCACGGATAGGCTCCTTGCTTACACGATGTCTTGGAACCGTTCTGTGCAGAACAGTTCCTTTCAATGTATTCACACATGAACAGTTCCAAATGACAGCCTCTCTATCCATTCATCAGGAACAAGAAAAATTCTTGAAAAAGTTTTCCCACCATACATTTGTTATTCGAAGCCTTACCCAAAATTTTCTCTGCGTGCACATTGTTCAGTCATTTCGTCAGTTGAATTTCCCCTTGCCTCGTTTCTAAGCATACATGACGGAACGGTTCTGGTTGTTTACTCGAGAACTTTTTGGTTCAGTTCCATGCGGGACCTACTTTCTACGTGGACCCGTTCTGGCACGGCTAGTGGTTCTGTCTGGAACGGCTCCATCAGTTCTCGTGTAAACGCTAGGCTTATTCGTATCATACTGTTACGGTTCCACTTTGAAACGTTCCCGTGAAAAAGAGGCCTAAGTTCTCTTCCCCATTGAAGCTATCTCTTCCTATACGCAAATAAAGCAAAAGTAGATACAATAGGATATCTGGCATATAAAAACAAAAAAAGCATCTTGGAAACTTTACAATAGACCGTTGAGAATGGATACTTACAGTTCATCATTGGATCTAACAATGCTTTTGGTTAACGGAGTTAACGTGTAGAATTGCTTTACTGTCATTTTACTACGAAAACAAAAACTAAAACGCTGCATTTCTGATGAGGTATTATAATGAATAAGAGAATATAAAGCTAACGAATATAGCGACGGTAGGCTAACTGGTCTATGAACAAAGCCTATAGACAGGCAATTCTAAAGAATTTAGCAAATGCAGGACAAGGATGAAGGTTCTGGCTTTGAATGTTAAAACACTTCATAAAGTTAATGACAGTCATTGCAAAAACTAGAGGAAAATGGAAATAAAAATGTGATGATAGTTGGCATTGCTTGACAGAGTTAAAATACTTGATAAAATCTAAAATACCTAGGATGGGGCATGACTCCAGCTCCATAATGAAGATGTCCCTTCTCAACAATAGTTGGGGGCTCTCCTTTAGGCCGGTTGCTAACTGGCAGGCTGATAGTACCAAGTCCACCGTAGCTACGATGTCTTCCCCAGGGTGTTTTGCTTGCTCGTGGAGTCGCATTGAAGTATCGTTTGTAACTGTAAAAAATGTAATACGCTCCTTAAATATATAAATGCTTCAATAGCTATACTTGATAAATGCTGGGTGCAACCTTTCTTCAAACCTCTGAATCAAGATCAGGAGTTCAGTCAGTAACTGAAAAGGAGGCCAAAAAAAGGAGGCCAATTATCCCCTTTCAATGGTGGGGGCCTAGCTGGCCCCTAGAATCTGTGGATTCACCGTGCTTTTCAAATTGCGTCAACCTTGATTTTAGTGTTTGTCATTGAGATCTTCTGCATGTTGGAAAATATGGGTGCGGTTCCAACTAAGCCACGCCCAATACTTGACCCTGCAGCTGCAGCCCATCTTGTTCACATTTTTAGAAATCACCACTGATTGAGGAGCATGCAGCAGAGCTCTACTTAGCAAAATTCTTACCACAGTTGGGGGGGGGCACTTTGTGAACTGTTGTTCCACCACATTCAACAATAACTTGAGCGTTATGTCGCAGATGTTCCATTTCTCACTTTGTGTACAGGGATTGTACTTGCCACCACAGAATTGGGGGACTTCAACGGGAAATGCTCCTCAAAGATTACACCCTTAGGTAGCCAATCCTATTATATTGCAAGGGTATACTACTGTTAACATTTTCTCTTAGTACTTTAAGGAATCAAAAAAGCAATCCTGAAAAGAAATAGGGAGACATGCCTCTACTCCCCGTCGGGCTGCCACTGTGTGAGTGCTTTGTTCAGACCTTGAAAATCGTTGGCTACCTAATGAGTTAAAGAAAATCATCTATTTGTCATCTTAGCCCCCTCGTCAGAAGATTTAGCCCCTCGTCAGAAGGTGTCAGGCGCCACTCATGCTATCCCTTGCAAGGAAAAGATGATTTTTCTTCGTCACACATTACGGAACACCTTGTTGATTGACAAATACAACTCCTTTTTAGATGGGTTTTTCTGATTCATGCAAAGTAGCTGTTTATCGAGCCTCATTTGTCTACGTTCGCACAAAGAATACAGTAAATATGAACAAAATGAGACGGTATTTTGGAACACAAAAACGTTGCCAGCTATTGATGCGCAGGAGGACTTATCATCTGCAAACTTTTTCGTGGAAAAATTGGCACGAGGGCGTTACCTATGGGCGTTACATCGTCCAAACAAGTCAGCCTAGGAGGGAGATTGGGTGATAACAGTTTTTGCTTCGTTTGCACCCCTCAAAAGTGTCAAGAACATAAAGCTATGGGTTTGGCAACAAATTGAATGACAAATTTTGGTGGCTAGGTTTTTGAGAGGGCAGTCAATAGCTCGTCTCAATAGGTGTGCGAGGGCGCTTGCGAGGGCGGTCGCCCGCCTAAAACGAAAAGGTCTTATCATCTGCTTAAAGTTGTTGAGCATCATAAAAATATGTGACTAATGCCAACAGCAACATATAGATTTAAGCTTCAGATGCTACACTCGCATAGAAAAGGCCCCACAAAGAGTCACTGAAAATGATGAGAAATACAATGAGCAAGATAGTACAAATACGCTCTGAATAAACAATATATCGCTCAATACAATAACAGGGCAAATTTCCTTGGATTGCTGGTTTACAGAAAATCCCGTGTTAGTCAACAGGAACCAAAGCACAAAAATGCACTGTGGAGGAGCAGAGCATATTGATATCTCATATAATCTATTAAGGATATAAGGTACTCAAATAGTCGAAACATATGATACACAGTCTGGCTTTAACAAAACAGCACATATTTGTTTTAATTAGTGGGAGCGCGGGGCAACCCCCTTAACTTTGACTTGAGAGGGGCGCAGCCGCCCTCCTAACTTTGCAAAGTTTTTGGAAATAAGAGCATAGAAGAGTTATCATCCTGTTGTAAAAGGCTATTTTAAATTTAAAAAGCTTTCGAAATTAAAAATACATTGTTTACTGGATGAGGTTGTAATTTTCTTGTATAGCTACGCGGATTAAATTCAAAGTTTCTTATAAAGATAGGTGCAAGAAAAGAGCCTCCCTACCTATCAATAGAACTCCCTTAGCTATCAATTTACTTATACACCATGGCCGGTAGATAATGCTGGAGAGTTTTCAAGTCAGCCACTATTTTCGTTTATAGCAAGCTCTCCCTCTCACAAACACAATCAAGAGAGCTTTTGTAAACAAACATGTATGTTTCTTTCACCAAAATGCCGGGTCTGTAATTTACAAACATGTATGTTTCTTTCACCAAAATGCCAGGTCTGTTATTTACTATTCGTATATTTGAGGGATGTAAATCTCCAGATTACTAGTTCTGTTGGAGGGGAGGGGGAGGTAAAGCCATGCAAAATATTTCATTTCCCACTGCAGGTACATTGTCTGGTACATTGTTTTGAGCAGATGAACATACAATACCCCAAGACGTGCGCCTAAACATTTGTCTTAGAAAATACCCTTGTTTGAAATCATTTTCGCGAAACGGTTCTTGAGTCTTGGGGGAGAGATGGCATCTAAAAGACAATGGACCAGGGCTTCATCCCTTTCGACAAAACAATACGAAAACAATGCTTGAATGTATAAATGATAAATACATAAATGATGCCAAATTTGACTAAGATATTGGTGAAATTATAGCCTTTTATGAAGAGTGGTTGTACTGAAATACAGGCATACTTATCCTCAGAAATGGTACATCGATCGATCTTGGCAGGCGTAAAAACCTGGTTGGATTGGAACTTCCGTTGCAAATGATCACGTCCTACATGTTCCTTGTAGAAAGCACTATTCAGTGCCAACGTTGTCATTGCTCATAAAGTGTGCCAAATTGTGTAGTGTACTTTAAAATCAGGTGTCCTGGCTGGTATGCATATTCTCTACTGAAAACAGCATTCAACCTCAAATTTACCACGAGTATTATTCTACTTAGCAATATCCCATAGGGTTTTATAAGCAGTTTTATGTTGGGCCAAAGGCCGCCGCGTGAAATCTGACTAATGGTAACTCTTGCTCAATCTTAGCAGATCCTTTCTTGTCTTGAATGCAGTTCTTGGGCTTCCCAATTTGTTTGACGTTTTTCGAGTATGTTGCATGGCAACAGCTATATTGTGTTTCTCTTTTCAAACAACACTAGCATGAGGTTATTGTCTCCTTCAGATTTGTGTTTGTTCAAGTAGGAGCCAATATTAGGAGAAACAATACACTCTCGGGTCTTGAACAATATAGAGGAAGTGGTAAGAGAGCTGGGAACCTATTTCACCTGCCAATTGTCTCTAACCCCCTCGTCGTGTTCCTTTGGATTCTTTGGCCTGAAGCAAACAACAAATTTCATGCTTCGATTGCATACCTTGCAAATCACAAGCATCCTGTACGTCAATGCGCTCGTTGAGGGAGGGAAATGATGATTTATTGTGGGACCTACGCAAGAAATATGACGTATGAAAGAAGATTCATTGTTTACGAATAAGCGCTACTCTCCTGGATTGCCCACAGGGACGCCGGAGAACAGGGTCGACGCGAGGGGGGGGGCTGCGCCCCTCTTCCCTTAGAAATGCAGGGGTAAGATGGCAAAATTGCCTTCGCCTTTCGTATGCTGTATGCAACAATTTATGGAAGCATATGTTTGTCAAAATTAGCCCGTAATTTAAAATTCTGACGTCTGCACTGATGCTCGGAGTCCCTGATTGCCCAAGCGTTTTGATAAAACTGAAGACAGGGATATTTCCTAGCTCTAACTTCCCTCAGTTTTTCCAATTCCCTACTACCAACACTATTTTTTACAAGAAAGGCTTTTGGACCCCAGTAGCCAATCTTTGTTTACAGACTCTCTTAGGAAAGATTTTCAGTTCCAATGTTTTTCGCATGTACATTTATGGAAAGTAAAAAGTTCTATATGTACACTTGAAATAATGACAAATCTTTGGAAACAGCAGGCACTTGACTGTTGGAGGGTAGCCAACATAACGCACAAACTTTTGTATACGTGTACCTAATTTTATGCTGATCATGAATATTCTTAACTTTTTTGGCTTGGATCCTTAGATTACTGCTAAATTATTTGTAAATATCAAAAGTCCAACTGAGCCTGAAACCCAAAGGAATATATTCAAATATCCGTTGATATAACGCACAGTTGAAGCGGATAAGAATAATTACTATTGTATTGATAAGCAGTCTTTTGATACAAATAGAGAAGAGTGTCACGTCTGGATGAAGCTTAAGCCCAGCATTATTCTTAAATTATTCTTATGATAATAATATTTCTATGAACTTTATGTTTATGAAAAAGTGTGTAGGGTAATTCGGGGCAAAATGAAACGCGGGGCAAAATACGACACTTCTTGTTTCATGCTCAATTTTCGGTTGTCCGTTTGAGGAAAAATTCAGCTCAATTTATGGAATGAAAATGAACTCTCTCTCTCCTTTCAGTTTTACAGTCGTTGTATACACAGATACATATACAAGTGTACATGCTTTTTAATAAAGAACCTATCCCAACGCCTAGTTCCAAAAGCTCCGTATTCTTGGGTCTCTAACGATCAAATTGCAGTAATAACGTTCCTTAGTAGTTCCTTAATTTTCAACCCACATTTACCGCCGTAAGTATGGTACAGACACAAGAATGCCTAGAAACCCTGAATTTTGCATTAAATTCTGGCTAGAACTCAATACCAAAAGCATACAAGAAGGTAGGAAAGAAGCTTTATAAATGAATCTATACTTTTTTGACTGATAATGAATGTCACCGGCTTCCTGCTTCTTGACTACTTGCAGTTACAAACGCTTTTCAGTTAAAAAAAGTTCTTCAGGAATTTTACCTTCAGCAGCATAAGCGTATGAGGCGGGAAACAAGGGGCTGCAGCCCCCCAAAATTTGGGCAGAAATCCGTTTCACTGGTACAAATTTTCTGAAAGAACAATTGCAAATTCGGGCAACTTTTCTAATCCAGTACTCAACTTTTCCTACTTTTTTGAGCTGATCAGGGCTACTTTCCTGTAAAAAAACGTGTATTTCATCCCAAAATCATGCTCTTCAGCTATAAAACTTGATCTCTTTGCTGATGTTAAAAGGCCTGGCAAACTCTCCTCTCTCCATATTAAAATATGCCCCACTGATGAGCCAGTGGTGTGCCCTTCACTATCAGAAAGTTGCAATGCTATAGCTAAAATGGCCTTTATCTGTGGTTTGCTGATAAAAATAAGCAAGTTCATGTGATTGCCTTGTATTTTTGTACACGTTTAAGCACTAGATTAGCAACCTTTTTCAGCACACTGACCCAAAACGAAGCGCATAGCTGCAATCAAACCATAGAATGTCTTTATTACCCATGGATCCATCGCCAGGCGCGAAAAGGCGTAATCCCAGAGTTGTTCAAACTAACGTCCGCCACCTGTCTTTTGTTGGCTCGCATTAAATTTTGAAAATATAGTTGTACATTTTATATCTTTCAGTTTTTTGCCAACGTTACGAAATCGTCTATAATGATAAAGGAGTTTTCATTTTTAATGCTGGGTACAAGGATGGAAGAATTTTTGAAGAGGTGTAAAATTTCGTGCCTTTCTTTGTTGTGTTGTCAAACTTTGCTGTCAATTCATGATGGGACATTAAATTTTTTCAGCATTTAACAATTTAGTCGCAAACATCATTGAATATAGTTAATGTGGTAAGTAAACTTTCCCATTTTTCTCTAAAATTTTTCCATTTTTAATGGTGGGTACAGTGTGGAAGAATTTCTCCCATTCAGGGTACTTCTGATATAAAGCTTCTATCAATTTTGTACTCTTGTGCCACAAGCTTGATCCACAAAGATTCCAGGTCCTTCGACGAACAGAACCTAAACAGCTCATGCATCAGCCTCTTTATAAACGAAAAATATATATGTAACTTACATGAAAGAAATTTACACGTTTTTTTATAAGAAAACCATTATTTTGCCTGAGCCTCAATTTTCTTAACTTTTCCCAAAAGCGGCCTGAGATTTTATTAAAATATTTGAAGCTTTCACTGAAATAAACTGGATAAAATGGGTCACACATTCCTTGCTTATTGTGTATACTTGAAATTGAATTCCATTCTTAACATTTTGAATGTAATAGTGATTTAATATCGATTTTTTGGCCATCAAAAGCACTTGATTTTGGAAATTGAACCTTGTCATTTTCTAAACATTTTAGCCATTTGAGGCTCATTTTCTTACAAACCTTTTTCTTCTAAACTGAAACGTGTATGCAATCGTCTTTGGAGTTAAAAGATGTTCTGCCATATAAAGGATAATACGGTAAGTTTATGAAAGGGACAATTTTTGAAGCCTCATGCCTGTACCTGGTTTCCAAATGGTTGTATAGCTTCATACAGTACTGCATTGTGTCGCAGAATGTCTCATAATATCACATTATAAAGCAATTCAAAGTAACTTTCCATCTTCTGATGGGGAAATTTAGCAACAGCCATTACTTTTATGACCAATACAATATGTGGAAAACTGATTTGCCTCGCATTGGAATTTGCAAGAAAACGAAGAGTAAAAGGTTCAATTGCTTGAATCGCAATCAAAATGAAGAAGGTTCTGCATAAACAAACCAACGGTATTGTCTTGAAAAACTTGCTGTATCAAGAAATATTTAACACAGGGGCTAATTATCATTTGAAGCTAGAAATACAACAAGAAATTTGTCAGTAAACAGTTTCTACGGAGAAAAGGAAGGCAAAACTCTTGCATGTCGCTTGTAGACGACGTGAGGCACATTTCAACTACAATTCATTTGTCCAAGCAGTTATTTTTCACATTTAGACCACAACTTACTTCAAATAAGAGCAAATAAAGAGTAATTCAAGTTTCAGTAGTAGAATGTTAAAAAGTCAAAATCAAAAGTTGCCAACAACAAATTTTGACCGACCATATAATTTCCTTCCAGTTCCCATGACTCCTAAATAGCTCTTTCTAGCAAAAATTGTGTTTTGCTTTATTTCAAAGAGGAGTTAGAGCTGATACTTTTGAAAAAGAAATAAAGAGATTGATAGTATATTAACTTCATAAAAAATAGAACAACAACATACTTCTTTTCAGTTATCGTCAATCTGTCCAATTGGCCTGGTGTAAACGCCGCACTTGATTGATACGTAGGAGAAAGCTGTGTCATTTTATCTTTTCTGAAAGCTCCGTTTTACAATTTCCTTGAAGCGATTTCCTGCTAAATCTGACCCTTTGACTATACAATGAAGTCCAAATGCTGATGATATCTACTTTAAGTTGCTCCCAACATTCGATTGACTGAGTTGATCGTGAAGAAAGACAAATTCTCTCCCTGGGTTTTCTTCTTCGTCTCTTTAGTAAAAAAGCAGTGACGTTATTTAGCAGTGGGCTTCTGGTTTTTGTGATCGTAACACATGTGATCGAAGTAAGACCGTGTAGTTTCTTTGTAACGGAGTAACGCTCACTTTAACCAGACGATCTAAATCCTGCATAAACCAGCTGAACTATGATAAAACTGTAGTAAACACGCGAAATTGTTGTCAAGTGAACCTTTAGAAAGGAGATGAACATAATCTTGTTTGTCATGACTACCCAGTATATATGCAAACGCATCCATAGAGACTTATTTACGAAGTAAAATCAAGTCATAAAAAATTTAAGCTCTTATTCAAAACATGACCGCATTTCTATTACAAACGTCTAACAATATGGCCAAAAGTTTTATTTAGCGATCTCTTTCAAAAGCACTTTCAGCATCATGCACTTAAAGTAGACCACAAAGAAACTGTTGCAACAAAACATTCTCGTATAATCTTTTAGTTATAAATGGAGAGAGTGGGCAGTATTTTTGGCATATCTGAGCTCCTCGCAAGAAATCATATATGCAATTATAAAACCATATCGTAACTTTTTCAGAGAAGAAACGCAACTGTTACTAATATTCAGAAACCAATGAAGCAAGCTCTCTGCATTCCATTTCAAATTGGTTTGTTGCTCACTAATTCCAACATGCATATTTGATAATTATGGCTAACCATCCATAGTCAATCGATGATTTTGCTGTACGCAATAATTTCGGTTTTCAGTTTTAATTGGTTTCAAGCCTAACACACTGCTAAAATCTCATGCAGAAAACGCTCTTGAAGGTAGTAGGTTTGTACTAATCCCTAGGGTATGGTTTGTTGTGCTGGATTAGGCCTGATAGTACCAGCAAGAAAACTTTTATTGTACTAATGGAAGATTCACAGTGAAGATTCTCGACACAGGGCCAAACTATTAGCATTCACCATTAGAAGTGAGATAGTATTTATGCATGCCAATACTAATGCAAAAGAATTACGCATAGTTATAATGCCTCTTGACAAAGTAAATAAGAAGTTTCAGTGTAAAATCATAAGACACAAGAGTTGCAGGCTGAATTTTTATCTGTTGTCTTACCTTTATATGAGGCCTGTTCCCAATACCTCAAGCCCTAAAGGGCATACTGCGGCTACGTTAAGCACGTCTAAATTCTGCAGCAAGCGACAAAACGTCGCGCAGGGTTTATAAACAAACAATTACTTGTACCTGTGAAATTGAACTTCAACGACTCCGCTCATAAATTTACACAAAACAACGCCATAGTTGTTATAAGCTTGGCTACCACCATTCAATACTTTCACTAAAATACATATAACAAGGTGATATGTGTAGTCTTCTGGGTATTTCTACAACAATTTCCTGGCAGTAATAGAAAAATATAATGCAAATAAAGTAAGTTGAATGTACCAATTTTAACATTTACAGTTTTACAAGAACATGAATTCCTCAAAAAGGCATTATCACATGTTATTTTGAATGCAAATCGATAAAAATCATAAATTATTCTTCATAAAGAATGGGTCCCTATCGCTTTCATCACTATCTGTTCGTTCTTCGCTTACAATTCCGTCTTCTTTATTCCACACGAACTTATAGTTGTCTTCTAAATCCAGCTGCCTCTTCTCTTCTTTAACTTTTTCTGCTCCTCCGCCCTGCCAGACAAAGGTGGGATAAACTAAGAATAGAGCAGTGCAAAAATAGGAAAGCAAAATAGGAAGCAATTCTGCTATGTTGGGAGCCACCAACAAGTAGAATAAATTGTAGTTTCCTTAGGGGTGGTGCTTCGGGCCCTTATTATTAATTATATACATTAATGGTTTTGAACGTTGTCTCTAGGGGCAATCCCAACACGTACTAGGTTGATGATACAAGAATAACCCGTTCCTCTACTGATTGTATTTCTCTACAAAAGAATATAGATATTGAGATGGCCAATGTCGAGGAATGGATGACGCAGAACAGGCAGATAAAAGTGATTTTACGTTCATAGGTCATGCAAGACAACAAAATAGTCTGAATGAACTTAAGGACATTGAAGTCATCCAGAAGATAATAGGTAGGGCTACCAAAACCAAGTATCTCGGCTTCAATATAGACGAGAACCTCAGCTGGAAGGATCAATACAAAAAAATTATGGCTAAGGTTGACGGTGCTCTCTCTACATAGAGAGTGAAGGATATTCTTCCCCAGTCAAAGCTAGCTGCAGTATGCTGGGCACTGATCGAGAGCCACCTAAGGTCTGGCTACATCATATGGGGCTGCATCTCAGACACCAAGCTAGATACTCGAAAACTGAAACTCAAGAATTTAGTGGGTCCGTGACTGGCTGCCTGTCCAGATAACTTGCAAGATGAGTTTACCAAGTCGGAATGTACATTTTGCCAAGCCTCGATTAGAATTTACAAAGAGCAGTTTCCTAATAAAGTGATGTGGAAAATCTTTCATATATAATTGAGGATATAAGGTCTAAACCCTGATCGCAAAGAAGAGATGAAACGTTGAAAAGTAGTTGGAAAAGAGCTAGCTACAAAAAATTAAGCATCAAATAATATCGTGTACTAACCAGCATATTGACAAGTAGATCTTTAAACTGCGTTGCTGTTTCATCAGTGAGGAATTCCGTTTTGCTGTTAGAAAGTTTTGATGCTAAGGGTCCTTCGTTTGTGATGATCTTTATCTTTATATTTGCTATGGGAAAATATGATCAGATCCAGTTGATTTTGGCTAACAGGCAAAGAAAATACACGTCTTTTTTATAAGAAAATCATTATTTTGCCTGAGCCTCAATTTTCATAACTTTTCTCGAAATTGAGCCCGAGATTTTCTTACATTTTTCTTAACTTTTACTGAAATAAACTGGCTAGAATGGTATACACTTTCGTTAATATTATTGTGTACTTGAATTTAAATTCCATCTTTAACATGTTGAATGCAATAACGACGAAGTACCACTTTTTGGCCTATAAAAACACTTGATTTTGGAAATTGAGCCTCGTGATTTTCTTACGATTTCCTTAAGATTTTGACAATTTGAGCCTCATTTTCTTATAAACTTTTTTCTTATAAAAAAGAACAAGTGTACAAAAACAAACTGTCTATAAAACAAAAAACATTGGTTAAGATCAAACTTCGGAAATATGCAATCGAAAGCAATGTACGAAGCAATGAATTTTATCATCACATCATAAAATTATTTCTCAGGTACAAAAAGCGTACGCTACATTGAGGGCAAGTAAATTTCCATGTAAATGATATTCCCTTGCAAAAAAGGCGCCTTGCAGATACAATATACTTTGCACTATTCAGAATGAAAAGGAATTTAAGATACAATGAAATATGAGGTTAAAATCTAATTACAAAGGCACTTCAAAACTTTTTCAAAACTATTGTAACAATCTCATTCTTAAAATATGTATCGTAAGCCTAGGGTTGACCTCAAATGAAGACATACCTCCAATATTTACACCTGCTTTCTTCAATTTCTTTTTAATGATATCCTCTATCTTTTTGCCTGCCCTGTTCAATTGGCGTTTCGAATTGCTCATTCCTGATAATTCTTCTTGCTTTTCACTTTCTTCAAAGAATTTAGATTCCTCGCTATCAAGTCGACTTACTCTTACTTTTATACTACCATCACGACTCTCTCCATCTTTTTCCAAGTTCTCTTCAGATGATTTTGAAGCTGATAAAGACTCATCCTTACTTTCAGATGTTTTGCTTGAATCTTCCTTTACCGAATCTATTGAATCGGTCTCCTCTTTAGCATGTTCATTTGTATCCGGCTTTTCCTTTTTGCTTGGAAGTTTCAACATTCCCAGTAGTGTTTGCAACAGTGGATCGAGGTTTTCGATTTTCACTTTGTCTGCATCTTGCGTTTTTTCATTTGATTCTTCATCAGAAGTAAGTTTATTTTCTAAATGAGATTAGAAGCCATTTAACTATAACAGCTCTACATCTGTACTGAGATAGATAGAGCTATCTCCTACATAAGCAGGTCTATAATGTACAAAAATGAGGTCTAAAAAACGAATGGACTTCAAATTGAATGGAGTTCGTAGAAATGCTACACTGCATGAAGTCTTAAACAATAGCAAACTTTATCCGTAATTAAAATCTACATATTATCCACTAAAAATAAAAACATTCCTTTTCACAGAATCTGTGTGCTATTTCAGGGAGTCTGCAAAATCAAATATTTTCCTTTTCCTAACATTTCCCTGAACTCTATCTCATTTTCTCTGACTACATATAGCTTTATTGAGTCAGAGAAAATGAGGTAGATGTCAGAGAAATGTTAGGAAAAAGGGCATATTTGACTTTCCAGACACCCTGGAATAGTGGCCAAGCGGCCCAGCCAGTTCCAATAGCTTAGCTGAAGCTACGCGTGACAGTGTACGGTTAGAAACTGGATGGGTGACCTTCCAGATGAACGACCACAGCAGCTCACCCCGCCGTCCTTCGGAAGGTGCGTTAAACTAGGGGTCCCATGCTTGGATGCGGTATGCACAGTAGGCCTAAATTAGCTGAAAAAGCTAGGTATAACAGCCTACTCAAAATAAAGTAAACAACAAAAAATAGCACACAGATTTTGTGAAAAAGGAATGTTTGAGTAATTACATAATATGTGCATATCAAGATGCTAAATTTCACCATGAAAAAATAATGGACATCATATATTACAAAATAAAATTACATAGGTTTCTTGGTAGCTTTTCAGAATACATCGATTTATTGTAGAAAAAAGGCAGAGAATTTCCCTTTTATTTCTTTGATTGTCTCTAGCATTAGTCAAATTCCCCTGATTCCCTGATATTCTCTAAGCAAAACACATTTCCCTGATTTTTCCCTGATTTGGCAGACACCCTGTATTATTTTCGAGTGACATCACAACAATGGAAATATTAAAATTACCAGATTTAGCAACAGGAGTAGTGTCTTTGTTGTCTTTTTCTGCTCGCAATTCCCGAATTACTTGATTTAAGCTCTTCAACGTCGTTCTTCCAGGTACATCTTTCTTTATAGACGAATGCTTCAATGGAAATCCTTTCAACAGATCCTTATAGCTCGTCTCAAATGCTATACTCTTTTTAAGGGTTTGCTTAACTTTCGCTTCTAAGAGGCTGAAACGAAATAGAAAACTTCTAGTTTTTCCTACATATAACAAACAAGTACAGTACACGAAAAGCCTACGAACACACTAGGCAACAAAATACAGCTGCTACATCCAGACCAACCGTTAAAAGTACTGAAATTAAGCTATCTTGAATATGGCATGGATTCTCGGGTTAATTCTATTTTGTCAGAACATGTATGAATTAGAATATAGAAGTATCAAACTTAATCAATAAAAATACAAGATAAAAACATATGATAACTACGAAATTTTACCATGATATGACAACTTTCCTCAAAATCTTTATGTTGCATGAACTCATAAGCATTTTACATATGGTAGAAATACAAAACTATCAAAATATCTTTGCATATATTGCAAGAATCAGGAAATCAGGTAGCATCAACAGTATTCTAAATGGAACACTCAAATTAGATTAAGCACACTACTGTACAAGAATGTGCAATGAAAAATAATGATATTGAAACTACCTCAGTTTTGACTTGTATTTTTTGATATTTCCACCTACTCTTCTAATTAGCTTTTCCAATCGTCCTTTAATATTTCTATCACTTTCTTTGCTCTTCTTTATTCTTAAATCATTCATTAGCTTTTTGAATTCACCTATTTGTTTCTCAACTTTCCTTTTAGATTTGTGGAAATCTCTCATAAACTTTCGTCTCTTCTCTCGGTCTTTTCTAATGAGCGTGGCAGCTTGCTTATTCAGTCCATTGATTGTATTTTGCAGTGATATTAACCGCTTCACATTCTCATTAATCTTTGACAAACCTTGCTCCGCACTCTTAGCGTCTCTACCTGCAAATTGTCCTTCTGTAGAAAGCATGCCGTCACCTTTACTCATTGAATTGTCAGCTGAGATTTCATTTACTTCTGGGGAATTTTTCAGTTCATCTTTAACAGCACCTGGACCTTCCACAGGATCTTTTTGTAAATTTTTATCCCCTTCTTGTAAATCCTTACCAGAATCACTTGGGCCTGAAGAAGCTGTAATAAAGAATCAAAGTAACAACAAAATATTTTATGAAATATCGGGTGGGCCATAAAAATCTAGAAGCATACCTATGCCGTTCACTATCAACTCTAGCACTAGAAATTCTCGCCTATGTAGCAATTTTATTAACAGAAATGAACATTCTCCAATGGAGACTTATTACAAAAACATATAATACCACGTTTTTCAATCTATACTAAGTGAACAAAACATTCTGACATGGATCTACATAGTAAGCTAAATTTCCATTGAGAATTGCGCCTGGTAAGCCATTGAAAACAAATGGATAAGAATTCCTAGATGATGGATTCATGATTCAGAGAATGGAATCCCCTAACGTTTGAATTAAGTCTTCTTTCAACATTTAGAGGGGGCAATTACCCATCCATTTGCCATGCTTGCCCCCTCTAGTTACAGTATTCTACAGTATTTTGACATCCAATTGATGATCCCTACTTTCTCTTTGATTTCTTAATATATGAATGAAAGGTTTATTGAAGCTTGTCACATGCATATCAATGACTTTATCTTCCATTTCTTAACTAAAAAAGAGGAGTATCTCGGTGCCACACTGAGCATTTGCCTCCCCTTCCAAATTCGTTTGGTTCTACAACCCTGAGTATATCTTATGGAAAGAATTCAGTCCTATTCTAAATTTTCCCCTAGCTATGAGTCCTTAAAAGAGGATATTGTTTGAGTAATTGAGGTATAGAAGGATATGGCAAAGCAGACATTTTTTGTCATAAACAAAATTAGGTACAACTAAATACAGGTCAACATTTCTGAAGGCAAACTAGATGTAAAGGACTTCATGCCATCAAGTCACATGCATGATAGCTTCTTACAATAATCTCATAAATATATATAACAAACCTATAGCAAAATGCCAAGAAAAATAGACCAATAGCAGATCAAAATTCAACCAGGTGTCTTAGAAATCAACTACCTGCATTATACAGATGATAGACTCTATGCAATATGTTGGATATTGAATAGATCAAATACTGAATAGAAATTAACAGGGTTTACATACTAATAGTTGAAGTGAAAACATACAATAAGCAACAATGAAAACTTCTTATGGTATATTAATGGAACAGATGAAAATAGAAAAACTCATCAAGGTAATTTTTCTTATAATTCAGAGGCTGCCAAGAGATTTCAAAGGGCTCCAAGTTGCATCATCCAGCCAGCTCCAATTAATTTGTTATTGACTTGGAAGTACATTATTTCTTTAGATAAATTGAAATGACAGAGAAGATGAGTTTCACAACCAAAACAATTTGTGTGCAATGAAAGCCATCACTGCGCAGACTTTATTCATCACCAATCAATACACTACCTTCAGGATTGTATCCAAAGTCTTTCCAGAAATTACTCAAGTCATCTTTAGATTTTTCCTGGGTGCTACCCTTAGATTCATCAATAGTAGAAACTAGCGGTTTTGTGATGAATGATGTAAATCCTGACACAAAACTGTCCAGTGATTGCATGAGTATTTCTACTTTATTGTTCCCTTTTTGTTTTTTAGCATTGGCAAGTTTTTCTTCTTCTGCCTTTTTCTTTTTAAGCAAAAGCTCTGCAATGCAAAGGTAATAATGAATACCTATAAGGTGGATATGCCGTAATAGAAATGGAAAAATGAAGAAATCAAGAATATAGTAAATACTTATCAAAAAAGCACAAAAATGGGAAAGTAAAAATTTTCTGATGCTGTGAATCTTTCATCATTTCTAACCTAAATGCAAAGAACCTAAACTAATTGAAAGCAGGCAATTTGAGGCCTGTTAAGCAGAACTCATAATTAATATGTTGCAGTATTTGGTTTTCATTTTAACTTTTTCACTATGCATCACTGCCTTGTTGTTATAAAAATCCTGTACCATAAGCACAAACTCTATGCTTTGTCAATTTCACTGTAAAAGCACACAGTTACTGTCAAAAGTAGAATGAATATAAGTTGCTTTGCCCTGTATAGCAAACTAGAAAGGTCACTAGTTGTGTAGTTGACAGAACTACAAAAACAATCTACTTATTGGCAAAAATATGAAGTATTGTTATCAATGCTTATTCAAATAGAAATAAATTATTTTGAATCTGGTCTTACAAATAAAGTGCCTAAAAGTAATATCTCCCAGGTCAATAGTATTACAAAAGATTTTGATATCAACCTACATAATGATCAAAATTCCATATGGCAATAACAAGAAATGCAATAAAAAAAATTTCCTCCAGTTTCTATTCCTCCCATTTTCTTTTGAAGGTATAGCTTCATTTCCTCCAACTTCTTCACCTTAGTAACAATGAAAAAGAGCCAGCCCATGCTTAAAAACTGCTATACTAAACTGGACCTTCTTTTGGTCACATAAGTCAAAATAATAGTCATTATTTTTAATACCATATTTAGGATGGGGGAAATGGCAAGAAAAAGTATGCTTTTGAGGCTAAGTCATATATTATCTCCAATTGGATTGTAGGAAAAAGACATAAATTATTGAAAATGCACACTATTCTGTTTTCCATTGCAATCTTTTACTGATTACAATTGCATTGGAAATAACCAATTTCTTTCATTTATTGCAAAATCACTGAGAAGCTTGTGCAGAACAACAATAATTCAGAAGATATTTCCAAAATAACCTAGCAACAAGCCATACCTTGTTCTTTTTTCAAATATTCATCATATTGATCCTTGGATATAGCAGGTGAGCAAGTAATCTCCTTTACAGACTCTTTCTTGCTAGGTTTAAATAGTGGATGCATACATAGGTCCTTACAACCAACAGTAATTGAGTACATGCAAGTCTCTGGCTCATCAACTAACTTGATTTGATTTGAAGAATCATCACTGCATACAAACTGTACATAAATAGATAATAAGTTACGACTAGGCAGAATAAAACTATAAAGACCCATTCCCACTAGAAAGAGTCAACAAAATAGTTTATCAGAGGAAGGGAAAGATAAAATAAAACAGCCCCCAGCACTGTTCAATTGAATATTACTAAAAGCAGTTTCAAAATAATCCCAATCTTCAACTGCAGTTAAGAGGCATCTGCTATTGCAATAACTTGCTCTAAGAAGGTTTTTTAATGGCATGAACATTGCAAGACCTAATCATGGAAAGTAAACTTGGCAAAGTCTCCTATTAACACACAAACCCACTTCAGAATGCTATTCAAAGGGTGCAGAAACAACAAAGTGATATTGCAACATATGCAGCATATATGTTTGCTGTTTTACAGTCTGGGGGCACTGTTAGTCTCAATCATGAAATATGCCCCCCTAGATGTTTATCTCCTGGCATGCTAAGTGAATTCTTCTTCATACCTACTAAGTGCACAAGAGTAGAAATTCTACAAACAATATCCAAACTAGGTACTATGAGAGAAATGGTAAAAATCAGAAAGTCAAAGAAAAACTACATAGTTTTTGTTTGTTAGAAGCAACAGAGGCTGTAATACAAGAGAAGAAAAACAATTGTCACTTATTGTACAATCTTCATGAAAATTATGCTATAAATTGCATGGTGATAAAGCTCAAAATTCTTAACAACAAAGCATACCTACCTTTACAGTGGTTTGTCTTTGCTTTCCAACAAGTTCACAGGTACTGCCATTGATGTAAAAATGAGGATGATACTCCTCCTTATTTGGATTTCTCTTGGAATTCTGTAGAAACAAAAATACTGGGTGAGCAAATTGAATGGGTGATAGATGCATGCCAAAGGATTTCACATAACTATTGAGTCCAAATTGTACTATAGGAACACATATTCTGCAAATTGAACTGCAGAACTTTTCAGCTGCTAAGCCCTATTTCAACAGAAAATATTATTCAAACTTTGCAATCTGCAAGTCAAATACACATTTCCTTGCTGCTTTCTTTACAATTTGCAACAATGTTCACACTGGCAACTGTTGAAAATTAAAATAAAATTCTGTAGAAACAAAACACTTCCTTTGAAACATGAAATATACCCTATTGCCAATATAACTATGCCATTTGTTTTGGTGGCCTATATGCTTGCAAGTCAGGACACCAGCAATCATTCTCATCATGAAAATCAATGATAACATTATAATTGCCATAAAGATTGATTTTTGCTAAAAACTATATGTAACAATAGCCTGTAATATACACTCTCTTTAAAGATTAATACCTTATATATATATATATATATATATACATACATATATATAAATATATATAAATATATATATATATATATATATATATATATATAATCAATAAATAACAAATATTTAATGCTGGTCTACATACAGTATTATTCCATTCTTTTTCTGATTCAAATGACCCCAGATTGATAATATTTCCTTGGATAATCCCATTGTCTATAAAAAATGACATACATGCTAATCTCAGCAAAATACCTTCAACTCGATTACAACAATAAAAATAATGATAACAATATCATCTTTATACAGGTTTAACTTGTTCAGCAAAAACTGTTATCAATCAAGGACCTGTCTAAAATATGCATAAGCTGCTAATATATAATATATAACATAAACTCGGAATTGAAAGAAAGAATCGGAATTGCCAAGAACGCAATGGTAGCCCTGACAAACATCTGGAGAGACAGAAGCATCTCACTGAAAACCAAGAAGAGACTGCTGAACTCAATGGTGTTTTCCATCGCCTGCTACGGGTCAGAATGTTGGGTCCTGAAAACCTCGGACATCAAGAAAATTGAAAGTTTTGAACTTTGGTGCTACCGAAGACTACTCCGCATTAGCTGGGTTAAGAAGATCACAAATGAAGAAGTGATTCGAAGAAGTGGCTGCCAAAGAAGGCTGATAGATATCAGCAACGAATGGAAACTGACATTCATTGGTCAAGTCCTGCGCAGCGAGCACCTCAGTAGGCTGCTGCTCACTGGGATGGTGTATGGACCTATAGGAAGGGGCCGACCCAAGACACGCTACTCAGACTCTATGAGGGTGATTTGTGGAATTTCGATAACGGAGGCTGCGAGGATGGCTCAGGACCGGGAGAGGTGGAGGAACAGGGTGCAGAGGGCCACGGCTGGTCAAATACGACCTATCCGTTGATGATGATGATGATGATGATGATGATGATGATGATGATGATGATGATGATGATTATGAACATAAACTCTGAATTGCACCTACACATATCACATATACACAAATATTCTATCTAGCAAGCCAAACCATTTTCCTACAATCAACTATTCCAGAAAGCATTTATAGCATAATGAAACTTCCATTTACCTAAATATGCCTAACACATAGAAAAACAAGAGGTAATTGTCACTGTAGCTACTATTCTTCACTAAACATATAGCATTAGTGTAAGATTAAGCAAAAATAATTACAGGCCAATGCAGGATGCACAAAAGGAGGATCTCCACTATATGACTTCTGTGACAACCATCTGAAAAAACTTTGCAACAACACATGTGCAGAAAGACCAGAATTGTCAGGAGATTGTCTAGCACTTGACAAAAATTTGAAACCAATTCAGCCTTTCATAGAGTGCTTGATAACCCCATTGAAGATCTCATTACTGATTCTGTTTCTTACTGCAAACGTGTCATTGTAAGATTTTTAGATGATATTTATAACGATTGTCATGAAAATCATCTATTTGGGAAAGGGATCAGGAATATGATGAAAATCATCTATGTCTCTATGTAATGAAGTTACACACATTTTGCACCTTGCTGTTGCCTTATTATTATTATATATATAATAATAATAAATATATAAATATATATTGTATATATATATATATAAATATAGATATATATATATATATATATATATATATATATATATATATATATATATATATATATATATATATATATATATATATATATATATATATATATATATATAAATATATATATATATATAATAATCCAGAAGAATTGTAAAGTCAGAGTGCTTAATGCGATAGGCAGAGCTATATACTTCAGTATAAAACCTTAAAAACCAAAATAAAAGTGTTTTTTGACTGCAATTAAAATCACATAACTCATAATAATGAGTTATGTGATTTTAATTGCAGTCAAACAACACTTTTATTCTGGTTTGTAAGGTCTTATACTGAAGTATATATATATATATATATATATATATATATATATATATATATATATATATATATATATATATATATATATATATATATATATATATATATATATATATATATATATATATATATATACATCTATGTATGTATGTATGTATGTATGCATGTATGTATGTATGTATGTATGTTAATACCTTCATGGTATTGTGTAACCTCCTTCTTGTAACAAACTTTGTATGTCCACCAGCCAAGATTCTGCTCCAAAGATAAGAATCATCTAATCAAACATGATGCCTATACATGCTCTAGATTATGCCTTGAATGAGACTTGAGAAAGTGCAAATAATTGAAAAAAGCTATCCATTGGATCAGTTACAATGAACTGGAATAAAACTAAAAGAAGCATCTTGATCAAATAATTAAGATAGCTGTCCTCTGTGATAATCAAGATTGAATGTAAATCAATTAAAAATTCAAATCTTTATGTTAACTGTAATGATATATTTTAGGTTCTAAAATGGCACATTTAATAGTAATAGTGAATTTGAGACATTGCTAAATTAAAGTAGTTGAACTAGACAAGACAGTTGAATTAAACTGATATGAAGAGTGAACTGAAAAATATCAAATTTGTAATGAAGCAATAATAACCAAGATGAGTTCATCTGGATGAAACAATCAGTCAGTATTACTAATTCATCTCCTTGAAAATCATAGAAGAAATATTATTAAGTAATGATATCTCACATAATAAAGACATTGGTTAGCAAAGGCATCATCTAGGATTGATTTGACAGTAATGTTAGTGTTATCAGCTGAATCATCTTCTGACTTTGAATCTTGTGTTTCTCGTAAAGGCAAGTTGCACTGGTACAACTGTCCATATTTGGAAGACAGGTGAACTACATTGTCTTGAGGTAACTGTTGGGAAAAATTGAAACTATGTAGGCTATGGAAGATGTAGGTTCCTATAGATTAATGCTGCAAAAACTAATAAATGATGACTGGTAGGATTATTTGGAACAGCTGAACACCTGCCTTTTCTTGTCATGCATCTTTGCAGGCCATATGTGTTCAACATAAGGTACTTAAGGGGGAAGGGTGCCTGAGTGTAATATTAGAGGTCCAGTCTAAGTCCTCATAGAACCAGAAAACTTCATGTAAAATAATTTGCGTCATTATTCCTCATCAAAAAGTGGCAGTAATCACTACAAATAACTAATAATTACAATGATTGAATCACCTACAGAGGGATTACCAGAAGAAATAACATTAACCCGAACGATTACCATAAATCACGGCAACATAACATAAAAATGGTTCATTATCTTATATGTAAACTGGCATTCAAAGAGTTTTACAACTCCAAGGCCTTTTGCATAGCCCACGTACTTTGCTCTCAACCTAGTCTATGGCCTAATAAACACTACTTATAATATGGAGTATGATACTTTCGTCAGCTATTACAATTACTTCAGTTTCATCACAAATAACAGTGCAATAAGCCAGAAGAGATAAAGCTTTGTATAAGTGTTGGCCAAGCTAGGTTAAACAATTCGATAAAATAAGAAATACTGGGCAGGTAATTGCTGTAAAATAGGCCCAAGAATCAATATTACCGGATCACTTACGTGTGACAATATCACTGGTTTCCGATTTATCTCTATACCATACTTCAGCTCTCGGAATTCATCAATGTCTAGAAAACACAGGCCTAGGTCGCACATAAATACAAGTATCAAACGAATTGTTCTGTTTAGATATATCATATTTTCCTTTTGTTTCGAAGTCATTTAGCGCTTGGGAGCCTCGCTCTTACACTTGAAATGTTGTTATTGTTGCTGTTGTTGTCTCAAGCTTTAGAACGCATCTTTCAGGAGGAGACGTAAAGGTGACCAAATAGTGGTTTACCATTCAGCATAAGATCATGCAAATGCTTTACGAAGTAGATAAGGAAGATGCTGAACCAGGACTGCATTTATTTCTTTTGGGGCCCTGAGCAAAATACTGATTGGGGTTCCTTGAAGATATAACAACATCGATTGTGTCACATGAGCAAAGATCTAGAAGTCAAATTTGGGAGTCGGAAACTGTTCCTTGTAACAGATATGTACTGCAATAATCTTTTCATAGGGTATCCGAGAATTCGATCCCGTGGACTTGCCCCCAGAAAAGATTTTTAGAAGTGCGCTTTCTATTACGTTGGAAGATGCCCCTTTGCAAGATAGAAGATTTGCTAATTTCATATTAGACGGACAGGAGAAAACTTCAATTTATGCTTCTTAGAGAAGAAATTGCAAGATGCTAAATCATCAAAATTCAAAGTGCACATTGCTATAGGACCCTTTTTAATATACAAAGTCGGGGGTAAATGCCCCCTAGTTCTGAAAAGTGCCCCCTAGTAAATGAAGCTTTGCCCCCAGAAATTACCCCTTTTTTCCACAACCTTTGCACTAAAACTGAAGAAATCGCTTTTGATAAATAAACCATGGCTCAAAGTGTGGTTGTAAATGGCAAGTATAAATAGGATATGTCTTCAAAGTCATCTTGAAGGATGCCTTTTGTAAAAATACCGCTAATGGCTATTGGGAGATGCATTTAAGCCAAAGTATAAAGTAATGTTTCTTTGAAAGGGCTATGCATTGCTATTGCACATTTTACGTTGTACACTGAGGTACAAGGGTAAAATTGATCTGTTCCCCAACAGGGGGCAATACACCCGATGTTTTTATGCCTAGTTGATTGACTACACATGAAAAGCAAACACGCTTGTAAAAAGATATGCACTTTGATACAATCCAGAAAAACTATCCTTGCCCCTTGCCACCAGCAAAAATACCCTTGTTTGAAGAGGTGGAGCTCAATTCAAACAGAAGACTAGAAGTCGATAGCACTTCATAGGTTTTTCAAACTGTAGCTTGGGGCACCCTAATTTCAAGAATTCTAGGGGGCTCCTGGACATGTGCCCTGTGTGCCCAATGGTAAATGCTCCACTGTGCTGCACCCTGCAATACTCATTCATTTTGAATGAAATCCATTTATCAACGAAGCCAGTAAATCAGTAAGTCAATAACCAGTAATCTAGTAAAAGAGCCCATTGCATTGAAATTTTGAAAACTGTCAAAAAACCTCCATTTAAGCTGAAAATTTTCAAATTACGGACCTCATGCTATTCTTTACGAAATCCACATGACTTAGCCCATATAAGGCCAAATCAAACTACTTTCGGCTCTAAAAGTCTGATGTCTATTGGGTCACAGAAAATTATCTTATACAAATGGACTTTACATAATTACACACACACACACACACAC
>OLMO02000257.1:8423567-8435341 GCA_900291935.2 Cassiopea xamachana | reverse complement strand
CACACACACACACACATACGCACAGTCAACCTTGAGAGGTGCCCTCCGAGAATTTTTCGTGGTTTCCTACCGTTCTGTGCCCCCGTCAACTATGTTTGTACTTCCTGCTTCAGGGGTAAATTTCGTTCAAGAATTCGATTATAGTAAATATGAGCCTGTTGTGTAAATAAAACTCTTTTTCTATAGAAATCATAGATACACAAACATGGGTTATACTACAGTCACTGACCCAAGCACATGTAGCTGGAGGAAAATGCTTTGGGAGTCTCCAAGTCAATAATTCTCTGGTGGGGGTATCAATTCTAAATAGCGTACAAAAGTTTGCTTATAATTGATTTCTTTATTTCTGTGATTTTTTTAAAGCATTTATGAGATTCTTGCGCTAATGGAACACCAACTAGCGATCTTTCAGGGAAAGAAGTAGATGAAATTTAATTTCCAAACTACACGCTTTCTGTCCCTAGCAACTAAGATCCTTCTGAAGAGGCATGACATCGATGTGAACAGAGGACAGTGATGTCTCATTTCATGTACTATACATACAGTACATGTCCTTAGAGGTATACGCTTCGTAAAGGTACATTAACTCTAGGATGAGTAAATATGCCCTTTCTCAAATGCAAGTAATACTCCCTGAAGTCAATCTAAAAGATGCAGTTAAAGTTTGGTTGAAAGAAGACACCCCGAGCTTTGACTTTGGCGGGTATGTTGTCGGTGAGAGGGAAGAAACTGCTGTGCTGTTGTGTAAGTCTCCAGGTATACTATGTGGTATTCCTTTTGTTGAAGCAATTTTCCAGGAACTCAATTGTCAAATAAACTGGCTTTATCCGGAAGGTACATTGCTCTCACCTATATGTAAAGTCGCCTATGTGCAGGGGAAGGTGAAAGATATACTGCTTGGAGAGAGAATTGCTTTGAACGTGATCACCAGGGCAAGCGGTATCTCAACACAGTGCAAGAACCTTGAGAAAATCAAGAAAGCGAAGGGGTGGAAAGGCAAAATAGCAGGTACAAGGAAAACAACACCGGGTTTCAGACTCGTTGAAAAGTATTCCCTACTTGTCGGCGGTGCATCACTGCACAGGTATGACCTATCGTCAATGATAATGTTAAAAGATAATCATTTGTGGTCTGTTGGTAGTGTTCAAAAGGCAGTAACAAAGGCTAGGGAGGTGTGTGGTTTTTCAATGAAAATTGAAGTAGAATGTAGAACAGTCGAAGATGCTAAAGCGGCCGCTAAAGCTGGTGCTGAAATAGTCATGCTAGACAATTTTTCTTCAGATGCGTTGCATATTGCTGCAGCTGAAATAAAGGTTCATTACCCTAATGTCATAGTAGAGGCCAGTGGTGGAGTTACTGAAGAAACAATAGGAGACTTTATGGGACCAAATATTGATGTAATTTCTATGGGTAAGCTGACTCAGGGCTACTCTGTGGTTGATTTTTCTCTGAAAATTTTGAAAGAAGGGAAAAATCCAGAGAATCCAATAGTAAAAGACTGACTTTATACTTATTTTATTTATGTAAGTACAGCTCAGAGGAATAAATCTGTTTTTCATCTATATGTGAACACACTCCCTTACTTTTAATAGAAGTAAAGTTGTGCTATATGGAGTGAACAAGAATAATGGCCAACCCCCTGCCTCCTCTTCTAGATCAGCTCTTATGTCTGTAGTATAAGGGACTACAGCACATTGAGCCGAAACACTTTGTTGCAGAACTACTTCAATAACCAAGAGAAAGCTATGCTTGGAGAGGTCAGGGCCCTTACCTGCTTGATCACTGAAGTAAAGAATTTCATTTGAATATGACTGGAAGTTAAATTTTAGTCAGCGAGCAGAACAAATCATGGAATCCACAGCTTACCATGGATAGATCTTTTGTTTTGAACTCAGTCCATATTTATGATTGGAGCACTTATCCATATCCACTTTCTTTATAAAAGTGTCAGTTATTTCATATCTCAGGTTAAGTGCTAATGCAGTTGAAAATGGAATGAAATTATTTGTCAGCCTTTCATCATATTTAGCAATTTCTTGAATGGGTCTTGCGAAAAGTATGTAATAGTAGGGGGTGGGTAGGTATGCACTATTTCTGTGACAAACTGTTGCAGAAAATATAGGGGGTGGGGGTTCACAATTGCTTTTGTTCCATAATCCCAGAAATTTATTGCTATGATTCTACTTTTTCATTTTCTGATGAATGCTTCCAAAAAGACTCAAATAAGCAAAGAGTGTAAGGCCTTATCAAGCTCCAATCTTGTACTATCCCATTAAGTTATTTAATGTCAGTGATTTTGAGCAATTATCTTTTGCTATACTGTGTCAAGTTATACCATGCACATAAATAGAGGCTGATGTTAGGGGGGTCTTATGCTAGAATGTTACATAACAAATAGGGGGTATCAGCTCGGGTGTGACAAGCTGTTACATAAGAGGTTGGGAGAGCTAAAGCAGCAGTTTAATCTGTTACATACTTTTTGAATGATCCCAAAGCATTAAATTGAAACTTTGAAGGAGATGTTCTTACTTACCTTTTTGCTGATTTTTAATGACGTACTGAAGATTATCAATCGATTACTTTAAGTTATATAAGACCCCCACCCTAACTGTAGCAGTGAGACAAAGCAATTTCACTTAAGTGATCTTTCAACTATATAATAATTTTTATATCACTCAGTTTTAAATCTTACTTTTATTTAAAATTCATACATTTACAAGTTGGTCAAGTGATGAATGTTCTCATACATTTGAAATGAACTTGTAAGTTAGTATGTACATTCTCCAATGCTTTTCACTTACAACAGGCTAACTTTTATCTGTACTACCTGATTGGATGTTTGCCCTACTGCTTTGCTTCATAGATTGTGTTGTTGTGTTTCCTGTATTTGTATTTGATTGCCCATTTGTTTGTTGTGGCCTAGTAAAAATTAGAGCCATATTAGTGATAAAGAATTTTCCACTTACAGTCATTGAATTCATATACTTGGTCCAGTGACATTGTGGATCCAGAATTAGGGCTTGTTGTGAATAGGGCCTATTATTGAGCTAAACAGTAAAACAGTAAACAGCCTTTACAATGGCCCACCAGAACTTTTCCTAGCTTCCTGCCTGGTCACAAAAACCCTGTTTGAGTTTTCTGATAGGAAAATCATCCTTTGTTAGAAGTATGTAATGGTCAAAACTGTAAATGCTGCTTCACTTTGAGTTTATATATGAAAAAAATAAATCAATCCAGGACATATTAGTTTTGAAAATGGCTTTGACCTCTCATTTTATTCCACTAATGCTTTATAAAACTACTGCAAAGGAAAATGCTCCTGGAATACTCCCTGGAAAAAAAATAAAAATTTAAATGAAAATGAAGAATGAAAAGTTTTCGTGGTGGTTTATGACACTTATGATGAATGCCTGGAATTAGGGTCCAAAATGTCTAGACTTGTTGCATATCATGATAATGTCTTAATAATTCTAGAAATGTCATAATTGGAAAAGTCAATAATGGAACCATGTCTCTTATTCTCGTCGTCTTTATTCTGCGATTTAGTGGAAATTGAACTCACTCTTGCTGCTTTTTCGAGTGTCTAGAAACTAAGCATTTTACTATAGTTCTGATTCAGCCAAGCTTGGAAATAATAATAGTAACAATGTTTACACAGCGTAACCTCTTCAACATACGAAATACTATAATGTCGAAATAAATAAATGGGGGCCCTGTAACTATAATTACTATGCATTATCATAAAAAAATTAATTGCAGGCTAAGAAAATAAAAAATGTTAGGTAAAACTGTTCACTTTGGAAGCATAAACTAATGTCTCTTTTCCATAAAAAATTGTTTTAACTGGTCTCCATTTATGATTAAAAAGAAAAAACTACGTAGTGCTCATCAACAATAGCAATTGCCTCAACATAATACCACCCCATAGTTTTTCTTCTATAATTTATTACCACTATAATTACTACCTCAGGGTGTCTGCAAAATCAGGGAAATACATTTTGCCTAGAAAGTACCAGGGAAATTGGCTAATGCTAAAAGCAATAATGGAAATTGTGCTTACTACTTCAATCAATCAATTATCCAACATGCTGAAAAACTAGGAAGAAAAAAGTTCTGCACATAATGAAATTGTTGGCTTTTATTTTTCATGATGAAAATAAAGCACATGTCGCGCAAAATAGGGTAATATTTCTTAAATAGCCTTAAATTTTGATAAGCTTTGCATGTACTGTTTGTTCAGGATCAGGGATGATGCTAAAAGAGGCCCTTGGGGGACTGAATTCCCCAACATTTCACTGAGCTCCCCATTGGCGCCTATATTTTTAACGATTTCTATGCACCGTCGGCACTTTCACAGCCAGCTCTTCTTTTTAAGCCGAGTTACAGGGTGGTTCACTAAAATGTCCTTTTTTCGCTTGCTGTTTGCATTTTCGCGGTATTTGACCCCCCAAACGGTCGTCCCTGGCGCCACCTATGCTAAGAACCCACGTTGAATAAGGAAGAGCAAGGTAGAAATTACGGAGAATTCGGGGAAAATGACTTCCCTGATTTAATAGGCACCCTGTAATTGGCACTACCATCCCATAGTTAAACACGTGGCTTTGATGTAGGGCCATATTTCTAAGCCTTATCTTACTGCACGCCATGGTTGCAATGCTAGTAAAGCGACCCCCCTCACCAAATTCAACTGACACTTTGCAACTATTGATGAACACTATCCGATAAAGTGATTTTTCTTCATTCCCCACTAAAAATGTATTGTTACCCCCCAATGTACGACAAACTGATCTAGAGGAAAATAACTCTTTTCTGAGCACCTTCCTTTAGCTTACGAATGCAAATTTCCCACACGCTAGAGCTCACAAGAGTTCACAGCGTAATCAGAAATGATCGCTAAAATCACAGAAAATCGCGATCTTATAAAAATAACAAAATCAAATGTACTGTTTTGAGTCGGGATTCACCTCTCAGCTTTACTTACTTAGCTAGTGGTGGTAACGGATCTTGTCGTGATCTATACACACGGCCATCTTTTCCCATTACCTCTATATCCACAAGCAAATCTGGGCTATTTACTCCGTAGGTGCTCTCACGAGAAAAAACGTTCGGTCTGCTTGAGTTCCTTCTTTGCATCTCTAGAAAAGTATGAGAACCTCCACATGCTCTTGTGGTTTGAAATGCCAAACTCTCAATGTCTTGCACCCCACTGCAAATGAAAAAAGAATCCATGCTACACCAATGGGAATTGCAACTGACATTCTCCCTCCCTCCCTCTCTCTCTCTCTCTCCCCCCCAATAACAATCTGCATCCCAAGATGCAGCCTCAAGAGCTATGAGAGGGAGCATTCTTATCTGGTTTCAGCGATGTACAGTAATTATTGTATCTCATTGAAGACGTGTCATTGACAATGTCATTAAAGAGCGAAGAGTGTAAGAAAAGCCCAAGGACTGGTATTACAAAATGTTTAGTATGAACTCAAACTATAAAATTCCCCCTTCAAAGTCAGCTCAAACTCCCATTCTAGTTCACAGCGCTCTTCAGGCATCCTCCTCAGCTCCGTTGTCAAAGCCTCCATTATACCCTCCACGTTATTAAAATGGTTCCCCTTTGAGCTTAGGGAAGAGGAGAACTCCATAAGGTTGCTCTAACACAGTTGCTCTTCTCAGCTTGGAATTTTCGGATGCTCAGGGCAGTGTACGCAGGTGTATTGTCGTGATGAATCAGTCTTAAAGCCACTGACTGAGTCTTCCCCTACCCAAACAGAAACTTCAAGTTCGTTCGTGTGCATTGACGTAAACGACATAGATTGGCGTTAGGACAGCTCTTAAGGGCTCCAAGCTTTTTAGGCCCTTAAGGGATCCACGGAAGTTTTCAAGAGACAAATCTTCTGCATTATTTGGGGTGAAAATTAAGATGAGGCTCCAAATGCAACTGTATTCTTGAGGGCCCAAGTGTTTCTGTTACGCCACGATTCGTGTGATAATTTCTTAATGACGTAAAACAAAAGAGCGCTTGATGCCCCCATAGAGCCAGTATAATATACTTATACTTGAGGGGGTTACTTTGAAGAGGAAACAACTAGCTTGAAGTTTGGGTTTGAAAAAACGAATTCTTTTTGCTACCAGTCCTGGAACTTTTCTGACACATCTCATACGTTGCACTTTTCCAGACGTCATTATCATCTTATAACTTCGGCGATGTCCACATTACAAGACACACCAGGGGCTTTGTAATGAAATTTCTTGCTTTTATGTATCAAACTTAACTTTAAAACTCAGCACCATATGATTCTGAGGGGGTAAATGATTTACCTTACATGCATAAATTGTCGTGCGCATTCAATGTCGAGTAGACGCGCTTATGCAAAATTCACACGAATTGAATGTCGCGAGAAGCTGATTTGAAAAAGTCGCGCGCACGTAATGACGCGTATCACTGAAACCTTCAAATAAATTAAAAGTGTTTAAGCCTCCAAATCGAAAATTTGTGTGTAGTTTGATCATATATACCACCTAAAAAGAAGTAATACCGTCAGTTTCTTAAGAAATTTCTTAGTGCACTTCTGTAAGAGTAACTTCAATTTTTTCAAGACTTTCTGTTTTTACTTTCTAAGATATTCTTGTTATGGAACTGCAATATGTAAAAACCGTTAATCAAAATTGAGGGTGCTATTTGTTTCAAGTTTTAGGGTGTGTGTATATGTGTGTTTTTTCCTTTTGATTTCGCTTTGAATTTTGAAAACTTATTAGGCACAGAACATTAAAAGAAAATGTGAGGTATGTCATATGAAACGCCTAAAAGCAGTAATAAGCATGTATGGGAGGGGCTACTACCTTAAGCTTCTACATACATTGTAAAGGTTTCAATAGAGAGGTTGCCTGCCCTCTGCAATATAAGTGTTTGTGAACAGTGAAAAAGTTGCTCAAGACAGTACATTTGAAGAATTCAAAACTTTGAAAGTCGCGCGCATTAAATGTCGCGAATGGCCATCTTGATAAAAGTCAAGCGCATTAAAAGTCATGGATGGGGAAATAAGCAGATGTTGCGCGCATGACGTTGCGATTTTTACGAAAACTGCTCGCGACATTTAATGCGCGCGACATTTAATGCGCGCGATAATTTATGCGTTTAAAGTATTCTTCACGTAGCAATTAACTACTCATCTTCATATTGCCTTCAATAGTCTTCCTCAGGATACGTTTATATAAGTCCAATGCCCAAGGAATTTATTGCGTATCAGAGGGGATGTTCTTTTTGTTAAAGAGTGCTGTTAACTTGTGAAACTGAAAAAGTTTACCCTGCATAGACATTCTCTATTACTTTTATAGAAATTTGCTAATTCTGGCGTCATTTATTCTAGGGGGTGATAATATTTTTATGAGAATTCATGATTTAATTTGACTAGCAAGTATGGTGATGTGATTTTCTACACAAATTGAACAAAACACCTCTGCGACCCTAAATTGAGTCTAGTCAAGGCTACCATTAATTTGACAGGAAAGGATTTGATATCACCATGCAGCGTGTCAAATGACAAAACATACCACAATCTCAGAAGCTGCCTTTGTATTCTTTCTCTCTCTTGTGCAACATCGAATCTATCCTTATTGCTAATAAATCCCCGAACATCTTTCCTTATTCCCTCAATTTCAAAAGTTGTATATGGGCGAATGCTTTGGTTGCCAGGAAATGGGTGGTATCCGGGCAACGTAGTTACTGCATCACGTTGCATGATTTCTAAAGGCTTGCTGCATGAAATGCATTGGTAATCACGTAGAAGTTGCTTGCGAATTCCTGCTGCATCATCCTCCTGTGCAGCAGGTTTTGGAATACTTTCTTGAATAGTCTTCAATTGGATCTCTAGGCCCTCTTTTAGCTTCTTTAGCTCGTCTTGATTAGCCTTCCTTTCTATTTTTGTTTCGACATTGGAGAGAAGATTTTTCCATACTGCTTCCTTCAAGAACAGGTCAAAAATTAATTTACGTTGCATTCGCTTGTTTGCATAACGGAGCAACATGACTCAAAAATGAAATGAGACAAATAATCCCCTTCTATCAGGTTTGCTTGCTATACTTTTCTACTTAATCCAACTTTTATGAAGGGTATCCTTGCAGAAAAATATTGCTATTTTAGCCTGCGAAATCCAAATCATATGCAACTGCCGAATATAAGAACAACAATATATGGCACAGAAAACATTCACTTTAGATGCTGCTCCATATGGTCCTCACTACCCAATAGTCTGAAAGAAAGTGACACTTTGCAAGAATTTAAAAGAAGAAGAAGACATTGGGATGGAAGTTGCTGCAACTGCAGATTGTGTAAAGTTTTTTATTAAGGATTTAGGTTTTTTAGATTAGTTTGTATTTAACACTTGTTTGTAAATATACTGTTCTTAGTTCTCTCTTTAGTTTTAGCATTAGTTGGTCTTAATTAGCTTTTTTAACTAAATAGTAAATAGCCCACTATAAATAAATTGATGCTGATGCTGATAATGATGGTGATGATGGTGATGATGGTGATGATGGTGATGATGATGATGATGATGATGATGATGATGATGGTGATGATGGTGATGATGGTGATGATGATGATGATGATGATGATGATGATGATGATGATTGAAATTACTAAGGCTTGCTTAGAATTGACTACCTTTCAAAGCTTTCTCAAGGAAGAAAAAGAGGGTCTTAATTAATTCGAAGTTAGGAAAGATGAAGACAGTAATATATCACAAACATCTAGGTTAGAAGTAAACAGCAATTGGCTTTCAGCTAAGTTTGTCAAATTTCTTGGATATTTAACACTACCAAGCAATCTTTTATCTCTAAAAGTTAGCACGTTATGCAATTACAAGGATATATGAGTTCACAAATGCAGTGTAAGGCCCATCATCACATATCAAGGCTTGCTGTGGCCACTATTTCATACTAAAACGAGAGAAGATAATGTAGGATGGTCTAATATATAGAGAGATTTCACTAGACGTAGCAAAACATAGAATTTTGGGGCGCTAATTATTATAATAATGAAGATATTTGGCTTGGCCTTGTCTAGCAACATCTCAAAATATTTGTTTAATGCTTCGAAATTGTTCATTACCTGTCCATCAAATCTATAAATCATGTCTTGAAGATTCTTATCAAGGTGTGCTATTAAAGAATCAAAGTAATTCTTCGAAATCTTCTCTTCTAGAAGTGCTTTGTCTGCTTTGACATCCATAACTTTGTTCATACTATCCTTGTCCACTTTGTTCTCCTAATTGTGAAGACAAAAACAATATTTTCCTACCAAGTTTCAAATCTACCCTTTCAAGTTTGAATTCAGAAGACTGTGCTAGCCTCTGCAAAGATATTACTGCTTCGAAGTGTTTTGGTGTACGAGCTAATTACGGACATAATAACAAGCTGCTTCAATAGCGAAGTATTTCAGAATCTTTTGCATTTAAGCTTGATGGAAATAGAGCCTTTATAGTAGTGAAACTTTAAGCACAATGTGGTGTCTTTTTCATTGTTTGTAAAGCCTGGCAAGAGCCTGTTTTAAAGCTATATTTATTTGAAAATGAGCACGACGACAAAACGAGATAACATCGTAAATTTTCGCAGCATATAATAGAAGACTATCCCAATATGATGACAATTCCGTTTTAAGACAATTCCGATAATTTGACACTACCATAGACAATTCCAAAAACGTTTCGACACAAATTTGGGCCATCTCAGTTAGAAGTAACATTGTAACTAGCCTATTCATAACCCAAAGTGATCGCATGTTCAAAACGTGCAGAGAGGCACATATAGGCGCTCAGATGAGCAAAACAACTAAAGTTATATTAAATTCGGTTTATGGCTAACCGAAACTCTACTTTTTCTAAAATGCTGACATTGTATTAATTTCAATAATTTAGCAATGCTTGAAGCTACCTCTTCTTTGGTCTTTGATTGATAACACCATTACGTTTAAAACCTCAAAATTTTTGTAAGCTAGCTACATAAGAAGACACATTAACGAGGGGTTCTTACCAGATGAGGATATTAACTGATTTTGAACACACCAATGAGTGGATGCAAAAGTCAACATGCACGCAGGTGTGGCGATAATGAGTTATTGAAGGATGGTGCTTAACTTCACTAGAGCATAAACATAGCTTATGCTTCAACCTTCAGTTGACTTTCACATACGTTACTCTCAAGCCGCGGGAACTTCCATGTGAATTTTCAGCAGCATTAGCTTACTAAGATTCTGGCCTATTTGAAGTCCCCGACAGTAAAATACACTATTTGATGTTGAATATAATCTGAAATAAACTGACGTTGCCACCTGAACTTGTTTGAAATTGTGTTTCTCCATCATTATTGTATGTTTTGAAAGGCAATATTAGTATATCATATAGTTTTCTTACTGTTCTTAAGAGGAGATAGAAGACTTTATCCTGCCTTGATCATTATCTACTTCCCTTGGAAATTTGACTATATTATATAGAGAAGTAGTGGGTAGAACGCTAGGCGTGGACTGGCCTTTCTTCTGGAAAGGGCATCTTCAAATTAGCCTTGGGAAAAGAAGTAGAGATATTGAAGATGGAAATCGCAGCCTTTTAATCAATTGAAGAAGCGGAACGACGATAAAAAGAGTCCACATATTCCAGTATCGATACTGGATCAGTCGTCAGTATCGATTAAGAAATATGTGTACTCCTTTTGTCGTCGTTCTGCTTCTTCAAGTAGAGATATCTTTTTGTGCCGACTTTTGCTCTGTCTAAATCAATTAACAAACATAGAATGTTTAGGAAAACAATGATGCATCCTTACTTGGATATCTTTGAGTAAGGTATCATTTGAAGACAGTTGCTCACAGTTGCCTTCCATAGTTTTGTTCATTTGAAAAACTTGATCTTCTAGCAGCCTATGCTCTCCCTGGAGTTTAGCAAGCAATTTTTTGACTGTTTCGACTGTTCCTGTATTTGACTTTGGTGTATACGAATCTTTGCTAGCACCTAGGACGTTAATAATGTATCAGAGGTACAAAACTTCCATGCTTACAAGTAGTGCTTAACATTTAAGAAAGAAATTTGTGGATGGAGTCATTGTAATTGATTAAAGAATTGCATTTGCATAGCTATGATGAAGAACAATGTTTTAGCATCATAAAATTTTAACTTGAAAATTAACTGAGATGTTGTTGGATGATAAATGATAAAGAACCAGTCATGGTATTATTTTGAATTCCCCAGCAGGGTGTTAAGCTCCACTCTCAGTTGCTACTTTTTCTACGGTTCGTTGATACATCTACGTGTATGCATTCCATGACAGGTATAAATATTCCCCTACAAAAACTGTAACCTCGCTCTCTCCTCTGGCGACGCTCTAAAAAGCTAGCTGAAAGCCATTAAAGCTAAATTTATTTAAAATAAGCAACTGTATACTTTTGTGCACAAGTGTCTCCATAAGGAGGACATTTTTAGCAATTGTAAGGAGTACTTCAAGACACGAAAAACTGCTGCAAATACAAGATGCAATGGAACGAAAATAGAAATTCCTAGAACAAAGCTGGAAGCAGCGGGAAAATCTACTTATTACCAAGAAGCTATCGTTTTTAACGAAATTCCTGAATACACGAGGAAAGAAACTGATTGTAGAGCTTTTAAAAGCAATATACATATATATATATATATATAAATATATATATATATATATGTATATATATATGTATATATATGTATGTATATATATGTATATATATAAATATTTATAAATATATATATATATATATATAT
>OLMO02000257.1:8349954-8419457 GCA_900291935.2 Cassiopea xamachana | reverse complement strand
TATATATATATATATATATATATATATATATATATATATATATATATATATATATATATATATCTATTGTCTTCTCTTCCATTATTAACCTAATGCAATACACGATTGGCCAGTAGAATGTCTGTCGCTTATGCACAGTGCCATATGAAATAGCACAGCGAGCGCCTCTTTTGAATATCTGTGGCTCTTGATTTGAGTAAGAGAAGGAAATTTGAACCCGATCAACCATTCATTTGCAGAGTTGAACCCGGTCAAAACTCTGTCAAAGTTACGCAATACGAAACTCCGTTCAACTCCTCTAAGCTTCACGGGGTTTGACCGGGTTGCGATCGGAAAGACATTCATGGAGAGAGCTTAGGCCGTTCTAATAGAACTCGGGTAGAATTTAGATGTGGTTAATAGCATACAGCAAGGAAAAGTCGATATAGTTTAATAAAGCAGTAATTAAAACAAATTCAGATAAAGATTCTGAAGACTTCACAGAGTCCATATAGCTTACATAGCTTTTTCAAATGACTATCCTTCAAATAGTATGACATAGAAGTGCTTTAGAAATGGGTGTGTTCTAAGTTGCAAAAGGGCGTGGTCCCCAGAATTTCAAAGCTGAACCTGGTCACCTGATTCGCTGGATCCACTCCTGCTTTTCCTGTGATTGCCGTATGGAAGACTTTACGTGGACTAGCAAATGGTAATTTAATTAGATTTGGACTTGATAATTTTTCTGTGATTGAGTACCATTACTGTGTTATAGCAATTACAGCCATGCTTTCATTCTACTTATTTTGAGCAAAAAGTGGTAAGATGATATGCACTGTATATACAGATAAAAAATTCTGCTTAGATAAAGAAGATAAGGAAATGTTTTGAAAAGCAAACAGTTGAAATCTTTCCATTGGAGCTCATTTTACGCAGAGGCCTATTTAACATCAGACTAGTTATTATTTAGAAAATATGGCTCTTAAGGGTAAATCTGAATTACTCTTAAAGGCATCAAAGCAGTTACAAAGCTCTTGAGGGCTTTATTAATATTTAGAAGCCATACCCTTTGTACATAGCATCTAGCGCATTATCAAACAAAGGTGTTGCATCTGTAATGCATTCGAAACTTTCCGTTGCTCTCTCTCCCTGGATTATAATCATTTTTTATAATATATCATACATGCTATCATATTACTTTGTTTTGATGAACTGTTGTGATGGGTAGCACAGGTATGAAACTGCAATTTTAAAATTGAGATGGAAGATGAATATTTTATGTCAGAGTAACAAAGAGTTAGCTATAGACTATTGTATTATGTAAAAGAAACTGAATACGGCTTACTTTATCAGTAAACGTCTGATCTACAGCCTCTCTAACTTTAGACAAATCAGAGGACATGACATCAATAAAACTGGTCATTCCATGAATGGTATCTTCTGCTGCTTCCAATCTTCGACTGGTGTTGAGTATCTGCCACAAATCACTTACGGGAGTTTTGCTATCCCTTCAATCAAAAAAACTTTCAATATAGCATTTACTGCTATAAAATGTTTTCACTGCTGTTTTTTGCCAATGAACTAATGAGATTTCATGTGTTATGGAATATGTTTAATCTTAGATAGTTTCATGTCTGTAATGATGTTGCAAAGACAGTTGTCATTAACACACATACACTAACTATACTTATATATTTCAAGGAGATATAGCTTTCTAAATGAGACTTCCTACTAAGCATTCAAGATATAAAAAGATATGTGCAAGAAATGTTACAGTGCAGGGTACTAGACATTGGAATCAAATCATTTAAAAACTATTAAATTTAAGTGATCAGACAATTACCTGACAACTGAAATGACATCTTCCCAATTTATTGCGGCTTTATCATCATCATCTTGCTTATTCAGAAAACCTTTTTCCGATAGCGCAGATTTTAGTATTGATTTTCGTCTTGGAGCAGTTGGCAACATTTGACTCCGTGCTTGGCGAAGAATATGTAAAGATCCCTTCCTTTTTTGAGGAGTTTCAGCTACATTTCGCCTTCTGCTATTGTCTGCTTTAGACATTCTTCCTTCACTCTGAGGCCTACCTTCCTGGATTGCTCTGTCATCCGCAGGTAGGGCTGTCTTACTCATAGTTCCACCTAATTTCTTCTCTATGCCACCCTTGCCACTGTATTTTCTCTCCTCTCCAATACTATCATCGACCCCAGAAACTCCACTTCCCGCATCATCTTTAGCTCCCTTTTTCATCTCTTCATCATCTTTAGCTCCCTTTTTCATCTCTTCATCATCTTTAGCTCCCTTTTTCATCTCTTCATCATCTTTAGCTCCCTTTTTCATCTCTTCATCATCTTTAGCTCCCTTTTTCTTCTCTTTATCACCCTTAGTTCCCGTTTTCTTTTTTCCATCATCTTTAGTTCCCATTTTCTTCCTTTCATCAGAGCTCTTTTCTCCATCAATGCCTCGCGCACTATCACTCGCATCTCTCTCTCCTTCTTTCTGCATGTCACTCTCGAGCTTTGATTCATTGTTAGAGCCATCATTGGTGGCTTCATTTTCTAGTTCAGTCTCAGGTATTCCATCTCCAGCTGCAGTTGGATGTAGGTGAAGTTGGATGTAGTTCCCATCTGGATCTAGCTTGAGATTACTTAAGTATTCTGCAGTCAACGTTGTAGGTTTGGATAAAATTCCCAAATGCTTTAATATCTCATGTATTACTTGATATAAGTAATTGAAGTTAACAGCTCCAATCTCTGGAGTTCTAAGTGCTAATTGAAGCAATTCTTCTAGAGTGCAATCTGACATTATGTTTTAATTTTGACTTCTTCTTCAGCACCAAGATTTACTACTGGCTTACAGGCATTATAAATTTGACTAAAGTTGCTTCCATATCCGAGCTTGATTACACGTCAAATGTGATTAAATAACAACGTCAGACTAAGATAAAGTTAATTGCATTTTTTGCCTTAAATGGAAAGTCTCCGCCTTACTCACCTAGTGGTTATTAAAAGATAGCGAAACTTCAAAGAGTCACTGTGAATGACATGTGCAAGTAGCTCTCGTGGTCCTAGCAAGCCATGTTTTCTTTATACATTAATTCACAGATTCTAGTCATCAGTTTGCCGTCAAAAGAAGATTCCATATTTATTTTTCTTACATATAGTGCATTTTACTCTAATAATGATGCAGTTACTCTGTGGTTATATGTCGTATTGTATTTGTTAATAGAGAATGCATTTTTAGTGTTCTTTTCAACCTCTTGATTTCTAATGAAGTTCTGACCTTTGGACGTAAACAATTGAAAGAGCGGTACACACCAAGCCAAAAGTGTTTTGGTGGATGTTTAGGTACATTTTGGGTTAGAATGGTCCAAAAAAGGCGGTTGAGGGCTCATTTGAAGCGTATTGTCAAGAGCAATTGAGTAGTATAAAAAGTAATGTGAATTTTTCCATAAGCTGAAGATCTGAGATCTAACTTCCTTATTCATCAAGCTATATGCTTCAAGCTATAGCTACTTTTCTCCATTACTATTCTATTTTTATCATGTTTCACAAAACTCAACTGTTTCCAGAGTTTGTATTATAGAAAAGTTTAGAACTGCATAAAATCCAGTGATGCTGTGCTGAAGAACTAAATTATGGTTGCAGATGGGGTTGAACTTTCTCCTTTTAGCGTAAATACATGCATCTAAATCGACAAAGCCACATGCATCTAAATCGACTGTCTTGTCAGAATTGAAACCAATACGGAGCCTTCAAGGCAGAAATGTACCAAGGCACCTTATATTGGGGGAGGGGGGTCGTTTTGAACATTTGATCGACTACTGTTACTAAAACAAAAGGTCATGGAAAATACTGCGACAGACTTTTGATAAACTTTCTTGCAAAAAAATTAGGGGGTCACGCCCTCCTATTAGCACAGCCCTGCTTCAAGGTCAGTTTGTAGAGCTATAATGCCTTTGAGCAGATTGGAAAGTGCTTTCTAGGTCAGTAGCCTTTAGAGCAAGTTCAGGGATATTGTGGTCGGGGGGAGGGCAGAGGTGACCATGGCCCCCAACTTTTTCGCAATAGTCGGATTTTCAGAAATTTTTATGCTTCGTTGGAAAATTTTTGGACTTTTGCTGTTAGTGAAGATAAAGGCTTCGAATTTTATCAGAAAATCGTTGAATTTGGCCCCCTACTCTTCAGGTACCATGACGTCCCTGAGCAAGTGATGTGCTTAATAGGGCCAAGAGGAATTTTTCTGAACATGTGAAGATAGATACACTGAAGAGTTGCATACAATATGGTTCTTTCTACCGTTGTTGGGCTGCCAATCCTCTCAATATGTCCTGAGTCTGGTAATGAATTTTCAGCCTTGTTAAGCAATTCAATATTGTATCCTAGAGAAAAAACTCAACCACTAACTCTTTTTGCTCTGTATCTACAAATCACTCAAGGGTTCTAGTTCATCTAGACCAGTGGTTTTCAACCTTTTCCCACGTACCGCCCATTTTTGTAAGTTCTGGAAAAGTATAATTTCTCACCGCCACTAACATTTGATCAAAAAAGCCCTCCATCGTTGATACACCTTGATCCCGAAAGTAAATGCATTACATAAGACAGGTAAAACAATGTAATGGATTGAAATTCCTTTTTTTTAACTGCACGAACAGAAAAACTGCGGATAATGATATTTCATTTCATCGGTTTCCAGTAAAGGATTCGGTGCGTTATGTTAAAGGTACATATTTTGGATGTTTTTGATGTAAAATGAAATTATTCTACCGCCCACCCGAAATCTGAAATCGCCCACTAGTGGGCGGTATCGCCTAGGTTGAAGACCACTGATCTAGACCAAACCATATTGTGCTTGTGGTTTTAATGCATAATTGAAGTTGCATGTAAATGTCCTCAAAATTTATCGATCAAAAATTGCATTTCCCAAGGTCAAACATAGCATTCATTTCTATCTTCTCTATCAATTTAAGAGACTTATTTCTGATTGCAGTAGGGGAAGAAAAAGAAATTCCTTCAATTTTAGATTCATATAATCAGGAAGCACCATATTCTAGAGCAGGTGATTTGGTCAAGTAGTGAAATCAAAAATAATATTGGTTCTTCTATAATAAAGTTACCAAGTTGAGTTGTCATGAAAGTTGTAATATTTCCCATAATGTTTAACTTCAAAAGTTTAGCTTTCCATCTATTGTGAAATCTGGATAGAACTGGAGATTTCAGTACAAATGGCTTGACCAGTTTGCTTGTCCCTAATTAGTTTTGTGTATGTAGGCATTTACAAGATATCTGTGGTAATGCAGTAAAATGTATGAGCTAGAAGTAACAAGGGTTATGGCATAATTTTTAACTTATATCTTCAATATAGTACCACACAAAGCTGAAGTATGCAAAAACGGTCTCTGCATTGGCTCAAGTATTTTTTGATATAAGTGATAAGTTTCATAGATAAGAGGTCAACTGACTATGCTCAGTATATAAACAATAAAGCTTTAGAAAATTGTAGAATTGGAAGGTGGCATCTTTTCATCATAGCATCATGGCTTTGTCTGGTATACTGGGATTACCTATCATCTATCTTTTCCTGATGCGCAAGAAAGCCTACTTTTGCTTAGTGTATTTGCTGCTATCCCAAGAGTAATTGCACTGAGAAATAGACTGAGACAAATCCTTTGGTCATTTGGGCAATACCCCCATTGACTTGGGATCGTAGAAACCAAACTACCCCTAATGCTAATCTTGCTGTATGGATTGTATCTCACAACATATATTCTTTCAAAGTTTACCTTGCTAAGCTTTGTTTTCAATGTACCAAGCTAGCAAGAGGCAAGAAGTGTCATCACAAAAGCATTTGAATCTATAGAGGGACCCAAATGAAAAATGCAACTCTAAAATTTCCACTAATGTTTCTCAACTACAAACTTAAATAGCATACATTGTTGAGACATGGGACGATCATGTTCAATAAAGGATCAAATAGCATAAAGGTCAAATATGTGATAAAACAATGATGGAAAGGAAGGCAAGTGGCAAGTTTTAATTGCCATAACAGGAAGTATTTACCATAGGCCTTTTGCATACTTGGGTGTCTGTTTTCCCCTATTTTGGCATATTCTAGGAAGGTAAGTGCTGCATTTGCCTTCCTTGAGCACTTTATGGCAGATTGATATAACAAAACACTAACCAAAGATAGTATTCCTTACAGAATAATGTCCACAAGCAGAAAAAAGCTAGTGTCTTGTTTAAAATTTTACTGGTGTGTGCATGACAAGTTTCAAAGTGTTAGAATTATTGTGGCATTGTAATGTCAATAGGCTGAGCTATCTGTAGTCTATTTTTCTGTTTAAGTGCAGAACCTTTTACAGCATTACAAAAGAAAATAATTGGGCGTGGTCGTATGAGCGTGGTCATAAATTGCGAATGTCACGAATTTTTCTGGATCCACCCCTGCTCTGCACTGTCAGTAAGTCATTCCAAAACAGAGTTCAACGTGCCCTCCTAATCTATTTCAGCTTTCTGGGTGCTGGGGATTAAATAGTCGCTCGGAAGGAACTTATTATCGCATATTCCCTCGTTTTTATTGGGGCTTCACTTTCCACGATGCATTGCATGCAAATATTTTTATCAACAGATCTCTGCTATCAAGTGGATATGTGGTATCGAACACCTTGCATGATAGAATATCTGCATAAAAAAGTGCCACAGTCGGCATTCTAGTCTTACTGTTTGTATGATTTTCCCCTAAAAACACGCTTCTCGGACGAATTTTCGCAACATCATTGGCAGGAATCCTTCGGTGGTGATTCCTCTGCTAGCCAATCATTATTTGACGCCTATGCTCACCCAACGAATCGCTGGGATTCGATCTTTCTGGGTTAAGGTATGTGTCATAAAGTACCTACTACAAGGGGCGGAGAATATAGGCCGGGGCCACCAAACATTTTCACTGCTTCTCAAAGGGCCACAAAACTTTATGTAGATTTTTAGTGGGCGAGAAAAATTTTTAGAGCAAATCCATCGAAAAGCTTTAGAATTGTATTATTTGTTTAGTTAGTAATGTCGGGGAAAGGCCGTAGGGCCTATAACAAAGCCCCGACAAAGGAAAAACTGAGAAAATGGGGGAAGTTTAAGTAGAAAGGGAGACAAGATCAAGTTTGCTGATGTTAGATTTAAAAGATAACAAATTGTAGGATTCAGGGAAAGTAGTGGGTGACAATGAGTTCCACAGTTGGAAAGTTCTTGGAATGAAAGATGATTTTTGAGCTAGAGTTCGTGGATTAGGTAGTGTAACTTGGAAAGGGTGTGAATGGGTAGAGCTTCTGATGGTTTGAACATGCTTCACTGGATCAGGAATAATATTCCTGATTTCTTGAGAGCAAGTTCCGTGAAAATAGCGGTAGAAAGTGGAAAAAGATCTGCAACAAGACGACGATGGAAGAGAGACTAGAGAACTGGTGAGGCTTGGATTGTTGATGAGACGGATAGCTTTAGACTGGACCCTGTCAAGAAGATGGAGAGAAGATTTAGGAGCACCACCCCAGATACGAGAGCAGTACCCCATTGAAAGACGGATCTGGGATTTGTATACAGTTAATATTTGAAAAGGTGAGAAATAGCCACGGACTCTAGAGAGAAAGCCAAGTTTCTGAGATGCATGCTTTGCAATGGAATTAATATGGGGTTTCCAAGTGAGATTAGATGAAATAGAAAGACCAAGTTGAGTGAAAGAATATGAAATGTTCAGTTTATGGTCGTTCATGAAAACAGGGGGGAAATCTTGGTGATGTTTACGTGACATGGCAACCTGTGTTGTCTTTTCTTGATTAAACTTAACAAGGTTGTCGTTACCCCACTTCTCTACATTTGTCAAGTCATTGGTGAGAAGTGAGGCTGAAGTGTTACGATATGGTGAAATATTAGAATAGGCAAGATGTTGTGGATTGGATGAAAAAGATGAACTTAAATAAGTGTCATCAGCAAAGGAGAAAATGCTGGAAGATGCAGAGGAAAACAGGTCATTTTTAAAGAGGATGAACAGAACAGGAGAGATAAGAGAGCCCTAAGGTACACCTGAGTTGATAGAATGGGGTTTAGAGGGGTAGCCATCGACCCTAATTGCAATTGACCTATCAGATAGAAAGCTAGAAATCCACTTAATGAGGGTGTCGTGAAGACCAAACATTGGCAGTTTAGCAAGAAGACCTTTGTGCCAGATGCGATCAAAGGCCTTAGAAATATCAAGAGAGATCACTCTACTCTCACGTTAGAATTCTAGAGCAGAGGACCAAGCATGAACAGCATAGGCTAGAAGGTCACCGGTAGATCTAGCTTGTCGAAACCCATATTGATGGTCAGAAAGAAGGTTGTTTGTTGCAAGAAAGGCAATCAGTTGTTTGGTGATAGTGGCCTCCATAGTCTTAGAGATGAGAGAAGTGATTGCAATAGGGCGATTGTTTGAAGGGTCAGATTTGTTACCTTTTTGGGGATAGGAAATACGTGGGCGAGTTTCCAAGAGGAAGGAAAAATACCAAGGTGGTAGGAAAGTTGGAAAAGCTTGATGAGAACAGGGGCGAGTTCAGAGGCACAGGACTTTATAACTATAGCAGGTATACCATCTGGTCCACTAGATTTGGCGGTGTTGAGCTGAAGAAGGGCTTTCCGGACTTTGCGTGTAGAGAACTTAATAGGGGACATTGTGATGGTGGATGTGGGGTAGAGAGGAGGTTGGAAATCATGGTCATAAAGATTGGAATTTAAAGCAAAGGTTGATGTGAAAAGGTTAGCTCTAGAGGAAGGAGTGCATGAGGCTGAGCCAGAGTTGTTTTTAGAGGTGGAAAAGAAGAATGGTAAACGTTTTGTGAGACAACTTTTGCTAGGGACCAGAAGGAGTGAGATCCTGTTTGGCTTGAAGCAATTTTATCGTTGATGCGTTTGACAAAGGAGGTTTTGGCATGATTGATGGTTTTGGAGCATAGGTTACGAGCTAGTACAAATAAAGCTCTTCAATGCGGAGTTTGGTGTAGTTTCAATTGTTTAACGCGGTGGTTTTTATGTTTATGTTTTTATGTAGCTTTTGCACATTGTGAATTGAACCACATTGGAGAAGACTTTTTGCCAGGTTTATAGGAAGATGGAATAGAAAGATCCATACCAAGTTGAATTGCATTAGTGATGAAGGTAGCAAAAGTGGAAGGATCGTTAGACAAGCCAGAATACCAGGGATAAGCAACACAAAAAAATGTGGAAAAGAGTACCAGTCAGCTTTGCTATAGTGGAAATAAGGCAGTGGTCAGAGTTACCAAGAGGAGAATCTAGAACAGGGTTAGAGTAAATGTCTGGGTTTTGATGTAAGAAACAGATCGAGTGTATAAGCTTTGTCCTCTGGGCGATCAGGGTTACGTGTTGGTTCTGATATCAATTGTGACAGGTCATTCACAATGGCAAAGGCCTCTGCATCACGACCAGCAGGGCTAATGATATGTGGAGAGCGAGTAAGCCAGTTCGGATTGTAGACATTAAAATTACCAAGGATGGAGATTTCAGAGCGTGGAGATTAAAGAGTAATTGTGTCAATTGTCTTAGATAGATGGTCAAATAGAAGTTCATGGCTAGTTGAGTTAGGTGAGCGGTATAGGGTGCAAATGAATTTTGAAGTGTTAGGTAGGAAAATTTTCATCCAGATGAGTTGAAAATCAGGAGTAAAAAGGAAAAGTTCAAATTGTTATACACAGTCAGAATCTAAAGATTAACTTTCATAACTGGTTGCGCTTTCCGTAGGTGTCTCCATTTTTCCTTGAAAGCATAAAAACAATTTTCTCAGTTTACTTTGTAGTTTTGTATTTTAAAATGCCTCAGAGGTAAATTTCATTCAAGGACATATTGCAACAACACTTGTTTCAGTGAATGAAGCACGTGATGATGCTAGAGACAAACCAGCAGCAGCAATGGAAGATAATCTTTCAGAAAATGAAAATGATAGCAATTTTGGGGACGATAGCAGCAGCACAGAGGATTGTGTGATTCGTGCAGCAGTCAGTCAGGATGGTGGCAGTGAAGAGAGAGATGATGACAGTGGTGGTGAAAGTGAAAATAGTGATAATGACCTTGCTCCTGAGAGTATATTCATGAAAACAAAATGTGGTCTAGTGACAACAAACTGCAAAAGATTACACTTCCCATAGATAAAAATGTAGTTACAATAGGTCTGGGTGAAGTAGTGCAAATAATGGTTCAAGATATTTATGGTAACAATTTTAATGAAATGATGGAAAGGTACATACAGAAAAGAACATCTAGATAACTAAATGCTATCAGCACGCTAAAAAGCAAACCATGAAGTTTTGACATGGGCCACGAAAAGCTTTGCCTTTTCACAATGGGCCATGGAGCTTTTCTGTCCCTTTTTATAGGGGCAAATTCTTTTTGATAAAGCCACATGTCTTCCTCGCCCTGTCGTAGATACTTTCTAACACGTCCCTAACTGCTTTAGAACGACACAGCTCATTGCAAGTTGTGCATAACAGTCTAACTGAGTACTGAATTAAGAAACAGCTGAGGGCAAAAGCTGCCTGTGCTCATTTGGGGGCATTCCCATACTATTTCACGCAAGGGGGTGGGGTCTCTAGGCTTTTGTGACAAAGTGTGACAAGGGGTGGGTGGATTGTTTTTGGAGATTGGTGTCAAATTTTTTAAACAACCTGATATTTAGCACATTTTGGCATCAAAGTAGCAAGTCTAGCCCCTATTTAGACCAAATTTGGCTCCATGTATAAGAATAATCTGGCAATCATAGTTTGATGGCATTTAGGGCATTTTCACAGTCACAGTCACTATTTTGTATGAAAGATGATGGTGTACACCTTTGTGGTGTTCAATAAAAAGACAAAACAAACATTATTACGAAAGCGGAAAAATATCCTATTGAAGTTCATAATGTGACATCACACATTGGTTGGGGTGGGTGGGTAGTTTTTACTTTATGATAAAGTGTGACAGGGGTGGGTGGGTGTCTAAAAATGCCAAAATCAGTATGACGTAACATGTGAATGGCGCCTTTCGTAGCTTGTATGGTGATTCCACGTTGAGAATGGTTGCTCCCTTTCAAGAAATTCATCCAATTACTGAGAAGATATTGACGCCCAATTTTAACTGCCCTCCTTAAACTAAATCCACTATCTCCCAATAAAGTAAGCCTTAGCATATACGAGTCTTTTATAAGTAATATTCGACCTCTCAGGAGATAAGAAAATCAGAGGATCACGAGCTTCTACAATTTCAAATATCTGTCAATGCAATGTTAAATAAAAATTATGCTTGCTTCTCGCCAACAGTTTCTCTTATGTTTTTGATGAAGGGTCCACACTCTTTTATTTGTCAATCCAACCTTTTTTGCTGTTTTTTGATATATATTGGGACATCATGAACAAGCTAAGAAAGTTCCAATGCAGGACCAAGAAGAAACTTGTGTATTACTGAATACGTCCATCATACTGAATACGTGCTTTGAGGCGACTTCAAGATTTTTTTGAAACAAAACTCAGACATTTCCAAAATTCCAGAAAATTCAGAAAAAATGATCATACTTGGTAAACACTAACCGATGATTACCTTGGGACATTCTTGAAATGTAATATTTTGAGCTCTAAGAACCTTTTAGAGTATTGCATTTGATGTGCTCTACAAGAAATTTGACTGAGATGAAGATCCACGACGATGTATTATGTAATGAAGGGGCATTTTGAATGAGAAATAGGAAGAGTTTTAAAATCAGGTGCACAAAGAAGCGAAAGAACATATGTAGTGATTATACATAAATTAAATCCAAGAAAGAAGAGAGAATCCAGTTGTATATATAAAAAAGTCAAGTTCCACAGATGGAAAACAGCTCTTGATAAACTGCAATCTCCCTGCCAAATATTCAGAAAGCTCAAGATTTTCACCAATACAACAAAACTCCGCTCTAGCTTCATCGTTTCTAGAATATCTCAAGGCAGCTTGAGAAGTAGCCTGTGTACAAGCTCGACTGGTTTACTTTAACGCAGAGTAGGTGAGTTGATTCAAATCAGTTTTCCTGTTTTACTCCAACAGGAAAAGTGATTTTGAATTCAACTCAACTACTCTGCACTAACGTAAACTAGTCGAGTCTGCGCAAAGCCTATTTGAGAGGTAGAAGCACAAAGCTCCAAGGAGTATACTATGTAAACTCTTTCCGTCTGATTCTTAACTTTTAGATATTTACATCACAATGCGTTTGTAGATCATAACGAGGCTACAAGCTCTGCTCTAAAGCAGGGCAAGGTCGTCGTAAATAAATATAATCTCTTGATTAGCATACAATGACATAATACACTTTTTCATTGTCCTCTTCTAGGTATTATTATATTACATCGCATTAGTTCATTTAATTTTCCTTATTATGTGTTGTGAAATGTACCAAAACGCACAAATAGAATTAGAAAACTCGTCTAGTTAGCATTCGTATACACAGTAATTGAATATACCTCATTATCAGCATAGAGATTAAAGATATCATTGCTTCCATAATGGTTGTTATGGAAAGAATGCCACTGGAAGGCACAAACAGTTGAGTGGAAATAGAAGAATCAAAAACAGCAATTAAGCTCATGTCAAAGAGGTTCCAGTATTCACGAAAAGCAAAACATTTTATGTGCGGAGTAAGAAATAACAGGAAATTCTTGAACAGATCTTAATGATAAGCAGCTTGAGACATACAATCATTTTGAAATCGCTCTATTAGGAAAAGCAAGGTCTTTTGCCTACCATAACCTAACCTGATAATATCTTAATCATAGTTATTCATACTCAGAAAAGAACTTTCATGCAAGTGAATCCGGTCTGAAAAGCTGGTCTTAAATGTCTCTGAGGACAATTGTTTGGTGACACAGGAGTAAGGTCAGCTGCTCATAAGCGTCAAAAATGTTGCATCTAAGTTGTGAAAGGTGGGGAGGTACCATTTCAACACCTGAGAAAGTAATTATGAAGTCTCACTCAAATGATGCTGTGACCATAATCATTTATCAGTTACAGAGGACTTCTCTTTTCAAGATGACAAAGTAAAAATAAAAAAATACAGTTTATATTTGCAAATATACAGTATTAATGTGGGAATATACAGTTTTTTATTCGCAAAGGCAGGCGCTTGAACAGTTGCATATATATCAAAACAGAAAGACAAGATAAGGAGTATATACAATAAAATTTCATTTGGATTGCTCTGGTCCAAAACAAAAGGGCATAGAACTCTAGGGAATTTTCAAATATTAAATTGCTCTCTCTGTCATCTAAACTTGTTGCAGCTCTGCTTACTGCCATGCAAAATGTGTATGGAGTTCTTTAAGGATGTAATACCGCTTGAACAACCGAAATACAAATGGCCCGGCAAAGTCAATAAAGGAAAAGTATGGATTTGGAATAAAGAGTAATGATGGCATTACAGGTTGTGGCTTGTGTTTATTATAAGTAAAGATAATATGATAAAGTGTAATTGGCTTTTTGTTTAGATTCGTCTACTGAAAACATCTTTAATTGGAAGAAAATTTTGCGATATCCTCCTCTATTCATGGCCGCAGATTCTCTGTAAAATGCATTGTTCATCATCCAGCAGATTCATGCATGTGTGTGGCACCCTCTTAGTAGTATTCATCTCTTGTGTAATCTTTGCAGTGGGGCTCAAGTAGAGGAACAATTGGAAAATGATAGCATTGCCAATAGTTACCTTTTTTGCAAAATGTAAATTTCTATAATTAAAATGGCTAGGCTTTCACTGTAGTTAATATGCATTTCATTTAAGCTTTGGCATTCATACCCATCAACTTTCAATCTGAATAGAAAGGAGACAGACAGCTTATGAACTTTCTGATCATTCCTGCTTCCAAGAAATTTCTTGGTAATATGAAAAATAATTATTTTATTTAATGTATTGCTCCTACATAAATTTCTTTTTAAATTTGATTGTGATACAATTTCTCTTTACTGAAACAAACTTCATGAAGGTTGCTTTACATTCAAAATGCCCTTCTTTTGAGTAGTCCATAATATATATATATATATATATATATATATATATATATATATATATATATATATATATATATATATATATATATATATATATATATATATATATATATATATATATATATATATATATTTATATTTATATTTATATATCAGGCTTTGCATGTACAATATACAGTGTCTCTTCCTCGGAGATAGTAATATCCGATATTGATTTTCAGTGAAGTTCATCCTTTGATGAGTACTACACTAAACAGTCTCCATTCCTCAGGCACTGTCCATGAACGTTCATGCGTCTTATACAACTGACATCCTGCTTGTAGATGTGCTTGGTAGCAATACGTTAGTTTGTAAGTCTTGCTGCCCATTTGTTCTCATGTGCAATAATGAAGCTTGTCATGTGCAACAACGGGAAGGAACTTGTTTAATACTTCGGAAGGAAACAGATGTTCCTGGGTTGATTTTTTATACTCGCATGGATGTTGTATTGTGCAACAGATTAGTAAATTATTAATCCACTAGTTGATGCATCTATATTGAGCAAAATTGATACCCATGCAACGACAAATTCTATAGGTAATGAAAGGAAGGTAACGGACTGGAGCAGAATTCATTAATCAGTTTAGGCGTGGGCCCTACAAAAGATAGATTCATTAAAGAGATTTAGAGCGGTAGGACTGTCTTATCTTGTTGAGTAGATTGCATAACGGTCATTTGAATAAAGGAAATTGAATACGTTAACCTACAAAAAATCATTTGAAATTCTGGAATGTTTTTATCATTGAAAATGAGCCTGAGACTGAAGGTACGCAGGTAATATATCATTTCGCCAAGAACCCAATATCCTTCGTATACTTCGATAGAACTTGTGGCTCATTTCAAAAGATGCCTTGTGCTGTAGAGTGTATAGGGATAAGCAAAAAGTTGTTTTCTTAGACCAATGACGTGTCTAAATTGCATTATGACAAACAACTGCCTAGCAAGCTATCTTAAAAAAGAATCGAATCGAAGATTGGAGGCTTACAATTTTGTCTATCGATAAAGCTAATATCAAAACTTTGGCACAGAACAAACATAATGACGTCAGCACAAAAGGAGGAGGGAATATGATGGCAAGCAGCTAGTTCATTTGATTGCAATTAGACTACCTTTTGCTTTATTGAGAAGCAGAATATCCAATTTCTGCATGTTTATTCAGGTATCATTTAATCATTCTTGAAATACGTCATTTGACTTTTCTGTAACTTTGAATCTCATTCAATGCCTTTTCTACTGTTTCAAACACACACTATCATTCCTGATGTGCTAGACTCTTTAGCAAGCACCACTTCATGCATCCTCTTCCTTCCTCCTTTCTGTATATTATCTGATGTACTCTGTAACTTTAACGAGGCCTTCACTTCTTTCAGTTACCAACCATCTTTCGCTCCTTTCTTCTCAATAACTTCCTCGATACTTTCACATTCTAAAGTCTACTCACTTCATTCTTGTTCACCACACCAGCAGTACCTTTCTTTGCCCTAACTATTTCCTATATCCCACATTTCTAATTTATTTTTATAATCCTTCTCACTGCCTTTACTCCTACTTCTTCTATATACTTCTGTCTTCTATATTTTTAAAGCTTCTGATGTCTTAATTTGATAGATTTTGTTTCCTTCTATGTTGATTGTTTTTCAATGTTTTCCCTGATCTGTCTTTTGCAATTCTTTTTTATTCACTTTTTGTCAATTCTGTAGCCTTATCAAGGTCTACATTATACTTTTCAAGAACTTCTCAAGAACTAGTTACTAGACCCCCTTTTTTGCATTGACGTTGTTGTTGTCTTCAGTTCTCATCTTCGTTAGCACATGCTTTACTATTCAGGTTGATCAAAATGATCTGTCTATATTTTGAGAAAGTTGGTGTCGTTACTTCATTCTTCACAATTCTTGTCTGTACGCAGTTTTATATGTCATTGCTTTTTGGTTCTTGCATAGTCTTTCTTTCATTGCTTAAATTCTAAAGAATAATGATCTGGAAATTGCGCTCTTGCCAGTATTCGTAGTTTGCCAATATTCCGGTTCACAGCATCTCTATATTTAAATTTGAAGCTGTCCATTGCAATAACGATAGACCCACTTTTATAGCAATATTTTCCTTATTAGACTAGCCTCAACAAAAGACATAGGTATTGAAGAAGCGAAAGCCATGCGAATTCCCTAAATCACCTTTATGAGGAAAACCCTTCCTTTTCAAAGAGAAGTTTAGTTAAGACCATAGGAAATTTATACAAACACATTGCAACTGGAGACAGTTAGTAACGAATTTAAGACAGCTATATAGAAAACAGCATTGGAATAGTTGCTGCAGAGAGAGACTGTACCGTACCATAATACTTTTAAAGTCTCTTTGATTGTTGCCATTTACAGTAATTGTTATAAATAAACACTGATGCTCCATAAATTTGAATGAATAGTGAAACTGAACAGTTGCCAGTTCATGTGTGCCTTAGCACATGTTTATGCTAAGCAAAATTACATTCACTATAGTACACTTTTACATATACAACACTAGATTCTCTGTTTTCTTCGTCATCATTAAGTGTCCTCTTATACTTTGATTGAAGTTAAATTACTGCTAAAGCAGAGTATCTTTTTTTAAATGCAATCTAATGGGAAAATTCTCCACTTTACACTTAATTTCCCCCCAGCTAGCCCATAGTTCCCCACTGGCAAAATCCCTTTTCTTGACACTTATTTTAAACCCAATTTGAATTGTCTCCATTTCCTCTTTGTTGTTCTCTGGCACTTGGGTTAAATTGCTTTGCATTTTTACCCCTATTATTTTCAATCAGCATTTTTCATCCTTACCTGAAACTTGCTATTGCATTACTATTTGAGGGTGTGGCAGACCCCGCCACACCTCCGGTTACGAAGCTCCTAACATAATTTCTGAATATCAGAAGTTACTCAATACTAAGCTATATTGTTCTTTAATGTAATCGCAAAACTAATCCTAGAAGATTCTCGATCTCCCGTATATTGTTCGGCCTACTTCCTATTTATATTTGTTCGGTAGCTCTTGAAACCTTAGAGAAACATTTGCATGTTCATAGTTTAATTATAGAAGCAAATATTAAACTCTTGGACTCAGCAATTCTCACTCCTACGTTGTTTAAGGCTCATCGTTTTCACTGAATAGGTTTTCAAAGTTAAGAAATTTTCCACACGGTGACGCTTAAGAATGGTCAATGATTGGTCTTGTTCCAATTGAATGAATCAATCATTGAAAAAGTATTAAAACTTCATACAAAGATACCATTGCAATGCAAGCTGACCTCTTGTAAGATCCTCCATGTCAGAAAACCTCACCTTCCATTCACAACAAAGGTGCTGCAAATATATGTTATCATGATATGGATGGAGAGATAAAGGGTGCATTTGAAGTTGAAAAAGATTTTTTGTAGAATCTTTTTGTAAGGACTGGATGTTTAATAGTTGTTGATGGGAGTGATGGTGGTTTCAAGCCCTTTCTGTTTTTTTATAGAAGCTTTTCAAATGTAGAACTGTATTCTATTGTGTCCCAGAGCTCATTGGTTCTAAGTGGACTTTAAGAACCTTGACAAGAACCATTAGCCTTAACTATTTATCCATATTTCTTGCATAGCCTTGGCCTAAATGGGAGGTCTTACTTGCAAATTCATACTGTACCTAATGTACGAGGTATTGCACACTAGGCACACATAGCACACCAGTAGCCATGGGGTGGATTGGGGTGGCAAATGCTACCTCTAGGCAACAGGACCCCAGCTTTTTGCCTCCCCTGGGAATTTTTCTGCAATACTTTTTGTTTTTTTATCTTTGTAACTAAGGAGAGATCTCCTGAAATTTGGGTTGAGCTCCACTTTCGTCTTTGTGACGTACTAAAAATTTTAATCTATTCTTGCACATGCATTATCCACTTGATTTGGATAACATGAAGTATGAACTAAGCTAGCAGATTTTGTATAACGTATTTCCTCCGAGAAAATTTTAGTCACCCCTGAAACACAGGCCTGGTTACTGGCTTGATGCATAGAAGACATAAAGACAATAGGTGGCTCCAGGGAAGAAATACAAGGGGGTCTAATGCTGCCAAAAAGTCGACAGTGAGTGAAGCGAGAAAATTTTAGCTGACCACGCCCTTCAAATTGGCCAAACAAAGACGAAAAGGTCATGAAAGTGCTGATAGTGCATAAGAATCTTCTAGAAATAAAGGTGCCCGCGTAGAGCTGCATGAAATTTTGCGCCATCCTTAACACACAGACGCACATAGACACAAACACAAACACACAAACACACACGATGTGAAGCCTCATACGCAAAGTATACAAACATTAGACAAATATAATTAGGGAAATTTATAAAATACGCTCCTTTCAAATTGTAGACGCTGTGATTCAAAAATCTAATACAGCGGATTGCAATCTATCTCCGGATACAACTAGATAATGAGTGTAGTGATGAAATCCAATATGATGACTAATCTGGCCTTTATCTCGATAATTTCATTCCCAAAGGAACACCAAACGCAAAACAGCCACACTCTGGTTTTATAATGAATTTATCAAATATGCTGGTCAAGATTTTATTGGAGGGAAGTCTGAAAGAATTTCAAGATTGCTGAAAAATCGCTCAATAAAAGCCCAATTTCCTCTTTAAACAGGACCAAAACCTCAAGTATGAATCATTGCAGATAATGCTAAACCTTTTTTAGATGAATTCCAGTGGATTCAAATAACTGAGTGATTCAAATGCTATAAGTAGGGCCTTACTAAAGGATTGATGACTTTAATGCTCTTTGAGCATATCGGCTTGCAGTACACATTCGGCCTTATCAAAGACATGGAAAAGGGCTTCGTCTAACATGTTAACTGAGCGTCACCTTCTCGCCTAGTTCTCATGTTTACTCTTCAGTAGTAGCACTTTACAGTGTTTGCACCCTCCTTGCTAGAAGATGGAGTCATTCTTCTCTGTATACTTTAATATATGGTTTGCTAACCAATTTTTGGTGAATTTACTTTTTTATAAGAAATATGAAGCTGAAGTTAGACGAAATTAAGGAAAAATTTAAGAAACATAGGCAGGTTGAGTTGTAAACAATAACTTGAAAAAACTTTTTGCAAGAAAATTCTTGTTTAACAATAAACGAAATAGAAAAACACCAACTACATGTCTTAAAGCACCTGAGCATCCTAGTCATTGCTCTGAAATGAAGCAATACGAGATTCAAAACTTCCCTGATTTTCCTTAATTGTTTGAAAAGCCTTTCTTCTCCCCCTGATTTTCCATGATTGAACATGGAATTTCCTGAATTGATTTGAATCCTGATTTGGTGGGAACCCTATAGTTTATAAAGTTATTTAACTTTTGGGACATCAAATTCATGTTCATGCATGCAAGTATGAAACACATGACATTAAGCCAAGGTTAATTTAATTAATTTCATACAGGAAAATTGATAGAACAGGAATGTGTTAGTTTCTGTTTTGCTAAAAAATATAAGCAATGCCAAATTAACTCTCCAAATACCTTTTCCTAATTAATGTATTTTCACTGGTTAACGAGAATCCCTTTACTTCATCCCAAATTTAATTATCTTAGATTGAATTTCAAACCCATAACTAGCAAATATACCCTGTAGAGATCGATGTATACAAGTCGCTAGTGAAGTATCCTAGTAACTGAAGCATTTTTCCTCTTCTAGAAGTGTCAACATATTACAATGTTTTCCAGAAAAAATGTTGTACCTGCTTCTATGTAATTCATTAGTTTTAAAACCGACAGTCATGTAAGAAGCTACTATTTTTAAGATACAAAGAAAGCATTAAGAGGAAGACTAAAGAAGAGAAACAGTGAAGTAATCTGTTCTTAAATTGTGATACAACAAAACATGACCCAGACTGTAGTGTCAGCAAGGAACCATGCCAACTTCTCTTTTATATCATAAAGGTCGCAAAGCCTTACTCAAGCTCAGCTTGAAACTGCTTAATAATACCTTTTTGGAGGATGGAAACGTTGAAAGAACTGTCTATGTATGAAAAGAGAGATTTATTCAGGTTTCAATTTGAGAGTGTTATGCAAGTTATAGCTTTATCATTGTAAAAATACTGTGCAATTTTGATAAAACCAAGACATTTTTCTATTAAGTGACTTAAATTATTTCTGGCAGCAAGAAAGTGTAAGCTATTTCAATAATTTCTATTTCTATTTCACTTTCAGAATTCAACGACGTTTGAGATAGCAAAGGCATGCAGTGAATTCTTTAAGCTTTTAAAACTACTGTGTATGTAGCTTATGGATACAAGGTAAGACGTCAGCAAGGTGAAACTGCTTCTAATTTTGCTGAAGCTGGTTTTAGAGACCAACAAATTAAGCATCTTGATTTAAGTGAATGGCAAAGAGAAGATTATCCAATAAGTCGATAATTGGGAGAGCAAAATATAAGAGCTGCGAATCTAACACTGACATTCTCCAAAAAATTTACAGATAGGTCACCTGTAAGGCCTAGCAGAGGCATGAAACCTAGATAATTATTTGAGTAAAAAGAATGGTTCGGGCAACCAAGTGTATACACGATCGAAGGAGAGGGGTGACAGGGAGGACTGCAGCCCCCTTCATTGGGGAGAAGCCCGTTTCTTTCGGGCAACTCTTCTGAAACAGCAATGGTAAATTAGAGCAATTTTTCTGACTGCTCTCCAGGTCTCTTTTATCTTTAGGACAGAAAGTTGGCAGCCCCCCTAAATGTGATGCCCCCCTGCACTCACGAGTGTACATGACGAATTTTTTGCATCAAAATCACTTAGAAAGAAATAGCTTTTTATTATCATATTATAGCCAAATGATGAAAGAGTATAGTTTAGCGAGATTGGAAGAATTGCGTTTCATCTTTTGAATGTATAGAATAGTTTGTGTGCATAGCAAGTTTATTATTGGAGCGAATTGATCAAACCTGAGCTTCACAGCTTTATCGTGAAAATATCAATTTCTACTAGTTTTGAAGGTCACTACAAGCTGAAACCTATTATAGCAGTTTCAAATTTGCTATGGTGAACAATATTCCACCAGACCAAAGGAGTTCACAAGAAAGATAAAAAAAACCACTGAAATTTGATTGTGTAGCTGTGGATATCTTCAGAAATGTCCGAGATTTCATTATTAGAAGACCATTGTCCTAATCGAGCACGAGAATATTCTGCCAGATTGACTCTGCATTTGTTTCAAGCTATACAAAAGAAAGCCACTGTCTCTAGCAAAGTGATAAGTTTGTTCTTTAGCTGCATAATCATCGTGAGAATAATCAAATAGCCAACGATTTAGTTGTATAAGATGGAATTGATATGGAAATCAAAGGAATGATACCTGTGTTTTCCAAAGTTAATTCCAGGACAAAATATTCAGCACAAGGTCTAATGGAAGTGTCAAGTTTTGCTACTATGATGATTCTTGGCTCAACTTTGAAAAGAAAAGCATCAAGAGTTTTGGCATTTATGGTGCATTGTCTATTTCATTTCATATATAAATAGACTGTCATATAGAAACACGTAATTTTTGCTTTTGTAAATATAAGCTTGTAAATGCAAAGCAGTTTAATGCTTATACAGGAGGTTATAAATAGAGAGAAGCGTACAACAGGGAGTTTGTTAGATTCAATATCTAGTGAAATCTGGCCTTCATTGCTATTATCAATGACTGATGTTGTGACAAAATGCCCGAACATAACTTTTACAAAAAAAAATAGCACGATGCAGTAGCTGCATATAGTAAAAACAACTAAAGCTGATCGATTGAAATTCAGGCCACTAGCTTTGCACTCTTACTTGGAAAAAGCTGTGATCAGGAGCGTGCCGAAGTAGGATTTTGGGGTGTCACACCTCCCACCCTCTTTAGCCAAAATCACAGATAATTCTATAGCCTGTCAGAAAAAGCTTGGTTTGCGATCATAGCTTGTCTGTAATCGATCACCATTTCTCGGTATTTCTGGGACATTTAGTAGCCTGTCAGTAATTTTCTGTTGCTAAGCCCCCCTGCCCCACTCAAAAGTCTCTCTGCTCGTCAATGGCTGTGATACTTCCGTGAAATTTAAAAAAAGATGTGTGAATGAGAATGTGTAATGGAATTCTTTCTTAATCATAATCTTGAATCGTAGTTGAGATAGTAGATACTTTTGAGTACCTATTAACTTCTATCCTCATTCTAACTTAACTGTACAAATGGCTCGGCTAGGTGACTCGCGTCCCTGCTATTGAACCTTCTAACTCATTATTCACATAGTGATAATTCTCCACCTAACTCTCAAATTCTATTCCTTCTAGTTCTCTACGAGGGGTGCTCTTAAATAGTGTAGAAATACTGATTTAGAATGCATTAGCATTTTTCTCGGCATAGGGAAATCCTTACTTTGCATAGAATACAATAAAAGGGTAATGCTATTTTATTCTATTATATCTATTCTAGTCGTGTATGATGCAGGGGTAAATAATCCTTAATCCTTAAAAAATAGAGTGGAATGCTTCGTAATGTGCAGTCACTATTACAGGTTTTCCTATGGTGTGCCTAGCTTCACGAAATTACTACATTTGTATTACTTATATCCAACCTAACTTATTTCTTAACGACTAATACAAACTAATTTTGGATTTATACATACGTCTTACAATTTAATGAATAGAAACTAACAATATACACATATGCTTACATTTCCTGGAGATTATAATGATTCTGTTGGCTCATTTCCAGTCGAGCCCTCGACGACTCACGAACAACCTTTCGCAAACCTTACGAGCAGTGGCGTAGCGTGACCTCTTCGACTGGGTATTCTATCATAAATTTCTATAAGTTTTTGGGTGTAGCCGAGTGTGGCTCCTTGAGCCTGAACATAAATATGGCAAAACAGGTTACTTAGTAAACATCCCGTATTGAAGGTTTTTATCGGATAACAGGAAGTACGCATCACAGCGGAAGTAGCAGAAAATGACTTTGTCAAAAATGTGAACTGAACATGGAGCTGCGCATATGTTTCGAACTTTAAAAGACCAATGAATTTGATAACTCGAGGGAGCTGTTTGAAATCTATTAGCATTCACCACTTAAGCAAAAAAATACACAATATAGCACCCTTCCTAACCAAAGCGAGAGATTCATACGGTGAGTACTGGCCTAAGGCGCCTTAAGCTAATGATTAACGTACCTTTCCATGGTCTTCACAATTGCTATTACCTGAAAAATGGCACACAAGTGCAATTATAGATTGCTTACTGAAAAATGTATAACCACGGAACTCTCTCTTAATTCTCCCATAAATACTTCTGCATCCTTTTCGACAACAGGCATGATCGCTTTCATGAACTTGGAAGTGAGACTGCTACCGCGAGTTTCTCAATCACTAACCGAAGCGGGACGCTGGAAAAAATTGTGCATCCAATCCAATTCTTGTCACAGATTAATGAGGAATTTATTGATTAAAATGGAACATTTTGATTGGTTGAGCACCGTCCAGGGTATTCACTGCGTATTCGTGACAGATTTAAGTTTAGCATGAAATTCTTCCTTCTCTCTGAAGGGCTTACAGTTTCAGCGATTGAAGTTTAGGAGAGCTAAAAGGCTGAAAAGCAACTACATTTGCCACGTCAATGGCCATTAACATTTCAATTTTTCATTTTTTCTGAAAATTGTAAGGTATTCAGTGAATACCTTGAACATCTTGGCACTACGCCACTGCTTGAGAGTCCAAATATTTAATATACCGCCGCGATACGGAACAGATCTCTACAGCCTTCTACAGGCACTATGAGTCTAAATACCAAATAACGAAATTTGAGACGTCCTAATACAAGATACAAGTACTTTCGCAAGCTACTATATCTGCCTTCATCTTCCATATATAGCTCCAATCTAACATTTATAAAATAGCAGAATGACACTTCTATTTAATAATAAGCATATAAATAGAAATAATCATAAGAAGTCGTATGGTAATGGCATCATATCGTAAAACGTACTGCAAAGAGATCTCATTAAAAGTCGAGGCATCTGCTGTCTTCGTATGTTCCCGATTGCTTTGCAAGCCATTCTTAGTTAGATTAGAAAAGGTAGTATAGTGGAGTTCTTGGAATCCCCGCCTTTCTCCATATAAGGCAAATGTAAAGCCAACCAGTAATATTCAATTAACTTTGTTCGTTAAATGGCATTGCACAAATGACGAAAATCCAATTAGTGAGCGTCTGATATCACTTATTGGCATGACATCACAACTACTGGTTTCCTCTTTGGCTTCCTTGTTTTCAGCTGTTGTGCTAGTTACGAACAATGAAATAGGAGACCCCATACACACCATTGGTTATTAATTGTGGAAAGATTATGATTACAGAGTGTAAATTGAGTATCTATGAAAAAGCACCCTGAAGGGAAATTATATGAAGATATAAAAAATATACAGTGGTGTAACCCGGAAATTTGAGAGCCATGGGAATTTAACAGCACTGGGGCTCTATCTTAGTTTTAACACCAAATAGTTCAAAAGATTTATTTCTCCAAAACATCCAATAGATCCCCTTAGGGATTCGTAAACTTGGGGCCCTTAAAAGTTGTACTAAGGAATCATTCACTCGTTACGTAACGCCTCTAGGGGGGAGGGTACCTTGATTTTTTACGTTATTGTTAATTCATATAGAGAGCTATGGCACGAAGCGTTACGGCAGGGGAAGGGAATCTCAAAAACCTGAAAGTTAGCATTACGTAAAGGGCGAATGGCTCCTAACGCTAAACTGTATCTGTTATGCCACTTATAACATACATATCCTATTCCTATTCAAGGCAAATAATGTGCAAGTCTTGACAAAGCACAGTTCTAAATTACTATGGCTGTCTAAAGAGGAGTCACCTGACTGCTGTGTTGTAAGCGAAGGTTACAGGAAAAGGGCTTTTGCCACATGGAAGCTTTCCTTGACGTCACGTAAATGGAAGGGTGATTAGAAACGCCGAAAACAAAGCAACCCTTATTCAGGAAAGGCAACAGCAAATAAAGAAGATTTATTTGCTTCATTTTTCCTACAAAATGATATATGGCAGTTCACTACGACGACTTGTTCAATTTTTCCTTTATAACTCACACCTCAACTGCAATAGTTTTACCTGTCTCCTATTATAAACCTATAAGATCTTTTTAACTCCTAATTGCAATTTAAAGGCGTTTTAAGGAAAGCATAGCACCCCTAGACTACAATTTAAATATACTACGTATAAACTTAAATTTGATGTAGTTGACAAAATTGAAGCACCTACTCTTGTTGCTTCAAACTAGCGTTACATCAAAGAGATTAAATTTTTTTCTGATAGTAAGCATTTCGATAACGACTTCCCAAAATGCCGTATATGTTGGTACAAACAGAACTAGTTAAAGATAGTTATCATAATAGCTCATTACTTGTTACGTAAACCAATTATAAGGCAAGAACACCCATGAGGTATCTAGTTTGCAGTGCCGTGACCATGCCTGTTTTGCAGAGCAACAGCCGAAAGCTAGTCCTTAGTGTCGAGCGTGTCCATACTTGTAGAATACAAGAAGCAAAGCTTTACAGGAAATGAAATTAAGATATGAGTAAATCTTCATTTAAAAACGTCCTCTTTCAAATTATCTGCTCTGTTTTCTGAAGGACTGCCAGCATTGTTTTGCCGACACATGCAGTAGAACATTAAACAAAAGCAGTCTGCACAGATGGCAATAAGTGAAATATTACAGTACGTGGCGGCACTTTTGTACGCTAACTATCTCAAAGATTTGTACCCACTGTGCAGGAACGCAACCCAGGACGTAACGTTGGCAAAGTCATTGATCGATTGCCATTTTATGTTGCGCAATAACTTTCATTCTATATTGAAAATGCTTTTTGTTGTAATTTTGAGGGAGGACAAAATAGAATTCTAACTTAGATGTATTTTATAATATAATGTCTATATTGTCGTTCAACAAGTTCGTTTCCTCATCACCTACGTGTATACTCCATCCAGCCATAAACTACACTCTAACCACATGTTCTGATGATTGATACAAAAGGAGTGCCCAGCCCTATGATTGGCTATAGTAAAGGAACTGGGCTCTAACGATTATACAACTACAAGTTCGCAATACTTTTCTCTATCAATATGGAAGCCGAATTTATGCTACAGTTGGAAGTTGTAAGGAAGATAATAGTGTATGTTCATGATGAAATATCAAGCACATTTAAATTGGCTATTTGCATCATAGCAATTAGAGACAATAGGAACTAGATTAAATCTAAAACTGCATTTTATCTTCATGCCGAAGAGCTACGATACCAGTTGTAATGGTGAAATACCATTCACTGAAAGGAAGAAATATGCCATGGAATAGTAGGGTGGCTCAGTGATGAGCCGAGACACTTTCCGTTAGGGGGAAGGTGTTTTGACCAATTGACCAACTATAGTTACTAAAATACATGGTCACGAAGATACTGTTGCCAGCTCTTTTGTAGATTGGCTGACTTATGGCCACCTTTCTTGCAAATTTGAAAACATTTGGAGCGCAAAGTCCCCACGCCCCCCATCGGTAAATCCCTGAGGTGGATTGATTAAGAAATCCTCAAAGATTGTAGCTCAAAAACTCAGATATTTCTTCAAAAGAAAAAGCAAGTGTAATTGATATTTTGTTTGCATGATAGAGTAAAGCACAATAGCTTTGTGAGGTGAAGACAGTAGAAGTAAGCGATTTTGAAAAGTAAAGAGGTGGAAAGTCAAAAAATTAATACCTGAACTGGTTATGTTCTTAGTCTTCGAAATAATTTTAACGAAAATCAAGTCGGCTCCACAGAGCTCTTGCATCCCTCCAACAGCACCTTTAAGTAGCTCTGCTACAGCCACATAGGTAATCAATTAATTTCTTTTTGGTAGGTAGAAAGATGTAGAAAGTGAATTATAGCTAGCTTGAACCATTTCGATTTCTTTCTCGTCTATTTAACGTTACTTCCAAATGCACTTTGATGAATTAATGCATTGAACAGTAAAGATTAAAATACTGCTTTCCAGTCTCCATATCTAGCGGAAAGAATATGTCTATAAAAGGAAAAGACTACTGGGAAGCTTTTCATCTTAGTAAAAGGGATACATAGGTCATGCCGCATGAGGAAGGATATCAGGAGAGTTTGTTTATTTTCATAAGATCAACAATAGGGTCAACATTCAATGGATGACTGTGCTAACTGTTTCACTTTGTAATCCCCTGTATCATAACGGTTTTGGACATAGAAATGAAACAGAGGTGGAGAATGCAAACGGAAAATCCTGCTTGCAGCACCATTGGTGTTACATTCATTGAATCAAGCAAACACAAGAATTTGTTGGGGAAGTCGTCTCATAAAGGAGATGGTACAATAAATATACATAATGCTTTTAAGAAATGTGTCCATGACAGGTACGTACCTGCAGGAAAGCAATACCCCCAAATGAAAAATTGTGTATTGTTTCCCCTCCTCTCAACAAAATTATTAGCCTGGATATCTACTTAACAAAATAAGGCTCTTGGTTCGTCAAAGATGCTGTACAGGCAGTTTTTGCCCCTCCAAGGCATTTACTCCATTTACGTTCTTGTATATGAATAAGTGCCAACAGAGTGATCGAAACATATTCCAAGAATTACAGTCATAAAAATTACATGATGATCAAAGTAGCATTCTCAGCTGCGATCACTTGAAAGTCATGTCGCACAATATTTTGTAATATTTAGATATTGCGATATCTCGGACTTTCAGCATTGGAGCGTTATTTTCATCCATATAATGAGTTTTTCACCAGTCGCTTTCTCTGTAATACATTGACGCAATCAAGTGAGAATCTATCGATTTCGAAACCTTGGGTTTATTTGAATAAACAGTGTTTTCTCCCTTAAGGAACAAATTTTTCTTGGTATTAAGTTGTCATCCAGTAACAATTAATGAATACAACGTTAATGAAATATTTGACTGTCACCGATAGGACTCCAAAAACAAGATAAATCCGGTTATTTCATTTGGCTGCGTAACTGACATTGTAGGGAAAAACTGCTAGACATTCAATCAAACGCAAAATAAGACCTGTAACATTTCAACAATGTTTTCCAAAAGAAAATTTTCAAACATTCTCAAATAGTACTGCAAAATCTAGTAAAGAATGAAGTAACATATTGCTAACACAAGTACGACTGCGAAGACTTGCATGTTAGTCTTGCATTTAAAGGGGGTTTCATCTACTTTTTCATTGCTCTTTCTATCAGCGCATTTTACTCAAGGAAAACTTTCAAAAAAGCAGTAAATTATGGGTTGCAATGCTATTGTATAAATAAATAAGTACATATATATATATATGTATATATAATATATATATAATATAGACATAATATACATATATATATAATATATATATATATTTATATAACAATCCAAAAGAACTGTAAAGACAGAGTGCTGAATGCGATAGGCAGAGCAATATACTTCAGTATATATATATATATATATATATATATATATATATATATATATATATATATATATATATATATATATATATATATATATATATATATATATATATATATATATATATATATATATATATATATATATATATATATATATATATATATATATATATATATATATATTTATACATAGTGAAATTTAAAAGTAATGTAAACAATATCCAATGGGATCCATGAGATTTTGCGTATTACATAACTTTATAAAAAACGACCTCAAAACGCAACACTGTGAGATTCAATATAAGGCAATCTCAGATTAATGATTCTAAGCATGTGTACAACTAATAAAACCACCGATTCTTTGGAAAATTGGCAATAAAAATTTCATTGCACTTAGAATACCACACAAAAATGTGATGCCAGTTGAATAATGCTGCTAGATTAATAATATTGAAGGATATATGCCGCTGGACGTCTCAGTTTCTATCATCTCAAATTTGTTTCAGGGTAGCAGAGGGTATGTAGATTTCGCCACAATTGCTTATAAAAAAAGGCTGCTTTGACTAACTAGTTAATTCTTTATTTATGTGTATAGATGTAATTTCAAGAAGGAACAAGATTAAAAGAGTAAGAAAGTCATTGTTTTGAGAAAAACTGAAGGATAACTTGCATCATCTGGGTGGGAACAATAGGCAACATATAGAAACCCATAATTGGTGGCGTTTCTTCACCGCGCCCGAGCAACTACTTGAAAGTACCGTTCGGCCTGTTCCTACGCCATCAGTATTGTTATGTGCTATAGCATCAACAGGAGGGTCACAGGAAATTCTCCCTCTATTTTCAATTCTATGAAATGCCCTGCTGTCAACTTACGTTGAGTCCGTAGTTTGTATACCATAGACAAAGGCAGATAGCCACTCCTATGCAAGATTTGCAAATGAATGGGGAATCTCAATGGATAAAAAGCTGTAAGGGGTCTCTCAAATTTAACCTATATAATCTACAACATGGCATATGCCGAGTTGGATTCTGTCGTACTTTTGTAACGTATATTCATATATTGTTCAAATATATACACAGAGAGCTGGAACAGCTTTTTGTCCCATAATAGTACTGCAAAATAGATGATGCTACATCCCAACTTGAACTCAAACAAGTCTGGGCTTCAGATTTTATACCAAGCTGCAATTCCCATTTTCTTCCCCTATCTCTGATCATACATGAAGATTGTGAATCGGCGACATACACCTCATGATAGCTCTTTACTTTCATAGTCCAAATCCAGGTGTTCTGTTAGCAAGAAATTACTTGCCAGGGTAATCTAACATGGAAACACGCTACCGTAAAGTTCTCACATTTGAAGGAAAACTGAAAGAATGCTTGCTACACTATCCTGGAAGCACGTTCTCTAAAAGGACCTGCACTTTCTCAATAACTTTTGTATCTAGCAGTATCTTTTGTTATAACTTTATTGTAATATGTTCATATATCTTTTCAGTATCGTTTATGTATGCAGATTAGGAATTTGTGCGTAAAGTCTAAAGAAATGTAAAATGAAGGCGCGTTCTGCTTTTTCTTATAGAAATGGATCACTAGTGGTAATCGCTATGATAGTTATTTCTATTACTTGGTTTGGTAGTTAACAATTCTTCTATTTTCTATGCACGTCCAGCGACAGGACAATGCAATTTTATTCCATGAGCTTGCTCTCTACTAGCCTCTTAAGGAAGTGAATCAATCAAAAATCATGGCAAGATTGAGGCCCGAGTCTATGTGATTCCCAAATATCCAAGTAGCTTGACACGAAATTTGATAAATTTACATCGACCCATGGTTATCTAACAAATAACATCCCATAGCATACCCAGGAGCTTGATATTTTTGTGTACCTTTTACATATCTTCTACCTTTCATCAGAGTCCAGAAAAATCAACTGCTCCGCTGTGGGCCAGTGAAAGGTATTTTTAATTATGCCAGTTTTGAGGAAAACCCAGTACTTTTATTCAAAAAATCTGGCTTGAGGAAAATTCTGATGCGTGTAGATGATACACTTTGGCATGAGAAAATTGAGGTACAACACGGGCAGTTTTATTTCGATGTTGTATTGTGATAGTGGCTATGCATTAAAAAGTGACAGCCAGAGGAAGGCTTGACTGTTTTATGGATTCTGCCTTTCATGTCTTGAAAATTACATTTATGTAGCTATGTGTGCTCTTTCGAGTCAAAGTGCTAGTGCTTGTCATATGAGTCTCAATTTCCAGCAGAAGATACTGTTGGAGTAGAGGAAGTGTTAATGCATATTAGACAGTACATGTACCATTGAAGGATGTAACTGGTAGTCAGGAATTGGTATGTAAAATAGAATGACAAATGCTTATTTCAATTGAGGTTATTCATATCACGGTTAACTAATAGCTATATTTTACTCTCTCAAATTTATTTACTATATCTGAATTTATACTATGAATTAAAATTCCTCAGCGAAAATTTTCGGTTACAAGTTGACCATTAAATACAACGAAATACATCAATGCGACAATGACACTAATGCCTAATGGTTACCATTTCAAGTAAAAAGCAAATTTATACTTGTGTCGTCTGACTTGATATTTAAAACAAAACGAATATCTTTAGCTCCTCACATCACCTCAGCCTTGGCCGAGATGGGTAACTAATTGCAAGTGCAAGAGATAGGAGAGCGAGTTGCTAAAGTGAAAACATGGTCGTTGTATTTTTGCCTGGTGCCGTACCTGCTAGTTATCTCTACCACCAGCTTGTGACGCGAGCGATCAGGGTGAGCTCTATGTGTCTACATGTATTGCTATTGCTCTAGAAATAGGACTGGCGCACGCCATATTACCTGCTCGAAAAACTAACAACAATTCAAGTAGGAAATCGTTTAAGAGTCAAAAGTAGAGCAAATTATATTGAGATAACGAGATCTAGGGAAAGGAGCTATCCCACAGATCATGTTAGAGACACTAAACCTAATAGAAATGCTTTCCATGCGAAAACAAGATCTGATTGGTTTAAGTCTCTAGAAGCGGAAAAACTTCTATGTTCGCTACAACATCAATCATAAAATGATTAATTCAACAATCGTTGACAGTAAGGTAACGGTAAACTATTAAAGAAAACGCCGGCTTCGTTTACGTCTATGTTCAGACTTCATTTCAAAGATATAATTCAGATTCCATAATAAAAATTTAGCAGCATACCTGTTTAAGTAATAGGTACACAGTGATCTACATTCATTTTATGAATATAATACATTCTAGCACATGTACAAAAATCCTATTTTTCTAGCGAGGATTCACAAACTCAGACAGGTGGGTGGATAGTAGAAGCTACTAGACTGTTCATAAAAGTTTCCCAAACTAATACAGCTTCAGTCTGTATGATTTCTACGACATGATCGGGAACAAATGCGGAATCAGAATCCATTTGTTTATAAATGCTTTGACATTTATTATATATAAATGCATGGAGGTGAAATATAGCTACGTATGATAATATCTATATCTTTAGATTAGTTTGAAACAGGAAATGATTGAAACTCTAGTATTGTTAGCCTAAAAATTGAGCAATTTCCAGTGCTTTAGATTAGAATTAAATATTGCCAGAGGACAGAAAACAGACTAGTGGAGAATGAATGTAACTGCGATTCTCATTGGAGGAAGGAATGAAACTGCTATGTTGTGATTGAATATGGAGAAGTCGGATAGGAAGCTTTATGAACTCAAACAAAGCTGGGTTATTAGATTATTTCACTTCTCCTGTTGCAGCAAAGACTTGCGCGGCGTTCATGAATCGTAAAATATTAGGATTATAAAACAGCCGTGGAGAGAAAATCTGGATAAACGCGTTACAGAGATTCTTTTCTAAGCATTTACTGTGAAATCCATTTTAACTACGAAACGAATTTAGAAGACGTCTTTGCTTGCATAATGGGTAAAACCGCCGGGCAAAACCATTAAAAGTAATCGGTAAGACAATTTATGATGAGGAACTTAAAAATCCTTGCATTAACAAATGTACTAGTTTCTTTTACTCGAGTTAAAACTTACCTAGCATGATTCCTCCTGTTATCAAAAAACGCATACAAATTACTTCAAGCTAGACAGAGTCTACTAATTCGTAGGAATTCGGATATGTTCTGTCTTTAGCATCAAGGTTCCGGATTACATTGGTGTCATCCCAAGAAACTGCTATTAGTCATAAAGTTATAATAGGTTAACGTTCACCATCTAGGCACCGAGATACGACTTTATTCTGCGATACGTATTGAGGCTTCCTTTGAAGGATTTTATTAGGCACGTTGAAAGTGTGTAGCTTCCGATCAATATTAGATTTTCCACGAGCTCAATCACTCGTTCGTGAACTTGAATTGATGCAAGCTACTCGTTGACTTTGACAGAGCGGACATGCCACGAAAATCAGGCGTCTGCTTTACATATTTTATGTGACTGGTAAAGACACCAATTTCCAGTGCTACCGAGTCTTAGGGTTACATTTTCGGCATTCACAGTTAGTCGCTGACAAAACTGAAAAAAAGTGATATGTTTGTCTGAGTCTCCCATCAATTCGCTTGCTACAGACCATAGCATGCCTCGTCCGCCGATAACCCGTAGCCATACAGCAAGTGCATCTTTTAGACAATTCCTTTCGATCCGTCCTTGAAATTGTTTCTGATTCACAATAGCCTTGACAACCATAGGCTTTTATACGCTTATACATTACCATGGAGCATCCTTTGGGACGGAATGGAGTGCCAATCACTAGCCTCGGTGAACAAGGTTTAAAGTTCACAATAGTTTTTCCTCTTGCTTGTGTCATATCAAAAATCAGCAGACAAATTGTCAGTAGTAGTAGAATAATTATCAAACTCCTCATTCCAGTACTGTAATATATCGTGCTTTGTTCGATCAATACGTCAAATGAGAACCGACTCGAAGTTGTGACGAAGACCGTACTACATTCAATCCAGCAGCAGCTCTGTCTTCGTAGCTATCATCCTCTCACAAGATCGTATTAAATGCCCCACTCTTAATCGACGCGAGCTCTTTTATATACAAAAACTGATAACAGCAACACCACCATTTGATCATGAATAAATAATGATAACGAGCGATGTAAAACGTGATAGCTATCCACTGTGTGTGTGCGTCTAACTGAGTCTTCAGACGATTGGCCACATTTAAAGACCGGAACACCTAATCATATTCTGAGTATACAACAAACGCCATCCACACAAGATCAGGAATAAAAATAACTGAAATAGTTGCCTGAACGCTTCTAACACAACTTTCCAAGCGACTGAGTTCGGTTTTGGTAATCCAAAATTGGTAAATCTTTCAAGCATTTCGAACGACCTGAGTCACTGACATCACTTAACTTGCTTACTCCCTTTACAATCTGTACCTAATTGGTCTTATCACATAATTTATAAAACAACATTCCAGCAAAGTTGCGTGTACGCAGCGACCTCGTAAACGGAGAGAGATACGCACGAAACAAAACATGGAGATTCTAACTTGAATTATGCTGAATGTCGACAGACAATAGAAAAAGATATGTGAACAAAACGCATTAGATCAAGCTAAGAAAATGTATTTTACCATAAGCACAATAAGACTTAAAAATCTCATGGGCCGTCGTTAATCCCGAGAACGCTTATGCCAAGAGCTGCGTTCATTGCATATGGGATCGCTTCTACGGCGCATTTGTTCAAGAGCAATCGATACGCTGGGATGAACAGATAGAAATGCCTCTTTCAAGTTGCTGATTATGCCAGCTACATGCATTGTTATTATGCATTGTTTGGGCATAGAACGGATAAACAATGAAATGTTTATCTGCACTGATGTGGAAAAGTGCAAAGAATACAGGAACCGTTTGCAAAAAAATAAATTTCCTAACGGTCATAACATAAAGGCATCGCTGCGCAAAGGACATCTCATGCAAGAGGTAATGATTTAGGCCAGTGGGTTTTGTCAGTGCAGTGATGGCAGGCACCGCTGCTTCAATACTTTTCCTATCTTTGCTGTGTGTTGAAAAAAGTATTTAGTAAGACTGGCCTAAACCATTACCTCTCGTATATTATTTAATCTCTTTACCAATTATTTTGAATATCTCATTAAACTTTTTCTCAAAGCTGCAAACTAAGTCCTTATTTTTCTACTATTACTCTAGCCACAATACCTTCCTCAACACCGACTCGATTGAAGTAAACTTTGGTTGAGTAACGACTTCTGGCTGTTACGTATTTCCACAAAAGATGACGTCAAATCTGGGCTATTACGGCCAGATTGGGCGAAGATGTAATGATTAGTAATAAAGGAACGCATGGCTGCTGCTGGGGTAACAATGCAAAAGTATACCAGCTTCAATACATTTGTCTACGTTTCATAATTCTAATATCAAATGAAGCTCACTCAGTTGTCTACGCAGATTTCTGATAGTGACGTCCCAAGAAGAGAGAATGGTCCAAGGTTTTACTTTTCCTTGGGCATATCTTCCTAATTTGTGGCATAGAAAACCCAAGAGGCTGATCAAGCTCATTATGAGCCGATTTGGTTTCACTCTCATGCAAAAATGACTCATAAGAAATTGAATTTGCAATTAAGTTAGGACTCAGTTATAGCCGGACTTTTCTGACGTAGAAACACCTAATGCAATACATGGATAAATATATATGGGAAAAATTATTGGTGCTAACTACACTTGAAGATATTGCTTTTCAGATTCATAAAATTTTCTTTTCCAGTTGAGTTTCAGTCATTTTTCAATTAATCTGATAAATAGCATAATAATCTATATCCAGATAGACACTAATCTTCTTGGATAAATAATTTGTTTGCAACTGGTAGTTCTTCCTTCTTGTTAATACCAGTGTTTTCAAAGCAACATAAACAGAACTCTAGTTTGGCAGTCGCAGTGTTTGATGCTTATTTATCTCTAATCCAAATTCATGAGAATTATCTTGCCTCTGTTTTCAGTATGTAGAAGAGACGTTACCTTTCTGAGCATGCTCATAACAGAAGAGACATTACCTTAATGAGCATGCTTAAAATAGAAGGGACATTTCCTTACTGAGCATGCTCAAAACAGAAGAGATATTTCCTTACTGAGCATGCTCATGAAATAAGAGACACTACCTTAGTGAGCATGCTCATAATAGAAGATGTAATACGTTTCTGAGCATGCTCAAGATAGGTGAATGCAAAAAGCTTTTAAGTTTTCTCAAAATTTTCTTGCTTTTGAAGCAATATAGAAAAGAGTGTAATTTGTGAAATTTCTGTTACATTGGTAGTATCTCTTTAGCTATTCCATGACCAGAAACTCACACAAGGTGAAAGTTTGATAATTTCCTATGATAGCAAAAGCACATGCTCCTCTAGTAGATACTCCATAACACTGATTTGATAATCATCAATCATATTTGTCCAGTTGGACCACAACTCTATATGTTGAAAGAGAGGAAAGGCGATTTAAATATTGTTAGCGTATCAGGTATGTGGCTTTCTTTGCAAAGGTAAGTAAACTACATGCGCAAAGGAGCGTAAACTAAGCATGTCAAGCTACCGTCTATGCTTTCATTCCAGTATTGTTTTCGATAGAGACAAATAGGTTTGATTTCGATTATCCGAAACTGGTAAACAACATTTCTCCGTTGGTCTTCCAAATTACTTCGCATAAATGTGGGCGGACTACTTCACCTATAATCTCTCTGATTAGTTAGAGCCGACTTTTCATTTCTACTGGGGATAACGGGAAGCTGCTCCAAGTGGCTATTTGTGGCAGACAGCTTTGTGGTTGGTATGTAACTTCTACTGCTGGTGTTCTTTGTATTTCCTAGCCTTTCAGGAGGCGGCACTGACAGAATGTGGTCTCCTTCAGTGCGACCAAAACTTACTTATTGGCCAAAAAGACTAGCTGTCTACAGACAGGGGAGGCGCCAAGAATTTTCCAACAGGGGGGCTGACTCTTCCGACGGGGGGCTAAAATGAGGATAGCTGGGTATTATGATTGCACAACTTTAGACGTTAGGCTTTAGTCCTTCCCTCGCAAGCTTGCACATGGGGCAGATAAAATCCTCCATTTTTTTCATAGAATTTCTGTTATCTGTTTCTGTAGCGTGTTAGATTTTACAGGATAGGGGTGCTGATGAATGATGAAGTAGCACCTTACAAAGGTGTGCATTTTTCTTTCAAGTTAGCAAAGTTGTTGGTTTGGAAGTAGAAAACTTTAAGAATTTTAGGACTCAGATAAATAATAGGTATTCTCATAACGAACGTATCTACGAACCAGTGATGGGGGTGGGGGCATTTCTAGCTGGAAAAATTTTGGGGGTAATGGCCTCTTGGTTGACTGAAAGTGGAACAGAAGACTTTTCAACCACACCCTTTTTGCCCTAAGAAAACGCCCATTTTGAGCATAGAGATTTGTCCTTTACAAATGAGAAAGCTGTACAAAATGAAAAATCAACAATGAAGGAGAGCAGGCAAAATGATAAAGAAGTAAGATTAAAGGACCATGACATAAAGGAAAGTAGTACAAACGCATAATATACATTATTATTCGGAAATTTACTATAAACTATTACTTACATGCAGGGTCAAAAGACATAAACAAAGCTAGAGAGACGAGTTGTGTAAGTCAAAATATAGGAACAATCTCAAAGTACCATGTTCATCCGCTTGAATGATATATGGTGAATCTTCCTAATTGTCAATTAATTGCAGTAAGTCATTTATTCAAAATTCAAAATCTTATACCTTCCTAGAAAAGTGGGGGGCAACGAAAGGGCCGAGACAATTTCTGGGGGCTGTGGCCTCCTCGCCCTCCTTATAATCGTCACTGACTGGGGGTGTAGCAAAAGTAGCTTACCGACAAGCTTCTAAATACCGACAGTTGGCAAGAAATTTACCGATAAGGATTCATGCGGCTACACGATACAGGACACGCCTTTTGTTTGTAGGAAAGTATATTATGACAAAGTAGTACTCGACTACTAAAAAATTTAAGAAATATCTATACTGGATTTTTGAGACTAAGAAAATTTGTAAGTGTACAAGTGTTGAAAATGCCATTTATCTGTATACACAATGTTATAGATTTTATGTTGACTTTCATCAAACAGATGTTGACGTACTAAGATTTATCATAATTTCAGGTGTATATGGAGCTAATGTGTTTAGAAAGTTTTGATACTTGAATCTTGAACAGTTAAGAAAGTTTCAGTACTGGACCAACAAATCTTTCTTATAAGATTAAAAACGTAGTCATTCTGCATCGAGGTGGCGCACAAAAATACCGATATAGTGAAGTATACCATTATAAACTGTACAGAAGTGAGTAGGCGTGATGCTTTTCAGACAGCTCCTCCTACTCAATTCTGTACAGTTTATACTGGTATTTTGCCTTCATTTGACTAATGATATGCAATATGCAATGAAAGGGTACTTTAAGTTCCACCGATTTGGCATCGTGCTTGAAAATTCAGCCATTTACAATCCAAGGATAATGACCATAGGTTGATGCACATATTATAGCATTTAATTGTATACTTCATTCAGTTCAATAACCAATACACTCAAAACTCTCCAGGTCTACAAAATATGATCTTTAAATCAGGAATTTACAAATTCAGAAGATTCAAAATTTGCTCTCTACAAAGGTGTTTTTGTCAAAAATTACCTCATCTTCAAAGAGGTTTTTTCAAAGTCATTCCATAAAAAGATTTGGCTTGAAGAAAATTCTGATGGAAGAAAATTGAGGCACAGCATGGAAAGCTTCAATTCTATGTTGTGTGTTGAGAATGGTTACGCGTAAAGATGTGCATGTGGGGGGGGGGAGGCTTGACCTTTGTCTGGACTCTGGTTTTTTGAAAAATGGGAAAGAAATTCCAATATAAGCTAAACTGATGTGAAACAATATTGGAATGTGCAGTATGTCGTATTGTTGCCATTATCAGTAATAAAAATCTTGCAAACTGCAGATTGCAGAATAAAATTGACTACTTTCGTCTATGTTACTTGCATTGATAATTTGTATGCAGTGGCTAAGTCATTTTTCTTCTGAAAAAATAAAAAACAAACAATAAAGATCTCCTTCCGTTTGTTTTCTAAAAATCTTCACATTACTTACTTTCAAAATTAAGTGGAATTTGGTAACTCGGTTAACCTCGTATTCATATCTGGCTCTATGCAATCCAAGACCGTATTACAGCCCTCATATGCTTTTGTAGGAATCAAGTATGCAAGAAACACGAGGCTGAAATCAGGCAAAAATCAAGAATCATTTAAGATACACAGGCTGGCTGAGCTTCGAAAGTAAACTTGAGACAGTATCTTCTGTGTGAAAACTTTGTATGTAAATAGAATGACAGCGAATCCATCTCCAAAGTATTTTTGACATACATGCTTCACAGATCGTAAACATTCTATTTCTCATTCTACCCCTGCCTAATCTGGTTTGCAGTTGTTATTGGAAACTCAATACTGAAAATAGAAAGTCTGCTTCTTATAAAAAGACATGTAATTCGAATCTAAGTCTTAAAAGTAAATTCCTAACCATTTCCCAAGCATATAAGCTCAAATTTATGAAGCTTAAAAAGTCTACACTCGTTTTTATGAGAATACCTAAATTTGGCTGAGGATCAATAATCATAAAAGTTGTCTATTTTGAGCTTATGCTCTTTGGGGGGGAAAAGCCTGTAAATCTATTTGTAGCTTAAAGAAAAACTCATATCATTGCTAATGTGCTCTTTATCTGTAAAAAAAAGACAAAGGCAGAATTAAATAATAAATTTGATGTCTGAATCATAAAACTGAAGCTAAAACAAGCTGAGATTAGTACAAATCAGAGTCTTAATGAACTTTGAGCTTTGATTTCAACGTAATATAAGAACAGTTTGAAATATTAGCCGGAAAGTACAGCTCTACTACAAATTTACTGATGAAAGCAACGACCGCCTGCATTGAAATTGGCAAAAACTGCAGTTTGCAAAATGCTACTCGTTGTTGCTTTAATCATTAAGTTTAAAAAAAGTATTTAAAAATAATTTTAAAATGGTATTTCTTACATTATTCTCAAGTTTAAGCATATATGAACCATACTATTGTTATGGTTTATGTTTTTATTAAAAATTATGCATGTTATTTGGCTTTGTAAGAGGTTTGAGAACACACCTATAAACAGAAAGTGAGGCATTGAAATCGAGCAGAATTTTTAAAACACTTTCAATGTCATAGATAATAGATTTCAAATCAGACAGCTGTTACTCTGTCTGAGAGAGAGATAAAAATGCCTATTTCATGCTGCATGTGACGTGAGATCGTTGAAGCTTTGTTTGCTAAGTCATTAAAAACCTTGATTTTGCTCTATCTATCATTACCTTTATCACTCACCTTATCCTAAACAGCTCCTATATAGTATTGTATGAATCTTACAGACATCCAATGACATATGAAGAAGCCTTCATTTACGCAGAACTGAAACAGAGCGACATTATAAGCTCAATAAAATTTTGCAGGTGCAATATTCAGCATTTCTTGATTAATGGAATTTTTTGCGGCTGGACGTATTGTCGGACAGCCAAAAAACTCTAAGCTTCCAAGTATCTTTCTGTATGATAGTTCTTCCAAGTCCTACTCATCCGGACAAAGCTTATAATCTAATTTTTTGAGTATGAAGAGCTTTGGCTTTCTTGAAAGTTTATTCAATGTATTTCTATTGCATTGACTGGCGTTTTCGAGAACGCTCGGTGAGAGTTGCAGCTAACGTCATCATCGTAAACAGGACTCATATGAAACTCTTCTACTTCACCAGACAGCACATGGACACTTGTTTTGCTTGAATTCAGTAGTAGCAGACTAGGATTAGCTTCTATATCTGGGTCGGATTTAAGCTTGAAAACACGGATTAGGTAGTCGTGAATAGGATTATCATAGTCACAGTGCTTGAAGAGGAAGCCGTTGCTGCGGAGATGTAATCTAGCTGGAAGGGTATAATTGTAAGCAGTCAATTGTTTCTCTTTAATCTGTCTCTGGTTATACTTCCTTTCCATTCTATTTATGACTACATATGGATTCCATTGTCATACTGTGTTTATTAACATCCAAGTCTTAAATGAGGTTCTAATTTTTAGGGTTAGTGTCTCCAAGACGATAAAATCTAGGGAAATAAAACAAAGGGAGATGAAGGCTAAGCACCTATACAAAGCATTAAGACTGTTTTCACCCTTTATAATAGAAACGAAATACAGTTTTCATTTAAAAGCGTAGGTGCTGCCTTACAACCCTAAAAGTCTACAAAAGTTGCGAGATTAAGTTCAAGTCAATAGCCAATACGAAATAGCAACGTTTATCAGTCTCCTCCTACACTGGCAATTGGAATGCACCGTTCAGTAATGAATATTAGTGTTCCTCAAAGTCTCCCTCTATCACAACCATGTTTCAGAGGATAATCAAGATGTGAAGTCCGTCATCATCTCTAATTGAATCCAGGTGTGCGTTAGCCTAAGTCTGTCTTGTTAAAATACATAGAAGAAGGGAATTGGTTAATGCTAGATGAGCCCGAATGAGATTGATTTGCAGTAAAAGAGTCCAACTTAGGCTACTAAGAAGGACTGAGCGAGGTGCCTGTCAGATGGTTAACACCATTTATTCATTACGAGACTTTGAAAGTATGGGAACACCAGCAATGAATACAGGACTTGCATGAGTCAGGAAGGATTGACAATTTGTGAATATTATTACTCTCCAAATTAGATACATGCTTTTTTATAAGAAAATATTTTTTCGCCTAGTACTGAAACTTTCTTAACTTTTTCACAATTCCAGTATCAAAACTTTCTTAAGACATTATTAGTAAAAATTTTCGATTTCCAATGTTATGCGCATGCACATTAATGGAAAGCGAAAAAGCTCTATGTACCCCTCAAATGATGATAAATTTTAGTAAATAACCGAAGTGAAACTTTTAGAGGGTAGCCAGCATCACATACATAATATCTTGTACACAGATAAAACGAATTTTAAATACATAAACACTAAAAAACTTTCCTAAGTCTCCAAAATCCAGTACTGAACTTTCTTAACTTATTGAGCAGCTGAGCACTACTTTCTTTTAAACCACTTTCTTAAATAAAGATGTGTGCTACACTTCACCAGAAAACTGAGCCATATGAAGCTTCAAGGAATCTATTTTTACCAGGAAATCAGCCCTACCTCTACTTGATAGTCAAAATCAGCCCAGACGGGTTTTAATGGGATATGCTAGTTCACATCTCTCTGCAATAAGACAATAATAGCTTTTCTTAAATTCAAACCACTGAAGCTTAGCAAAGTTAGAGTACTTCTACATCACTACAAAGGGTGCAGTCGATGTGAGAAAACCATCTGTTTACTTTCTTAAGTTAAAAAGCAGTGCTTTTATCATAGTGCTTTAATGGCCGAAACAATTGAGGGCGTTGCTTGAATTTCAATGAAATACATTCGGTCAATCTGAAGGTTTGATAAGATTAAGTAACTGCATCTGCATATGTCATATCCAATTGACTTAAAAGTAGAAATTTTGCAAAAACATTTGATTGCGGACCTACATGTGAAGTTCTAGAAAGAGACTGAAATAAATTTCATCCAATAGAATATGAGAATGCATACCTGCTGTGGCAGCAAGGAGGGTAGTGTAGCGAGATGAATCAAAAGAACCGAGATATGATCTATGTATATTTCGAATATATTCAAGTATACAAACATGCAAGTTTCATTAATGTTTGTGATGTCTTCGCAAGAACATCCTGAATGTTGGCGGTTAAGTTAAACCTACAAGAAGTTGAATTGTTTTCTGTAGATATAGCAAATCATTCACGCTGTCATTCAAGCAGTTAGAACAAAAGGGGCAGACTTCAAATAGTGGGGCATGCTTATTCAACCAGCATTGTTTCTTTCCAGAAAACTCGCTAAAAATCAAATAATATTTGCTATACATTTACTCGGAAGCTGATTAAGGAGAGAGTTTAGAGCTTGAAAAAAATCTTATTTGAATATTTTAGTTGAAGAACTTTCTGGCAATGTCTCTGTCATATTACAAATCAGATATCTACAAGCCCATCTTCAGTTCTCTAATGCCAAAAAACAATTGAGACGAAGATCTTGGCACCGATGCACAATCTTAGGGGCTCATAGCAATTTGCTAAAAGTGGACTTTGGTTTCCCAGAATTCGACAGAAGTAACAGCGAACGTAAGAGTATTTATCTGCTTATGAGCAGCGGCACGTTTACCAATAGCCACTCTGGAAAAGTGCCCTTGGGCCCCTTAGAATTATTGAAGCTAGTGGGCACGAGCTAGAGTTTGAAAGTCCTAGGAAGCGCTCTTGTCTTTAGTATTCTGCTTGAGTTGAATTCCAACCTCTTCCGATGAGAGTATTATTGTTGGTTGCAAGTGGCAAAGATAGTTTTTCTGGATTCTATCGAAGTGCACATCTTTGTACAAGTACGTTCGTTTCTTCGAGCGTTTATCAATCAATTAGGCATACAGACAGTGGGTACGTTGTCTCCTGTGGGGGAATAGAGCACTCCTTCCTTTGTACTTGAGTTTATAACATAAAATTCCTACGTGTAAAGCTTGCAAAATCGTCAAATATGCAATAATAATGTGCCCTTTCAACTTTGTTCATTTGGCATCTTGCTATTGTCTTCTCTATAGAGTAGCAAAAAGCACAAATTGAAATTTTCTGCTGCCCATCTAATAAGAAATCGTGCATCTCATATCTTGCAAGAGGGGCAATTCTAAGCAATTGTTCTGGGGAAAAGCCCGAAGAGCCCAATTTCCAGTACGCTATGAAAAGAATACTGTCATATAGAATTTTTGACTTATGTGCACAGATCTGTGATAGGGAACAGTTGCAATTCTTAAATTTGACCTCTACATCTTTGCATACGTGACATAATTGATTTTGGCATATCTTACGGGGCCTCTATCGACATTGTGCCCAGGGTCCCAACAGAAGTAAACGTGGCTCTGCTGACGAGCACAATCTAGGACAAGGAAAAGAAACGGAAGTGTTCTGCACCTTATATGCGTCTTTATAAGAACTAACTTTCTGCCCTCAGCCTGGGTGTTTCTTGATATTTTGTTAAATCCAGTCTTAGATATTTCTAAACTATTTCTTAATATCTTCAAACTTCCAAAACAACCTTTGTGTTGAAAAAGAACATGAATTCTCTGTTAAAAAGTCGTTCTGAAGTACTGGTCATTTCAACTTTGTAACTCTAGAAAATTTAAGTTATTCCAATCAATAGTCATTACAGTATTGCACTTTGTAATAATGGGTGACACGTAAAAATGAATGACGAATGTTATTGTTTCAGTATTGCGTCCAGTCTTAAATCCAATTGTTCATTCCCCCGCACGTAACCAATCAAATAGAACTCCTACATTAAGTTATTTAGCTATCCTATATCAAGGATAGCTATAATATCTATATTCATCTAATCTAATCTCAACATTAAAAGTATAGTCAAGCATTAAATATTTACAATTAGATGGGGCTGTCTTAGCTTTCTTAGCCATTGCAAATTAGACTTTAATACGAGTAGGCGATCAATAACGACTGTAAGTCTGCAAAATTGATTTGCTTTCTCATCGTCTCGTAACCCTGTGCGAGAATGTGACGAATAATCATTACAGGTCGATCTTTCATGGAAATGTTTGTAATTTTCATAACAGCCCTATCGCGGTAAATTATGTAATGACTCTTTTTAAGTTGCACTATCACCCTTTTGATCGAGATTTTTCTATCAAAAAACTCCATGAAAGAATCATGACCAGCCGTAAGTCACTATCAATCAGTAATTCGTTAAGATTTCCGGATAAAATACGGATTTAATGCCCAACCTCGGATTTCTTTGTCAGTGCATTGTTTGGAGGTAGATCTCACGGGATTACTGCAAGAGACTGACATTAGCCCGATTTGAAGACGAACACCAGCAGCAAAGGAAAATCTGTGCAAAGTTATTTCCGAATCTGTTCTCGCAACTTCTTGGGCTTAAAGTACCTTCAACATTAATTTTGTTGGATTCTATATTTGCATTTACTGAGTCTCATAATGAATTACCAAAAAGAGGCTATAAGTAGGATTGAACTCTCTAAAAAGCCTTGCTGAATAAAGTTTGTGGTCAGTTATAACCAACTTAGTTTCTTATCCATCATGGAATGAAAAATTTCTGCAGTTGGCAAATTCATGCTCAATGTGTTTTTCAGATCAAGTCATAGATTAGGAAACCTTTTATTATACAGTAAACAAGGAAATTTTGAACAGTAGTATCAGATGTTAAGTTGACTGTACTTTGATTGACATAGTACCTTTGACATTTGAGAAGGAAATCCATACCTCAAAAATGACTATAAGAAGCATCAAAACAGCCGAAAGCAAAATGCTTTTGTCAAAATGAAGCAGAAGAAATCCACCAGGCTGATTCTATGGTGAGGTGTAGTGGGGTACAATGGAAACTGAGGGGACTCAACTCCACAAAAAAGTTGACTGGACTTTTGTTGTCGACAAAATTTTTCCAATTTTCGTTTTCTAACAATCCAAAAGAAGATCTAGGTGCTGTGGTGTAAGAAAGAAGCTTGGAGCTACGCCCACTGGAAAGGCCCTAGAGTAGACAATTTTATACTCATTACAACCAGTAAGGTATATGAATGTGAAACAAGCTAGTACTGTTACAGAAGAAACTTGGGTATTGTTATAATCACTTGGATGCTGCCGAGATATTTAATGAAAAACGTTGTCCTATGGGCCATTACTGACCTCAAAGATCTTCTAATAGTACCTTCCCTTGCTGTGAGTCTACAATCTTGGACAAAAATTATGAGACAGACTTCAGTTTTTATAAAAAGATGCATTGCTTTTACAAGTTCTCCCTTCCCCCTTTCTCAATATTGACCAAATAGCATGGAGTTGCTTCCCTATCATCAAACATTGATCGTAGGGGGGAGAGGGGGCTATATTACTCATTTTCATAGTTGGAGTTGAGGATATATTAGTTCTACCTGTAATTTTGTCGCTGTCTCAATATATTTTGCCCAAGATTGCAGCAATAAACACTTCTCTAAAGCGTGATAAAATATATGTTTAGCAGAGGCGTAGGGTGGGGGTGTCAAGGGACTGTAGCACGCAGCTGTGAAGAAATTCATTTATTTCGGGAATTCGCTCTGAAAGAGAACTTTAAAATGCTCTAGCTCTTTCCCAGAACTCGCTATTCTTTCAGGTAGGTTTATCACTCTTCTAGGTTTAAGATCATACGATACCCCTGGTGTTAAGTGCTTGTGTGAACACAACAGTTACATTGAGAAATTTAACTGTTATAGTCGCGATTGATAATGCTTCTTTTGTGAAAGGAAATGCCATTTCCTTCAAGAATCTCAATTGCGCCAAACTCGAAACAACTTCGCTTGTATGAAGAGGTGAAGTTAGGACAAAATCTATGGCCAATGCCAAAGTAGCGTTTGGCTGCGAGACCGGCTCAGCCCATTCTACCTCCTGCTGGAGGGGACTCAAACTCGTTCTTCTTTCGATAATTCTCACATGCCTATTGATAGGTGACGGCAGGAAAGACATATTGGGGGTGAAACACTTCTAAAATTCTGACGGTGAGCGAAGCAAGAAATTTTAGTGGACCCCACCCTTCACATTAGCTTGAAAATGCAGAGCAGGTCATGGAAGTGGCAATGGTGCAAAGAGCTTTTCAAAGACTCTGGTGCAAGCAGGAAGATCAGTCACATTTGGGGCTCCAGTCCCCCCAGAAATCCCAGTAGCACCATTCCTAATAGAAAATACTAGGCAGGCAGAAAATATAGTTCGTGACTTTCGTGCTCCAAGCAAAGGAAATCTGCCAACTAATACCCATGGTGAACTACCCACGCTCTGTGCGTGGTCTGTGTGTCATTTCTGATATGGGCTTGCTTGATTTTGATATATGAGCAGATTTTGTTAATGAGTGGGTCTAATAGATGTTTGGATCTAACAACAGTTGGCCGGAGATGATAAATAGCAGGACTTGACTGAAGACTGGATCACATAGGCAACCGGATCTGAAAGAAGATGGGAGTAACAGAAGACCGGATCCGAAAGCAGACCGGATCTGACAAAAGACCTGATCTGACAGGCGGCCGGATCTAACAGGAGAATAGATCGAGTACGAGACTAGAAATGATAAACAACATGTATTTGTTGAAGATGGTGAGTTCAAAATTGCGAATTTTATTTCTTAAAGTGAATAAGATTATGCTAGCCAGGCATTAGTGTTTTGCCAAGCATTGATTGTTTGCTTAAAAGTTGGGCCTGCTTGTGAGCCGTTTCTATTGTGTAGCTTGAGATGCAACGGCTTTATCAATTTGATGAGTTTGATAAAGATACCAACATCGAGGAAGCCTGCTCAGTATTTCCTTTAGGTTTCATTCATTTAACATCTTTTTATTCCCGGATGTGTCCGGATCAAGCAGCATTTATTTGAGTAGCTTCTGATGACAAGAAAGAACCAAAGGAATTATGGCTCAGGAGCACTGATCATTTGCCCAGTCATCTTGTGTAATCCGCTTCGTGGTATAACTGTTTCATTATGCACTCTCGCGGCATCTTAAAAACTACAATTTGTTTTGACATGCCTAGACTAATTATGTATTAAGGAAATTCGGCCTTCGAAGATAACGACCTGTCTTAACTCGGATGAAAATAGGAAACTAGACATTATATCAGTTGATGAATTGAATTATTGTCTTAACGCAGCTGTAGAGAGTTTCTGACGCAAACCGCGACAGTAGAGGTAAATGGTTTTTTGAAATAACACAAAAAGTAAATTTAACTTTCAAACAGTAGAATGAATTCACTAATCAGCGCCTTTCTAAATTTTTGATGTTGCTATCAATTTCTATTCAACCCACTTCTACACTGCTTCCCTGCTGAGTTGTGTGTAGAGTCCTGGAGCTGCGCAGAACACTTACTGAAGAAGATGGAGCTGATGTCTGAAGCACTTCAGTTCATCTATACAAATGAATAATTAATATAAGGTATGCACATACATTTCTTCTATTTGGAACTTGATAACAGCCTCAACCTGACATCTAATGTCTGACAAGAAAATGTATGTAATTGTATGTAATTTCAGTTTTTCTTTTTCTTTTTCAAATCTTTCAATTCTTGTTAGTTTAAGTTTTTTTCTTTTTTGCGTAAGGCCATTGCGTAGTCAATCTTTTGCTCCCCATGGCATCGTCTTTGTAGTATTGTTAAGTAGTTTAAAGTATTGTAATGTGTAATGTGTAATTTTTTTCTTTTTCATATAAAACTAAAAAAAAATGATTAATTTTACCTAGGTATCTCGTCAAAGATGCAAAGCAATGGACTTAGAGTTCAGCAGAAATATCAGCTGTAATTGACTATTCTACACGCAGAAGCACAGTCAACAGTTCATGATAATTAAGATCAGCATTCAATAAGGTAGCAACAATAACAGAAGATAAATACAAGATGATGAAGGCTTGTGTAATCATATAATATTAAACCAGTCTCTAACCAACAGTGATATTAAGCCAGTCTCTAGAAAACCGTGCGCATCATTCACAGAAAGATCTTTTCCACCAATGAGAAGAAACCAGCAGTCATAGGAAGCTTTGGCATCATGAAAAGTCTTGGGCTTTTCAATTTTCGCCTAAATTTAACTTGAATTTCAGTAAGACTATAAGGTAGGAGCATAGCCATAGGGTGTGCGGAAGGTGTCACACTTCTCCAATATTTAGTTTGTATTCCCCATTTGTCGAATATAAACACTGCTCATCAATGTTGTCTTGGTGATGAAACTCAAGAAAAGTCCTATTTGTCGCCAAATTGGGCTAGAACGAAGCCTGTTTGTTGGCAAATTTGGATTATGCACCCCATCAACAATTTTCTTTCGCTTCGCTCCTGCTATAAAGTATACGCACTGCTTCCAAATACTTGACTTCATTGCAAAATCTGAGAGTAAACGGCTACTATTATAATCTTTTCAATATGAACACAACTTTCCGCTTTCTAGCGGTTACTGAAAGAAGTATGATTTAGCGAATAAAGGACTGTGTTAATTTTTCTTCAAAAGTTATTTGAAATAGAAGTAGAGGTCTGTAACTTTCAACAAATCTGAAGTTTTGATATTAGTTGTCTTCCTATGAAGAATCTTCTGCAAAAATACTTTGCAAAAAAGATCACAAGTACCTATGAACAGAAATGATCTACCGAGTACCTGATAAAACTATATAATTAAAGGAAACAAAGAATGAATGGATGGATAAATGAATGAATGAATGACTAGAAGCAAGAGCACAAGAATAAACGAAATGGTAAATAGGCCTAATGAATAAATGAAATAATATAGAAATGCTTCTCGGTACGTTCATACCTTTGATGAGTTTATTAAAACCATAATTATTAATGCATCCTAAAGCTTAAAAATTGTTGTACGATTTAAACTTTTTAAGTGTGTTTGCGTTGTGCTAACAATTATGGCTTTAATAAACTTACCATAGGTATGAAGCTACCGAAAAACAATTAGAGCTGAAACAATTAGTCCGAAGTCTCAAACAATTTTAGGGCTATAACAAACGGAATCTGGTGAATGCATTGGCAAAAAGCGCCAATGATGCAAATTGAAATTAGGTAGGAAAGAGTGAATCGATGAGCTACAAAAAGGAAATATCCTTTTTAACTGAAGAAGCAGTGAAAAAGTGATAGAATATAGAATGCAGCAACTTCAATTTGTCCACCACTGAAAAGCTTCGGGGATATGGCACAGAAAGAATCAGTGATGGCCTAAAGATATATACTATTCAACAGTCCATGAAAACATCAACAGTAAGCTTACGAAAAAGCTTCAGTTTTTAACCCAGACGTAGTTGGTATTAAAAATCAGACACCTTCATATAGCTCAAAAGAGTTTTCTGGAAAATTGCCTTTTAACCAACAATAAATGCTTTCAGCCTCTGGCTATCCACTCTAACAGATAAGAATATAGACAAGGATCTACGCAGATTTTGAAGATTAGAAATGAAATGATTAATGAGATTCCCTGACGTAAATTGAATACAGTAATCTACAAGTTTTAACAAGAATACTCAACGCAGCACGTATGGAAAATCACTATTAAAGATGGAATCCCTTCCTAAGCCTATATATTTCTAAATCTCATTTTTAAACAGTGTGTGTATATTTAAGCTTCCTTTTGAGAATTTCATTCTAGAATGTTAAACAGCTATTGCTACACGGAGTAATAAGCAGTTTCTTTTAAATTTAGAAAAAGTTAAATCTTGCCAAGTTTTACCAATAGCTATACGTTCGTATTATCTTTGCAATGAAAGGAAGTCTTACCTCTTTCAAACGAACAAGCTCAGTAGAAAGCGTTTGCTAAAATCTCTGATTGTCTTCTCTCTCCAGCAACACGACCAAACATCGCATTATAATGTATAATGTATATGGAAAACATGAGAGAGGTAGCATAGTGATTAGAGCGCATGCCTCCCATGCGGAAGGTCTACGGATCGAGTCTGACTCGATACCCTGACTGAATGCTCGCCCACTGCCCACCCAGCAGCAAATGGGTAGCTGGTGGCAACACTAGCGATATACAGGAGGCGAGGAAAGGAATTAGCCACCCTACCTCACATGCCGATGGCTCAGGATAAGTGTCCTCTCTAACAGGCACTCCCCTACGTACGAAAGTATACGGGACTACCTTTACCTTTTATATGGAAAACCCTTAAAATAATTCTTCAGTGTCGAAGTCTGTAATCTGCTATTCCTCACTATATCCTCTTTGAAGTATTTTCAGCGTGCCCTTTTCCGTGGGTTAGGCTCCTGCTCTCAAAAGTCTTAGTTGCATGCCTCAATTTTATTCTACATTATAAAGTAAGAAACACGACTGGTTCAATTTTCAAAGAAGCTCAAGTAGAATTGCCGTCTAGACTCAATTAAGGCCTGCTGTGCACTGTTGTGGATCACTTATTAATCCGTATCACAAGTGGTACGGATCGGCCTTCTGCCTACACTACTAGCAATCCGTAGCAAAACTGGCACAGTTAAACGTATCACTTTTGATCCTTTTATTAAAAGGGTCAAATGTGATATGGATGAAATACAACTGCCACTTTTAGGCCCGGTTTACACTGTTACGGATCACTTTTTCATCCGTATCAAAAGTGATCCGTAGCAGCATAGAAGGGAACTCAGAGAAGCCAAAAGCCTGGCTTCCAAATACAAAGTATCTTCAATCATCCAAACCTCAGCCATCCTAACACTAATTTACAAAGAAGCACTTTTCATAAGAACAACTTATCATTAGCCCAGCCAACGGTTAACTGCATTAACTGTTTTGCGCATGCTCTCATTGAATATGCAAATCCACGTCTGCGATAGCTACCAGCTACGCAGACTGTGTTTGCGAACTTATACCACAGACACAAGCGTAGACAGGAATAGTCATAGGGAGGGGGCAAGAAATATAAACTTTCCACCTATATGAGTACCCTACTATACAAGAGGGCTTCCTTTCAACTTCCAACATTTAGGGCTGGATCGTAAGCTGCCTGCGATGCATCGGCGATCCTTCGCAGATAAGTGTTTCCGTATAGAAGGAAATCGGTGACCAAGTGGCTTGCAACCAAGGAAAGATATTTTCAGAATTATATATGTTAACATTATGTAGTAAGTATTGTTTCTGGAGTTACCTGATATTGGATGACTCATGTCACGTGGAATACAAAAACAATAGGTCATCGCCGATGCATCGCAGGCACCTTCCGATTATATGGAAGCATGCTTACGATTATATGGGAACTAGCCCTTAGATGTAAGAGAAAAGCGACTGCTTCGTTTCCTCGTCAAAACAAGAAATTTTCCAACAAAATGGCAGTCTTGCTCTTCACAAGGGCTTCTGCCCCCATTGAACTCCCATATCTGCGCCGTTGACCTCAAAAATGAATCACAATGCAGGTTTACCCGAAATCAGTTACTAAACCGCACTATAATTTCCTTTCTTTCACATTGGTCTAAATATTAGCTCAGTTTTTTCATATCTCATTTGCACAAAGCGTCTATTTTTCCAATGCTTATTTCTTTATTAAGAGGATAGGTATTACGTCATCCCTGCTTATCAGAACATTTGCTTTATTCGAAGGCAGTGTTTGAAAATTGAATTCAACTTTTTTATATGATCGAGGTTACACTGTGACCGTAGAGGCTTCTCTGCATTCAGTCACTAGCTAGTACATTGTGAGCACCTTGAATGCTCGTTTCTCGACACGACAAATTTTGTCAATAGGCTAGTAACTATGAAGATTTTTGTTTGTGGAATTTTGTCGATAGTGGACACATGGTGTCGGTCTACTTGTCTCACTAGTTTTGTTTATTTCAAAAAATGTCGTCTGGACTGGGCATAATGGAATAGTCGCAGCCTCAACTGCCAGTGCAATTGCATTTCATGAATCTGAACGGTCAATTTAACATGCAAAGAGTCACTAAATTTGTCAGGCTGCATACGACAACACAACCTTGTAAACGATGATGACATCCCATTCCTTTCGAGAAGAATGCTCCTGTCAGCGCTAGCAGCGCTGGAGCAGTGTTTTTACTGGTAAAGAAGCTGGCTATATCGCAGTGTTCAGAAGTAAGATGTGTATGTAAGAACCACTGTCTACAAAGCGTCACCTACTGAGAGCCATCCATTACGAGCAACCATTCAACCGTTACAGCTGTGATAAAAATTGGCTCTAAGACATTATAAAAGGTTGTTTTCACTTCTGTACATACATTTCCAGGCGTGCACCCAAATGAGGGGACGGGCCAAGGTAGATGAGTACGTATTTGGATCACTGAGTGAAGTTTTGGTGCTGATGAACCTGAAACAGTACAACAGAAGTTGCGTCAAACAACAGACATTAAGGTATGTCACATTGGAGAATTATTTCCAGTGAACATGCTGTTTGGTTGTCATGGCAAATATCAACGAGAGACTCATGGTGGAATATGGCAAAATTACATTAATGGTGGGTGTGATGAAGTATGATTATCGTCGAATTCTCCACCACGTTATCGTGGAAATTTTTGTTGTATTCTGAAGTCTAGACACCACATCAGATATGAATTTTGCACCATGTCAACAGAAATGAGTCCAATTGTTGAGATTTCGCAGATTAAATACACAGAACTCAATGCCATATCTCTGCGGAGATCTTTGATATTTGTAGGTAGGAAGAGATTTTGAAAGTTGCCCTTTCATGAAGTAGCATGAATGGGTTTATTTACATTGATGTAACACTAAATGTTCTTTTTTTCATCTTCTAGTGTCAGAACAATAAATTATATTACGTATGCTTAAATATTTTGCAGATGAGATATTTTCAACGATTTATTATATGCTCAATGAGGACAAGACTAGGTCTAGATCATCAGCGAAGGCAAGATCACATTGCAAATCATGAAAAGTAGAAAAACATCAATAGTGTATTTTCCCACATCAATAGTGTATTGTGCAGCGCTTGTGCCTATTCATGTAGCCTTAGTCCACACGTCTGGAGATACAGTAGAAACTATATTAGGAAGCTAGTCCACTGAAAACCACGAGTGTATAGCTTTCCTTCTCCATTCTTACTAGTCAAAACACCAGACTTGGAAGGCAGTGGGTGCCATTGTTGAAGTTTTCTGTATGACTTGGCCTAGGCATAAATGCACGGCCTCCTAGTTGGGCTTAACTCGAGCTAATATGCTACCACTCCAGAATTGCAAATCATAAATAGATATAAATCTTGTTCATCTGTCTCCATACAGACAAAAAAGATTCATAGATAGGTAGCACTTAACCTTACTTAATACCCTAATTTTTTCATAGGTTGATGACGTCGTGGTTCATTCGAAAAATTTACTTGCTTGTCTGTAAAATGGTGAAAGTCCTACGGTTAAAAGTTTTTATAGTTAAACTATTTCGCTTGTCATCAGTTCAAAGTAAACTTCTTCTATTCTTCATCTTTATAAATAAGCACAACTTTGACATTTTCGAGGTTCCAGTCCATTATTAAGTCCTCAGAATTTAATGGGTAGAGAGAGCTGATGCCTGAGATGTGATCTGGGAAAATCTGAATGATTGGAAAAGACAGCCTGAATAAATGCCGTATTCAGAGCATGTAGATTGGAAGAAATCGAAGGATAAATGAGCTTTGCATATCATTGCCCTTTTCGAACTTACAGAATAATAATCTACGTTTACTGAGCACAAAGCAAAAAGTAAATCTTAACAAACTTGAAAGATGCTCTGCATTGATCGATTGATTGAATATAGCGCAATATTTCACAGTATGTTTCGAAGTATACTAAGAAGAGTTTTATTATGAAGCTGCAATGGAACAAGATCAGAGCCACGAAGCATAAATATTACGTAGCTCATAGCTGGTGAGAGACTAAAGACCAGTGTGAATATAAAGTGTTTAGCAAATGTAGCAGTTGTGGCTGAACTACCTGTTTCTACCCACAAAATCTACTGTCCCAACGGCCCATTCTAAATGCCAAGGGTATACCTTTGTTCTAATCTTGTATGGGCATAATTCTAGATTGACAGTCAACGCTTATAGACTAATGTCGTAATCCTAATACACATTTAGTTTTCCACATGCTGGAACAAATATACAGTTTGAAAAGAGTTGTATCATGAAATTCATGCTATGATAGTTCTAGCGCCAGAATTTCTGCCTAGAAGTCATCTGCCTGCCGATGTAGACGAATCATTCAAGTGCAAAAAGCTACGCTTAATCAGTTCATGTCATTATAAATAACAGTAAAGGGAAAATATCAAATTAACTTCCATAAGTTTATTAGCACTGTTATACAGACCAACCATGTGATCTTTGTTTCGTTTCAAGGAGTTCTTCATATCACAAAATCTCTTATCTTCAGCTACCAGTTTGGCTTGATTGTTCACCGCTTGATTTTTAAATGGTGAGAAAAATCCTACAACAATAACATAGACACTTCTTAACGATATCCCGATATGAGCTGGGTTGTTTTGCTCATACAGACAGTGCAAAGGAAAAGCCAACCAATACCTTTATGAGAGAAGACCAACGAGTGAATGAGGCAACTAGTGTTTCAAAAGAGGGTGTGGTCAGAGAAAGCTGTTGTGAAACAGGGACATGATAAATTGGCATACATTGATGTCGGCCAAAGTCCATTGCAACTTTCACTTCACGTTTCTCCCACCTCTGTGGTATTTCTAGCGAGACGAAAACTGGTTGAAGGTGGAAAAAACAAAGTCCATGACACGTTAGACTTTGTCAATGGAGGTTAAATCTATCTCTGGCCTAATCCCAACTTGCAATGAGTCTTATTTCAGAACCTAAAAGGTATTAAAATATCATTTGAGTTACGTACCTTGGTTTTGGTAGCGTTCGGAAAACTACCGAAGTATGAGAAACGCGAACCGAAAATTGAAGCGGACTTTGACCATCATCAATATATGTCAATGTAGCAAGTCCCTTTGAAATTTGGGGGCATGGTCATTTTGTTACGAAATGCTATGGGGGTTGGGGTCATAGCTCTTGTTATGTAACAGAGATTTATTCGAAATACATTTTTTCATGCAATTACATCAAGGTTGAGTAATGGCATAACTGACATAGATTTGGGTTAGGACAACTCCGAAGTGCTCCCAAGCATTTGACGTCCTGAAGGGCTCCCAGAGGCTTTCAAGAGATAGGTCTTTCTTTAGAAGAAAAATTAGAAGGAGGGCCTCAGCGATACTGAAATCCAAAGAGCCCCGAGTATCGCTGTTACTTAACTGATTGAGCTTAAAATCCAATGTTGCTTGTTTATGTGGGTCCTACACTTTTCTGAAACATTCTTATGACCTTCGGAGCCAATTTATAAATGCCCGTTGCATCCACTTGCGTCACTTTGGGATGTGTAGTTAACTTCTACCCTCCGATATCGTTCTCTCACAATAGTACACTAGATTGATGAAGCATAAGTACTACATTTGTTACGATACGTTACAAAGTGTGCGATAAAAATGGGTGAATTTTGGTGTTACTTAATTACTGATTGGTCCTTAGCACCTTGGCAAAGCGATCCAATTTTACCGGTAATTTTAGTGCAATTCAAAACATGCTGTTTTGCTATACTGATGTGCAATAATCAAAAACAAAACATCTCATGCAAAGTATATTCTCTTTTAATAGCAACGTATCTTTTCACCAAAGACATATAGACATACTTCCTTCTGATTTATAAATGCTTATCTCATTCATTGGAACGATTATCAGATACATAACAAGCGAAAGCAAAATATTCCTTTGTGTTGACCGCTTGTTATGGGATTATTATTTTCATTTCCAAATCTCTTGGTTGCATTCAAAGTTCACGGATGATGAAGTGAAGATTCTGCAATAAACAAGCAACCTTTACCACATTGGGATTAAAAAACTCTACGAATGAAAACCGTTGACCATCCTACTATCCAAGGCTAATCAAGTAATTTCATTTCAAGTAAACTTTATTATGAGTCAATTTGAGCTACATAAAAACAATTTACATTGCGCTTCCACTTTTTCATCGTGCACAGAACCCTGTCAGTATCCCTACAACATTGGAGACTCGATTTTTAAAATTTAGCTAGCATAATATGTTGCTAATTGAGAAGCCCAGCCATTTATCAAATGTCGATGGAATTGCAATTGGGGAGATTCAAAAAGTAATTAACGAGAAAAATTGCCATTTTGACCCGCACCTCCTATGTAATGGCTTGTCACGTTCAAGTTGATGCTTCTTTGTTGTGTACGATTCTGGCATGAGGCATGAGAGCCCCCCCCCCCTCCCCCCAACACCAGCCTCTATTTATATGCATAAAATAAACTGATACAGTATAGCAACTGATAATAGTTCAAGAACGCTGAAATTAAAGATTGGTTAGGGATAGTGCAATATCCAGGCTCGATAAAGTCTTAAACTCATTGTTTGTTTGAGTATATTCTTTGGAAATATTCATCAGAAAGTGAAAAGTAGAACTATTGCACTAGATTTTTGGTGTTACGTAACGAAAGTAATTTACTCCCCACCCCCTATATTTTCCGTAACAGTTTGTCACAAAAATGGTGCATATCCACCCAACCCCCTACCATTATGCACTTTTGAGTGACCCCAAACAACTATGAGGATCTAGTGGTAGAATACGAGTGCGGTAGTATAGCACTTAGAGTGCTTGTCGCATGTGCAGAAGGTTGAGAGCTCGAGGCACACTGAAGTCTTTCTCGCTTTCTGTCCACCCAGCAGCGACTTTTTGATGTGGTACTTGAAATTAACACTGAAGGGAAAAAGGCAGCGAGGAAAGGAATCGCTTACTCAACTTCATATGATGGTGGCCTGGAATAAGCGTCCTCACCAAAAGGCACTCTTATGCGTACCATACAACCAGACTGTTAATCCCTAAGGAACTAGTTCATCTTATAAACTATGCGAGTCTAATACTTCAAACTTCAAACTTAAAACTTAAACTATTAGCTTCTCTACATATAGCATCAAACTCATCTAAAGCAAGAGGTATATATGTATCCAGCAACAACAGCCATAATCACGGTTCCTTCACAATGCCGTATCAACTTAATGAAATAATGTCTTTGATATTACACAGTCATATAAGTTACATATCTTTACTTGTAATGTCGATAACTTTTGATCTGCGCCAGATATACAATTTGCTCCGTCTGGAAATATGAATTGAAGCCCCCTGAACATGCTTGCAAAATATTTTTCAATTATATGAAACTATGTAGTATCAGTTTTTTTGCAAAGAAAGTACACTATTTACCACCAAAATACGCTTCTCAAACGAATTCTCGCAATATTAATGGCAGGAATCCTTCGATGGTGATTTCTTACTTAGCCAATCAAGATTTGATGCCTATGCTATATTAGGGAGGGAAAGTTCTTCACTATGTATTTTCCAAAGAAGGAGACAGGCGAGATACGCTTCTATCAACAAAAGAATCATACTACAACCATATGTTGGCTTTCTCCTTCTTTTATTACTTTCACATACACAGCAATGACAAGTAAATTATTGTCATAAATAAAAAATGGGTGTGGTCAAGGGCATGGTTCATATATTTCCTACAGCACAGCATCCCTTGTTACACTTTTAGGACGGTACCATTGCAGGCAACACTTAATATTCATCATTCAGTCCTGAAAGTTTTTGAAAACTCCCGCTTAGTACCCATTGCCATAACACTGAAAACTCTATCCAATAAGATACTCTGTCTTGTTTCATTTAGTTGCTAATGTATTATATTAAAGTTCCCTATTGTGAAGCTTGTTGTTTGCTAAGCAAATAGTATTTTGCAGTAATGTTATCTAAGCTATTGCATTACAGTTTTGGAGCCGTAACATTTACCTTGAGCTGGCTGGTTTTGAGACTACTGGTAATATGACAGAGCATATGCAGAGCTTGTTTGCCTTCCATTTTCCTTTATCTAGTTTGCGCCACTCCTGGCGCCCAACTGAGAAGTTTCAAAAGGCAACTAGAGGTCAACTTTTAAAGAAAATTCTGATAATCAAGCCGTATTTTGAGACACAAATCTTTAATAACTTACAAAGAAACTTTTTTGGTAAGAAATTCGTCAAATCCCAGCACCCAAATTCTTGCTTTAGAACCTTTGATTTCCGAAGTTCTAGTCAGTGGGCAAACTGGGAGGATACCATCTAGGGGTACACTTTCATGATATAGATAAATGCCACCATTTAATTTCAACTGAAAGTGCACCAAAAAAGAATTGTAGGGGGGTCAAAAAGTGCCAAAATGGTGAGCGAAGAGAGAAAATTTTAGTGGGACAGGCTCTTAAATATGATTTACAAAAGATGAGCAGGTAGAGAAAGTGCCGATAATGGGTAGATATTTGCAAAAGTTTAGGTACCGACGGGGAAGTTAAGTTAAATTTTGGGGTCCAGCCCCCAACCATCCCCCTGGTAGTCCCGTCCCTGCTCAAAGGAGGCACATGCCACCTGTCCTCTGGCCAGTACGCCACTAGTTTTAGTCAAATTCTGTGAAATATTTCTATTAACTAGAACTTCTAGTAATGAAACGTCATCGATTTTCGCATAGACTCGATTTCGGTTTCGTATTGGATAGAGAACATGTCATGTCGATAGCTGCAGTGCTACTTCAGTCACTCACTGAAACGTCTTGACTTCATTAGATAACACAGCTGTAGCTGTTTATGAATGTAAATGACAATACAAACTTTCAGTAACAGTCACCTGCCAGTCAACTTGAAACCTATTTTTGAGCATCTATTTATAAACTTCATTATTATGACAACAATTATACTTCTCTATTGAACTACAAACCACCATCAAAATTTCAATCATAAGCATTCACTAGTAGTTGGGCTTAAGCCTATTTATTATGGTAACTTAACGATCCATGTGAATTATCAAACAGAGCCTCTTTTTCGTACTACATAGACAACAGAATAACATGCAGAAAACTGAGAAATCTCTATTCTATTCTATTTATGTACAATGTCGCTCGACATTGGCGATTATGTGAGTCGAAGTCCTTCTTTCTCAGATAGTCAATTAATTTGTCCCCTTACAAAGATACCTCATACAATGAGATTTGTTGTCGCTCCTACTTTATTGATTGCAGCACAGCAATTCATCTTTGGCATCTTTCTTCACGGAATAGTAGCCTGTAATAATAGATCATGGGAACTCTATAACGGAGAATATCTCATTTTCTATCAAGACCCTAATAATATATACCAGTGCACAATGCCTTGTCTGCCAATGGAGAAAACTTTCCATTCTAATGGCTGCTTTCAATGCAGAATCAAATGGCTCCGTATCTCGTTTGTCTTTGTCAATATGCACACAGATAGTCAACAAAATTAACATATATGCTATATTAATTGGTGTTGGAGGACGCCAAATTTAGGGGGGCTGTAAATTTTCTGCCCGACATAGCACATAGAACAGGAGAGCAGGCAGAAAAGTTGACCGAATTTCCTATTGTTCTTTCAGAAAATTTGCCTGAGTGAAGCTGATTTCTGCCCAACTTTGGGGGGGGGGGGAGGATTGCAGCCCCCTGCTTCCAACGCTTATGGCTATATTATATAAGTATGAGTATACAAATATATAACGAAATACACTAGCAAGAAACTCAGAGATAAGAAAGTACACGTTTTTCTTAATGAGAAGCTAGTTTATAAGAAACGAGTAATAGGCTGTCCAAAAAATAAAGAAACTCTAGTACTGCCATAACCGGAGTGATGGCCCAGTGGTAGAGTGTCTGCCTCACAACCGGTAGGTCTTGGGCTCGAGCCCCGGCCGAGTCATACCAAAGACTTTAAAACTGGTACTCACTGCCTTCTCGTCTGGCGCTCGACATATGAGAACGGAGTGAGAAAGTTAAACTCGCGGAGCTACCAGTGGACCAGCCCCCCGCTGTAGCTTACACTGCATTCGCAGATGCGTGGCCTAAAGCCATAGAAACGGAGATAGGCGTCACCCTATGCGCCATCGGGCGCGGGAGAGGGCTGTTTTTAGTACTGTGCTCAATGAAATTAAGAACTATGTAATCTCAATTTATATAAAAGAGAATGCATTGAATTGCTTCCACTCGTTAATTTGATTGATTCCTTGCTTGGAAAAGGTTATGACTTGTAATTTTGATCTACTTGAACATTTTTTGTGATGATGAGTGTGTATATCCTAACCAGAAGAGTTCCACTTTTAAACAATTTAGATGAGTTAGGTACCAATCCAAGTTTCTTATTAAAGAAACCTGTAAGCTTATATCATAGTTGAAATTCTTCTGCTGTAAACAACCCATCAAGCCAACTCTCTAATAAGCCCCCTTTTCGAGCAAAAGCTGCAAATAAGCCCCCCAAAGACTACAAAAAATAAATAGGCCCTCCGGGGCTTAATAGAACTTTTATGGTATTTGAATGCTCTGTAATTCTGTGCATTGAGCACTTTATTGTTGGAACAGACAACTTTTACTTGGATAAATAAATAAATAAATAAATAGATACACACACACACACACACACACACACACACACACACACACACACACACATATATATATATATATATATATATATGGAAATTGAGGATTTTAGTTTCTGCGATAATATTCTGCCATTGGTTGTGGAACAGTACCGTAGATGATCAAATGGAAAACCTTGCGCAAAAGATAAAAGAAATAGGGAGACAAGACAAGAGGAAGCAAAGTTTAATAGGCAATACAGCTAGTACGCCTATATCAATAGAAGAAGAGTGCTATAACTCTATACGTGCTTTCTCCTCCTTTTAATATTTCCATATACACTGGCTTGACAAGTAAATCATTGTCATACATTGTCATTGTCATCAATCATTGTCATTGTCATACCAAAAGTGGGCGCGGTCCATATATGTCCTACAACACAGCCCACCTTGTTACAGTTTTAGGACTACACCACTGAACAGTTGTTTCAATATAGTGAGAGCTGCCTTAGCAGTGACCTCAATAGAACGGCCACCTGCCATAACAGTCATCAATTAAATAGCTCCTACAGTTAATTTACTTACAATTATACCTGCACAGAACGGCCACCCTCCATAATGGCCAAAACTGGTCAGTACCTTGGGTGACCGTTATAAGCAGGTTTCAATGTATTACATGAGTTAAGGCTAGAAGCATCCACAAGTTCATTGGATCTTAATATAACGTTGATAAAAGTTTTGTCATTTGATGGGCCTAGGATTGTAACTGAACAATCTAGAGGACGAAAGCCTTCAAAACCAATTCGACATTAGAAAGGATTCCGACATTTATGTGATAAATATCTCAGTCCCCGTTTTATTTCATTTCTCCTGAATTGTCACAAAGTTAAGAAGAAATTTGATTTGAAATTCAGAAAAGGTCAATTAATATAATACCATTAAAGTCATCCAAACGCCAACAATAATACAGTTAAAAAATTGGAGATATTGGGATTAAAATTTAGACTAGAACACTGTCAACAACAGTTATGCATTTTCGACATGATATGTAATACATAGAATGGCTTAATGTCATCCCTGAAAATGACAAAATATGCTGAGAATTAGAAAAAGATTCTCATAGCTTTTCTTCCGAACTGGAATTAAGGACAATTTAGTCTTGATCCAGTTTTTGTTTTCGAAAGTACTTCACTTCAGATATATGCAATTAATCCTGTAGTATTTGAATGAAGATTTTAAATGCCTAAAGACTGAAGACATTCTTTTGTCATAAGATTAAGAACCACGAAAATCACTAAAATCCCCTTCATTTTGGGTTCATAAGAAGAGGCTGTTGCCTGGATACCTAACAATGTGAGAGATCAAAACGAGTGGCTGGATGATAACTGGCAGTGTAGATAACACGTGATCAGATAACAGCTATCCCAGTTGACAGTAGGACTACTTAGTGATTAGAACGCCTTCGTAAACGAACTTTGAAAGCCCAGCCAGAGATAAACAATAATGAAATACGGTAGTTAAGATGCAAGCATTAAAGTTGCTATGAGAGTGATCTGTTACACTCTGGAATGATGAATAATGAGCTTTTAAGCTCATATCAAAGCAACAGTCGGTTCGTTTAGTACAAACACAATGCGACAAGATTACTGTTGTAGCTTAATGCTGTTTTGCTTCGATGCCAGTATAAAAGTCTCCTCGCATTTTTTATTCATTAAACTAAATGAAGTTTGGACAATATGTGGCTGGGAAGTCTATGCTAGATTTCCACAACTAGCTATAACTTGGTACTGCTCAAGAGACTGGTTGCGCTCATCCTCATCATCATCATCATCATCATCATCATCATCATCATCATCATCATCATCATCATCATCATCATCATCATCATCATCATCATCATCATCATCATTGTGTATCCTGTCTGGTCCAGACATTGATTGCCTCATGAAAAACTTCTTTCCATGCATATATATATATATATATATATATATATATATATATATATATATATATATATATATATATATATATATATATATATATATATATATATATATATATATATATATATATATATATATATATATATATATATGCATGGAAAGAAGTTTTTCATATATGTATATATATATAACATATATGTATATATGTTATATATATAATAAACATACATATATATATAATATATATATTTATATATATTAAATATATATACTTATATATATTAACTATATATACATATATATATGCAAAGCGTAATGAAGCAAAGAAGAGGCTGTTCTCTGTAACTGAAAAATTCCTAATACATATTGCACATAGCAGATACATGGTAAGAAGGATAAAAGGTGTGTCTGCTATATGCAACATGTATTAGGTATTTTTCAGTATCACAACCTGCTTGATGAGTGCGTAAGCACGAAACTCATTTTGTATTAACGCCCTGCATCCTTATGCATTGAGCACTGTTCTTACCAAAACAGACGTGATATATATATAAATATATATATATATATATATAAATATATATATATATATATAAATATATATATATATATAAATATATATATATATATATATATATATATATATATATATATATATATATATATATATATATATATATATATATATATATATATATATATATATATATATATATATATATATATATATATATATATATATATATATATATATATATATATATATATATATATATGATTTATTGCCTATAATGCATGCTACATTACGTGCTAATAGAGATGACTTCATTTGCATTGATAAATTCCAAGAAGGATATCTTGCACTCATATATGTAATATGCCAACGTAACAAGCGCATTAATACACATGTATCTACTTCTTACTAAGATTACCTCTATGTGAATAAAAGTTATTAAAATAATAGCATTTTGCTTTAAGAGCAAATTCATACTGCAGCATTGCCATTCAGAATATAGGAAGAATGATACAGGAAGGCTACGCTACTATTCGGATAGTTATAAACAATCTTGATAATTTGTGACAATAAATAATGCACGTGGATACAACTATTCATATCTACCAAAGCTATGATACCAAAGCATTACTACGTATCAAAAACAAATGTTTTAAAGAAACGAACGACGTCAAACTATCCATTGAAGACGAATGTCATTGCTAGCTGAAATACGTACTAATTACATTCCTCAAAGTTCTAAGCTAAAATATTGCAAGTCATATCAAATAAAAAGTAAATTATATGAAGTGAATTTTTGTGGGAACTTTCGCGTTATACTAATCGAAATATCAAATATCTGCCTGGAAAGAATCTTCAGGATGTGACTCTACTGGTTAACAACACACATGTCAGCCCCAAAATGAAGGCATGTTTATCTCAGCATGGGTGTTTCAACCTTTCAAGGTGGTCCATTCCAAACATTATGATCACTAGTTAGTATCTTCTTATCGTAATACGCACAATTCCATGGACAAAATAATTATCTCTTAATGCCCCCGTAGATTAAATTGGCTTTTTCACATAGGCACTGAAAAAATGACCACAATAAACAAGCAACCAAAGCAGTTTCAGAAATGAAGAGTTGTGTCCTTGGTATCAGCCCACGCATCTCCTGGTGATCCTGAAAAATCAAAAGCAGCTTATTCAAGGAATATAGTCCCATCTCATAAACGAAGGAATTGTTCAGACAGAGAAAGATATTGGGGGCATACTTTGATTAGGATAGTAGCATAGCCGATCGACCAGGGAATAGCGCCAACTTTGCCATGATGATCATGATAGGTGTATTTATTGAATTCGTTCTGACTCTCTTCCTGGGCGTAATCCATCTATAGTTTTTCTGTATGCCTAAATATAGATGCATACTGTAATTACTCGAATAAGCGTCTCTTAGTTTTTCACCGTACTTCAGAAATGCGGCGTTTATTCAAAGGCAGCGCTTATTTTCAAAGAAAAGAAACAAATTAATTTTTAACAACACAATATACTTTTTCAATGAACCAGTACAGAATGAAAGGAAAACCCAGAACAATCTCTTTGAACTGCAAAAAAATGTAAATAAAGAGTGTAGGCATTTTCAGAAGCTAGTGAAATAATAAAGTAGACATTTATTGACTTATTTGTTCGTTTGTATGCTTTGCACGTCCAGCGATAGCCTTAGCCTGATTTTTATTGCAGCGCTTATTAGAGGGCGGCGCTTATTTCTAAATCCAACAAAAAAATGCAGCGCTTGTTAGAGGGCGGCGATTATTCGAGTAATTACGGTATACGTACTAACACCAAATGACAGCAACACTACAAGCTGGGAGAAGAATGTGAAGGAAGGGGAGATATGCGCAAATTGGAATTGGAAAACCTCTGAAATTCTAATGCTTATCTAATTACACATCTAGATGGTGGAGGAGAGCATAGATAACTTTGAAATACAATAAAGTTTGATGAAGCAATAATGGTGACATGAACCAACTAAATCCTAACGGCATAATCTCGTTTCTGGTTGACCACCCAACAGGAATCGAGGAAACAAATGAAGACTAAAAAAATTAACTCTACTTCACCAAATGATAATAATTCAATCAATAACAAGGAGACAGTTTCATTTGCCCACATTTCCTAACATGAAATTGAGGCCTATGTGGAATCAGTCACATGATTTACATAGAAGAGATTTTCATCATTTCAATTAAGAACGAAGTTATTAGCTGTACATGAGGCCAATGTAATTGGATATCAGCGCCTAGTGGAGAGACTTTTTCTTAAACAAAATTTCGGAAAAATCTTGCAAAGGCTCGCAAATATTCAGCAAAATGATCATGATAGATGCTTACGATAATGGCAAATAAATGAATAAGCTAAATACTTAACTAGTTAGATAACTGATCTTTGGTTTCAGTTGATAGCGAAAGAAAATACAAAAACAAGCAAAATATTTGTATGAAAACGTCGTATGTAGAAAGGAAGTCAAGCAGTATATCACAGACAAGATGGGAAAAACGCACTAAACAGAGACATTTTATGCAAAGAGACATGTGCAAATCGTGGATGAGAAACAAAACGTAAATTACAAGAGTGCGAGCCAGAAAATATCCGTGAGAAAGACAAATATTATATATCCTTTTTGGGCAGTTAAATTTCCACCTCGTTACTTAAGCTGCTCGCACTCTGGCAAAACTTTATAGTCAGTGATAAATAGGAAGCTTTGAAATTTCACCAAGGACTGTAATCACTTTGTTTTGTATTCTAAATTAACCGTCAAAAGATGTCTGTTATTGCAATCACTATGAAATTTCAAAAAGTATGCTTAAGCCAATAAGAGAATCAAATACGTGCACTGGCTATAGGTCATAAAATAACGGATGTCTTTGATTTATAAAATGAGTATCTACGCTTGTTTGCAATCTCTCAAGTATAAAGAACGGATGTTTAACAAAGAAGGGCCGTAATCTACAGTACTGTATCTAACCTATGATGGGAGGCATTGAAATAATTGATAATTCAAATAATTTCAATATAATGGCAATATATCAGTATGTATATTATTGAACGGTGCACAGGATGGGCAAAGATTTTGGAAGGGTTCCAAATCAATACTGCATCAATATTCATAATGGAGTAGGTCTGCTGCCAAGTGACAAGGAAGATGCCATTTCCAGTTCAGATTCATTAGTAGCACTTTCGGCAATGACAACGCACTGCTGTTATTATTGGGATTCGCTGTGTTATTCGAGAAAGCTTACAAACTAATGTCGCATTCACAGTTGCCTGCAATGTCGGTTGGCAGCAATGACAATTCGGTACGAAGCCAAGTCTGTCCGTAAGAGAGAGGGTGGAAGATCTGCAATATCCGATACAGCCATATATCACTGGAAGCTTGCCCTCAATGTGACACCGTGAGTCCTCTATTTTCGACATAATCAAAGGCCTCCGTCCGCAAGTCATACTACTTGTAATTAAGTTCCTCTCCTTCAGGTGGGATTTCAAACATGTAATTAGGCAAATCAAAACGAAGCATGTCTTCAGCAACTTCTCTCCAATCCTGCAAGAGGAAAATCCAAGAGATATCTTAGCCAGTTCGATGCTCAAATATCATGAAATTGAACAAACCAAAATGATCTCAACACCAACTCCTAAAACTGGGGAAATAGTGGGGGAAATTCTAGCATTGTTAATGAGAAGAATAGTAGACCCCTGGAAAACACGAATTTGTCATAAATAAGAAGTTCGATTGTAAACAAAAAATGTCCCTATTCAAAAAGTAGAGCATCAACAGTAAAAAGGTGAACTGCAAAAAGGGAAAATCCCAATAAGCAATGGCTCCTACATGACAAAATAGTTGACAATGACAAACATCGCTATTTCACGAAAAGCAGAAATCAAGTCTAGAATCTCTAGGCTGAGTCTAAACGCTATGGATAATCCACACTTGGATACATTAGTAAACAGATCCACAATGTCAGAGCTGACTAGGATAATTGAAATCAATGGTTTCTCTGTTTTCTTCTCTGGCACATGCAGAGCTCCTAAAAGTGAAGAGACAAGCAGTCGACTTTTCATTATTTCTTCTGATTGTTTTTCTTTATACAAAGAGGCTCGATTCTGAGGACTGCGTTCACTGCTGGTGATGTGTATTTTCTAGAAGATAACGGGCTTAGGCTTTTCAATGCATTATCTAGATTTGATGGATTTCTAGAGAGGCGATTAATTAGCACTCCTATTTATTGGTGGCTCGCTGACCAGCTCAGCTTGAAATATGCCACCGCAGCTTCGATATAAAAAGACAAAGCAAACTGTTAGGGGTGAGTACAAAGGATGTAGGCGTGAGTCGGCAGACAACTCAGTTTCCCACACTGATTTACCATATCCCATTGCACATCGATTTAGAGCAACTGCTCAAAGCTTTTAATCGAAGGACATTCAACATAAGAGGTGGGACCCCTACTTGCCCCACTGTGTAGTAGTGTCCCAAATCTACATCACACAAGTGATACACAAGCCATCAAAGCAGGGTACCTAAATCTACTACAAATCTAAAACCAAAGAGAACAATAGAGATTTTATTTTGATGCCAATTTAATTCTGATGCTGAATGCACCATTGTTCAACCAACAGATTCAAGCAAACACTACTTTATCAAAACAGCTGATTACAAGAACTCAAAATTGTGAAGCACACTGCAAACGTGCATTAGCATGTTCCACTAAAACACAAAGTTATAGTTACTACTTGGGACAACAAACTAAATTCTGATTGTAGGATATTGCTACACTTGAAATAAAAATTCAGGATAGATGTAGTTCTAGGCTATTTTCGGAATAGAATTAGACTAAATTCACGTCTAATACTTCTAAGGACAACAAGCAAGGGTGCATAAAGTTTTAATCTATGCTTTGATGAAAGGCACATAGAAGAGTGGGCCATCAGGCCAAGGTCTGCACTTGCACCAAGCTGATAACCCGCAATATAATGTCTAATGAAAGAAAATCTCTTTTGCAGTAAATAATCTGAAAGCAAATGTGGAAAAGTGAAACCAAGATATTTTCGCAAAAAAACACGGAAGCAAAAAGCAGTCAAAAGTCCAATTCTTTAATTACCAATGCCCTCTCACGTTCGAAGAGAATCACTGAATCAAGATAGATATGGGCAATACTGGTGAAGGTGGTGGTTTAGAGGGAAGATTGCAGATTAATTGCAGCTTTGAAGTGGTAAAAATACTATAGAATATAATCAATATGTAGTACAAACTTTGTTTTATGAAAATAAAGTGTATAAGAGTATTAAGGCTCAGAATTGCTTCAAATTTAAGAATAATTTAGTAATAATGCAAAGCTCAAGCTTCATGCAGACTTGGAATGTTTGTACAATCGAGTTATACAATGTATAGCACTGTACAATGTATAGTACTGCTTGCAGATCAACTTTTGCGCTATCGATATAATATTTATTGTTCTCCTCCGCCTTTTACTTTGCTTTATGATAAAGTAAGACATCAACCGAGACTTGAACATATTCTTTTGATTTTAAGATGAAGTTACACGTGAGAGTCATTCAAGTATAACCTTAGACTCTAAACTAGAAACATTTGAGAATATTGAGGATTAGCGAAAGTTACGTATTCTTATAAAAAAGTTATGTATTCCATTCAACTTCATTCGGAGACAGAAAACTGTTTGTTACAAATTCTCTTTTTGATGTAGTACCATGGGGCTACCACTTCATGCGATTCAAGCCATATAGTTTGGTGAAAAAGAGGTCTGGTGCTCATGAAAACTCAGACAAGTGAGAGAGACCCCTCCGAAAGCTTTGATTCATAAAATCTGGGATTCAAAATATTGCATGAGTGCAAATATTAACCTCTGATAAAAAAGGTCAGCGTTAGATAAAGATCATACGAAAGAACTCAATTTTAAAACTGCTCTTATCACAAAAACCCTCAATGACGTAAAAAATTTAAAAATCTGCCTAATCATAGGTAAAATGCCACTTAGATAAACAACAACTAGGCTTGGGAAGCTTTTTGTACATACGTAGCTATTATTGATACTGAAACTCGAGGTATCAAAGTCTATGCATACATAATACAGCCATCTTGAATTATATGAATCTGTAATACTACATCCAGTGACTGTCAACAGAAAACGACAAGAGTAAGGTTTAGAACAGATAGCAAAGGCACAATCACTGGGTATGATATCTAAGTAAGTTAATCAATTTTCTGATGCTATAATTGATTTTGTGTTTCAAATTTAGAAAGGTCAGCTGATATATGCTACTACAGAGAAAAGATCTGAGCTTTGTTAATTCTTGAGGGACTAGTTCATTCTATAAGCTACGCGAGTCTAAAACTTCTAACTTCTAAATTATACTTATATCTACATAAAGCGGGATATATATATATATATATATATATATATATATATATATATATATATATATATATATAT
>OLMO02000257.1:8231428-8349885 GCA_900291935.2 Cassiopea xamachana | reverse complement strand
TATATATATATATATATATATATATATATATATATATATATATATATATATATCAACAGCAACCATAATAACGGCTCCTTCGCAATGCCGTATCTACAAGACGAAATAATGTCTATGATATTACATTCTTCACAAATCTTTCAAGTCAAAATATGAATTGATGTTGAAGATACATTAGGTGCAACAGTTGAAGGACACCGATTCATAAGCCTCATAGACTCTTTACAATCTCGTTCCAAGCAAGGATGTAAAGGAACACTATGAATCTGCAACATTCCGACACAATGCTCTTTACAGTACACTAGGAACTCCTAGAAGAGGCCTACGATCACTGCCATGTGACACAGGTTACAGGACATACTAATGACTCCGCTTCCAATGCACCAGTGTCTTACATCACATAATGTCATGTCGATACACCACTTTAGATAAAGATAACTATATATATATATCTATCTATCTATCTATATATATATATATTCTTCACATCTCAATAACATTGTATTCACTTTCCAATATTCTTAAGTATCAACTGGCGAGAACTAAGAGCTATAGAGAGTCATATACTGAAAATAGAGAAGTAAATCACGATGAAGAAATTTACAGGAATTACGCCACATTTGGCCTCCTTTGTTGGTGTTTAAAACCTCTGGACCGGTGATCCTGAAGATTTCTCTCGACAATCATTATCCTAACAAGGACTTTATATAAGATCATCAAGGATCACCATGTCAAGATACCTAAGTTAATTAAACGTTGATCGTCGTCATTTTTTCTCTGCAACACGTGCATTTTTATAAACAGACAAGAAAAAACTATTTCTGATGATTTACCTTTAACAAACTCACAATGTTTACAGCACCAGAGGGCAACACCACAGAATGATTGGTAGACCAGTAAAACATAAATTAGTCTAGGTATAATTCTGAAGAAGCAATGAATGCAGCAAAATGGCTAATGGCGTCAGTTTTACGTTCCTGCATATAGCATTTGGAGCAATTTCTTGCATTTCTCTCATCTATCGTCAACGATTGAAAAACGAAGATGATCTTTGATTCTCTCCACGGAAAGCAAAACGGTTTTCAATTTAGTTGAGCAATGAGAATTCAGTTGGGTTTGCAAAAACCCTAGAAACATCAAACAGCTAAACTTGAGGACAAATGGTGTCAGCACGGTGCTGGAAATACTGTCAGTCCCTTTGCTGAGTATGAAGCACTTATCCTAAAAAGCTCCATATTTCTCTGAGATGATTAAGCAAACATAACTCAAAGCAAGCTGCATGCTGATAGAAACCAATAAAATATCAACAGCTGACATGACCCAATAGATGAATGGAAAACATTACGAAGTCTATCAACCGAATTACAGATTAGCATGGAAAGGCAATTTGAGTTGAGTAATGGTCGTTCGCTGATTAACATAATTACTGTTGGAGAACGTGGTTTATAGAGAATACGCTTTGAATTGAGACATCACACAAAGCTACAAGATTAGGAGATATCAAGGGTCGTTGACTTGCTACATAGGCGATAAACAACACATTACCCGCTTTTTCATGGTCACCGCAATGAAGACAGGTTAGATCTTGCCCAGTATCAGTAATATATGGAATAGTGAACTAACAGGATGACAGCATTCTTGGCACCAAAATGAGAAAGAGACTTCATCACAAGCTCGAAAGTCCAAAACAAGATAAGATTTACCCTACAAGATGAGCAAAGTAGAATAATTGTTCTTTCTTTTCGTGGATGGCTGATGTATCGACCCCGTCAATATTCCAACTAAGAGGCGTGCGCATGCGTACATTGATTAAGTGAATGGGATATATTTCGTATAGGCCCTAGGCATTTCAGCAGTTGCAGCTATTGTTGTATTTAGACGTTCCTCTTCTAACAACTGTGTTTACTATTATGCTACAAAAAATGGTTAGCAGTACATCTATACTGTCAAGTATAGAGGTTCTGTAATGGAACTGAATACGAACAGATAGAGGCGTGAAAGCGGCGGCCAATAAATTCCAACAATATCATGAACTTCGTAATAAAGTTATTCCCAACAAAGATTCTGGAACTTAAATACAATACATCAGTAACGAAGCTACTTCAAACCTATCAATTCAGGTATTAGTACTCACAGAAGACTTGTGCGCGCGAATGTAAGCCCTACACACCGAATGCATACAGAATCAGAAAAATTGAAGAAGTAACGCAGAAAAACAAACTGCTTTCTCTTTTTTACGAGTCAAATGCAACAGCAAAAATACAAAACTTACGGAAACGATAATTCAAGACAAATTAACGCTAGCAGTAATTTACCGTTCACGTGACTCAAGTCTCTCCCCTTGGGGCCTCCGCAGAGGACCTCACATGAAGAAATGTACTGGGCATGTATGACAACATTTAAGTTACCGTAAATTCCGGCGTATAAGTCGACCCGGCGTATAAGTCGAGGTCTATAAATCCTGATTTTGACATGTACCTGCCGTATAAGTCGACTCCCTTCTCTGGCTCAAATCGCTTGGTCGGAATATTCCAGTCGGCATCAGAGGCGAGGCGTAGCCAAGGAAACATATTCAATAATCAACTGCCTCATCAGCAGATTCTAATTTTGTTTTGACTTTGTGTTCGATCGACCTCATGTTGAGTAGGATTACAAGTATTTTACTATTATTTTTTAAATAAATACTTACCGGGGTATATGTTATAACATATAATTCTGACTTGCGATGGTTTCCTCAATCTAAACTTACTGGACTTCATGCCATGGAAAATGTTACCGCCGTATAAGTCGAGGATGAATTTTTAAACTTGAAATTTGGTGTCAAATTTTCGACTTATACGCCGGAATTTACGGTAGTCAGAAGATGATTACAGTTTTCCATACAAGAAAAAATCATCAGCTATATTTCAACAACACCAAAAAAGAAATCCAAAGAAAAGTGCTTAATAAGAAATATTTTAAGATAGCCAGCACTTGGTAGCCAATTTTCATTTCAAAAGCAACATAACCACAACTCAAACAACAGCTAGATTTTATTGGCATTCACAACAACCAATCACATCAATAAATAATTTGCTACCCTATAGTGTTATCTGCGGGTTCTTCCGAACGCAGCCTAGAACTGCCCTCCCTTTGAAGTAGTCTCAATTTGAATGGCACTTGATACGAGGATTGGTTCTCGCGTCAGTCAGTAGATGAAAGTTAGATACATGGATGGATTGTGGAGGCTAGATATCTCTATATCTTAAGTCAAGGAGTAACATTCCCATTACGTCACCTTTATCATGGTTGATCATGTGATGTGTTGTAGAGTCTTGAACAAATAAAATCCTGTTGATACACTTTGTCAATACAGTAAGAACTATGGACAGGCTCTGGTCATGTGGAAAAATCGAGGCATAAAATTGCCATCCGTCAACCCACGCAAGCTGAGAACATACAAATTTATCTCGGTTTTCATCTTTTCATTGCGTTGTAAGCCTCTACTTCCTTTGTAACCAATTGCTATCTTAGCGCTTTGATGCTTTGGTCAACTTTATCAGGATGACATTGTTTACAAAAGAGGACACACATTCTGAGTTTTGAGCCACATAAAAGTAAATTATCTAGTGAGTGTACATTGTGGTACAGAATGGTGGCATGGTTTCGTGTCATGCACTTGTTTATGAAATATTGCCAAGTCGTCAATTAATTAACTGTCAGCACCAGAACTACACGAAATCACAAATAAAAATGACTAAAACATTACACGAAATCAATTATAGACACCGAATCCTACATGAAAAAACAGCAAAAACTAAACAAACAAAAATGAAAAATTTTTTATAAGAATACCGAATATTTTGTTGGAGCCTTAAATTATTCCTATATTCTGGACGGACAAAAGAAGCAAATTCCGATAAAACTTACAGAAAAAGTAAATTTTTGCTAATTCGCTAGCTCATCATAAAGACAAAAACAATAGTAGAAAAGAACAATACATTCGTTATCTACATCACAAATTAGACTCCGTTTACACTGTACCGGTGCGACTTTTGTTCCTCAACAGATGTTACGGATCAATTGTATTTACACTGCTCAGGTGCAGAAGTTGTACCAGATAGCTTTTCGTTTACACTGTACCGGTACAAGGAGTGTACTGTTACGGTACAGGAAGTTTTGCGCTTTTTTAGCAAGTACTGAAATTGTTCCGATAAGAGGAGCAAGAAATGAATGAGTGGAAGCAATTCAATGTACTCATTTTTATACAAATTGAGATTGTAGTTTCTTAATTTTTCTTAAGCATGGTACCAGAGTTTCTTAATTTTTTGCCTAGCCTAGTACGTATTTCACTTAAGCCAGTTTCTTATACAAGACGTGTAAACTATCTACGCCGTGAAATAAATCACATGTTTATTTAACTCTTCATCTGCTTTGACTCTGTACTAATCTTCCATTACTCTAAATCTTGTAGAATTTGCTTACAAATGTTGCTGAAAAAATGCTTCTTTACGTTGCAAACGTTATTTATTCTCTCATCTCTATACTTCTAAATACATGAAATAATTCTATTTACAATATTCCGTTTGGACTCAATGGCAATAAAAAGTTGGATACTACAAACTGTTCAATTATATTTTCCCAAAAACTGCATCCTCCAAAAACCTTATTGAATTAGGCCCATGCATTCCAACAATTTCTACATTGGGGTGTCACGAGAATCAAATGCGGCATGAAGGAATCCACCTCATTCTCAATATTAAACTACTGTCAATAATTAGAGATACGATTGGATGCTATAACTGGACAAGCTGTTTCTTTCGATAAATCTAATAGAACCTGAAGAATATATGGGAAATCTCATGTGGAGTAGTAGTTTCAGAACACAAATGACACCAGGTCTAATTCACTAAATTCTGCTTAGGTTGGCATGTAGAAGAGCAAAGGTCAACAGAATGCAAACCGAACAAAATCCCACAATGAAGGTAGGGTGATTTCACATGCTGATAGGTTGACCACAAACTATGCATATCACGCTGCCTATTCTAAACTTAAAATAGTCTTCCAAACTTTCTACTGGTGTAGCATGCCACTGAATGAAGGTAGCTCAACTTCAACAGACATGTCAAACAAATCTAGGACACAAGCTGATGATTATTGCTAAGGCGGTCAGAATATGACTTAATTTTTCAAAATTTCTGATCTAAAAGCTTGAATTTTTGACCTAATTTTGACTTCTACATATTCCCGAGTCGAACCCTTCCTGATTTAAACGTAGAAACATACTATACGCTTTCAGAGTTCTATTCTCTTAACGATTCGTTTCAAACGATTCTGTTTAGAAGCTAGAAACTTTGTTCTACCAATTCTTTAGCTTCCCAACAGCTTTTCAGTAGCGGACAGGTATGTATTAACATTTGTAACATTTCAGAAATTTAGGTTTGGAATTGCACAGGTCACCTCCAAAGGGAAGCCTTGAATCCCTGTGATAGCCTTGAAAATGTCGAGAATATTTTCTCCACCAGTTGCACCAGATCCCAGTACCGTGAGTAGATAACAATCAGATCACAAGGCAGAGACAATTGAAATGCGATTAGCCACGTTACTGCAAGCTTGCCTGGCTGAAAACTATAAAGTAAATAGACATACGTGCATTGAACTATGCTTTTGACTTTGACCCTATTTAATATTTTTTACTCTATTTCAGAAAATCAAAATTTCTGACTTATTGCTCGCATAACCAATCGTCTTTACAAATCATTAATTTGTGCAACAGAGAAGGTGATGAAAATGTATTACTTTAAGCTAAATGCTAAACATTACAAGTATACAAATATGGCACGCGGGAATTAGAGAAACAATGATGAGCCGGATTGAGCTACGTTCCTAAGAGTAAGCTTTTACACTTAACTTGAGTAAGCTTTATAAGACTTAAAGAGAGATGATAAGCGTGGGTTCAGCATCAATGAAAGACTTTATATATTGTATATAAATATAAATATATATATATATACATAATTATAATAAATATATAAATATATATATATATATATATATATATACATATGTATATATATATTCTTCCAAAGTTTCTCAATATAATTAGGTTAGAAAGCAATCGAATAAAAACGAAAATGCTTATAATTTCCAAAACATGTTTCGGATTAATGATCAATCCATCATCAGTTGGTGAATAAAATAAATCTATAGAGCATATTAATAAAGGGTGCACTCTATCAGTCGAATAGAAATATATAAATCGAAAAAAGGAATATGGGTAACGAAACAACCATAAACAATGAGAGCTAAAAATTTAACGAAATATTGTAATGATGTAATTGCTTATTAAGATCAGGCCCTTCCCACATTATATGCAATGCCTCCTTGATTTTTAGTTTATAGGCAGTGTTAGCAGAGTCCAGCAATGCAAAGCATTTCTCATCACAAGCTTCTTTGCAAGCACTAGAACCTTTTAAATGCTTATAAACATGGGAGATCCTATCACTAGATAGATGCTCACGAACTCGAGTCGATAAACGTACACAGAATTACATTCTGCACAAGTAACTTTGTACATATATATATATATATATATATATATATATATATATATATATATATATATATATATATATATATATATATATATATATATATATATATATATATATATATATATATATATATATATACAAATATATATATATATATACATATAAATATATATATATATAAATAGATATATATATAATAGAGCTTATGGGAAATGTAGAAGGAAGAAATGCAAAATTCTACGAAGCTTAATTGGAACAGAAGAAAACATCAACAGAAGGAAGACATTGGAAATTGAAGCATATAAAACACCCAACAGTATTTTCAGAAGCATGAAAACCTCAACTCAGATCAAGTTGAGAACCTTAAATGCATATTTTGTGAGTGCATTTCTATACAACAGTGAACTGTGGACGCTAACGGAAAAATTAGAGAGCACTATTGATGTTTTCCAACGCAGACATTTAAGTAAAATCCTAGGAATAAACTGGAAGAAGAATATCATCAATGAACACTTTTATGCCATAACAGAGTGTGAGTCATGGATCCAAGTAATAAGAGTAAGAAGACTGACGTGGCTAGGACAGCTAATGAGATTAAATTTTGAAATTTTAAAGGTATAATTGAATTACATTTCATTCGATCTAACATTTCTAAATATTCAAAGTGCCATTCATTTTAGCATTAAATATATGCTTAGCAGAAGTGTAGGAATTCGCTTATTTCATTTCATCAATCAACATCTGCACTAGAATCGGTGGTTGCCCAATCTCAATGAATACATCTATCCCAATGTAGAGCTCACATGAAAAGCTGAAAATTTTTTCATAAAATAAGATGTTAACGAGTTAGTACAAAAGTAGCCATTACAGAATAGGAAGCAATCAACATAGCCGTAGGCAAGTTGCAATACAAATCAAGGTGAGAATGGTCATTCATGTGAGTTTTCATGTAGAGATCAAAAACCAATATGCTTCTGCAACATTCTTCAACCTTGAGTGTAATACAAGAGATATTATTGTAAAAATTTTACTGATAATTTAAGTTTTGTATAGTTTTATAAATAGTTGGAATTAACTAGTTCTCATATATACTATGTATATGTAAGCCAACTTTTTAAGTAAAGTGTTTATTATATATTTATATCATTATATGTACTAAATGAGACTCAATGGGATATATGCTAGTTTTAATTGCTTCATTTGCCTATCAACTACTAAATAGGAATACTAACAGTAACGAGAAGAGTTATCATAACTGTACCAAAGCCGCACACTCCTGCTCACTGCACAGATACTTTTACTGTTGCAAAAATGAATGCAGAAACAAAAACCTGCCTTTTATCAAGTATTGATAGTCAACAACATTTGCTATAGCTTCAATGATATGGGAAAAAGTAGGAAGCGGGAATGGAAACATAAAAAAAATGGCATACGATGCAGAGTAAGTAACTATTGCAAAGAAAGCCCAGCTAATACAAAAGAAACTAACAAGTGCTAGCAGTAGAGTAGGACATTATACAATCAAGAAGGACTTTTACTTCAATAAACCAGAAATCGCTGTGATGGCTCAAAAAATTGCTAAAATATTCAGTAAAAATTTCCAAAGACAAACAAAAAATCAATTAGAATTATTCTCCCTATCTAGAATCATGGATCGAAATTCCACAGAGTATTTTCTATAAATTCCGAGAACCATACAGAACATTTTTTCCTGCTGCGTAAAAAATATTAAAATAGACATGAATAGTGAAAACAGTGGTAGAATAGGATAGAAAAAATGATAAATATGATGAATAGAAAAAGTAGATGAGGAAAAATATTCATTAGAAATTTCCAAAGACAAGCAAAAAATCATTTAGAATTATCTTCACCATCTAGAATCATGAATCGAAATTCCATAGAGCATTTTTTATATATTTTGAGAATCATAGAGAACATTTTTCTTGCTACACAAATATTTATTAGCTATATCAAGAAGGACTCAAATAGCTGATCTCTTTTGTAGCTACCAGAATCCAAAAAGGAAATCCGCAAGAAGCTAAACTTCTTACATACGTAAAGACTAACAACACATGAAGCTGAATTGAAGATGCAACCAAAGAATTGTATGATGTTAAATGAAATTGCTAAATGAGTGATGTCAAAATGCAAGGAAAAGTCTATACCTATAGGTCTCAACACACACTTTTAGTAAAGATGCTGATCACATAGCCTTGAAAAACCTAAGACTATTGATTGAGAGAATCAGACCATTTGTAATAGTACAACACAAAGAACACCGCAAGCATTCACACTTGCTCCCTTACTAGCTCTCGGAAAGCAAATACTCTATAATATGAACAAGGTGTGAAAAATTTAAGCTCTAATGAATATAATATATCTCCAAAATCATACAAATCACGTGAACAAGCTACTGCCAATGAAGCAAAACTTGCAATAATTGCAAAGAAAAGAATGAAAGAGCATTCTAGTAATACTCCTGAAGCACACAGTGACTAAGGAACACTCAAAAATAGTAGCAGGCGGCATCAGTAGCATGTCAAAAAGCAACGAAGCAAACTGCAATTTCATGATCAGTATATGAAGCGAAGATCACCGGCCATTTCAACTCAAGTCAAGCATATTGCTAAAATACCGCCTTAGTTATCTAACAAAATTTTCGGTAAAGAAATTGAAATCATCGTAAGTTTCATTGACAAAACGTGAATTGATACTCTGCGTAAAATTTGAAAAGGCATCAACAAATATGCTTCACCTTTGTTTCATGCAATAAACAAATGGGAAATCTGACAAAATAGCGGAATATGATACTTGTGCTTAATCTTCAAAGGCTTTCTAAATTAAATTGGAGGAAGTTATGACATTTTTACTATTCGATATGCCAATTGCATGTCTATTGAATATCGGATCAAAATCTTGCTGAAAAACGTACAAGGTCATTTCGACGAAATATGGAGAGAGCATATTAAGGCAATTTGTTACCTCAAACACAATTCAAATCTAAGTCATTTAAGTGCAAAAGTAAAAGACAAGAGAGTTAACATAATTTCTGAAGAAAAAAACACAGTTGAATAGAAGAATCTCTTAAAACACCAAGGCAATCAACTTAAAGAGACATACAATTTGTGAAATGGCATGACTGCTGCTTACAGGCCTCGACAACAATGCAATATTGCCACCAAATATTACTTCCTGCATTTCAAAAAGACTGGCAGAGCAAATCAATGCTCAAGGATTTATAAACATATATCAATCAACTTTGAGATAAGCTGATACTGATCGCGATAAAAATCAGCAGTAATATGCTGTACTGCAAGCACCGTATGGTGTCAAGACAGGTATCTCGATCAATCACAGACATATGGTTCCAGTATGCAAATAAAATTTCAATAACTGACCATGCAAATCTGCTCCTCATTAGTTAACGAGCCAGATTTTAATGATAAAAATTTATCTAAGAAGCAACAACGAGCAATCATAAGAGAAACCTATAAGAATACTTGAATAATACACGGCAAGATAACCTTCGCAGCTGTTACTTTATTTCTCTGAGATTACGAGGCCCACCAAGACTTAATTACCATTAATAACGGCTATTTGATGCTCCATAAAAAAAAAACATTTTCCATTACCTAGTACAACAACGATAGGTGAATAACAGAGTTTATACTTCAAACTGCTTCCAAACACATCACAGTGGAATGAAACCATGTGAAGATATTAAAACGTGATAGATCCGCTTTCCTTATTTTATATTCTGCACAGAACGTAATCTAAATGAAAAATTTTACGCAAAAACGAGTTTCCTCATTTCAGCTGTGACGGAAAAATTCTAAAATGGCAAGATGCAAACCTGGGATTTGTTTGCCTACAGAACTATGACAAAATAATGACGATCCCAATCAAGAAATTGTGCCGATGATGATGACGTTCAAAGCGATTCATCCTTTATGAGAATCTACCTCAAAGTGCTCGTTATTTGTTCTGTTGTCCTTGGAAGTGACAGCAAAAAGTACTAAATAGCTTATTAAAATAGTAAATGCAACAACTATAGAGCAGCAGAAAAACATTTACAAGCTAAAGGTCACAGGCCACAGGTCATCATTCAATGTAGCATAATTCAATATTCTACAAATATCTTATTTGTGTGCTAAGTAAATAAAGTTGAGGTTCAACGAAAAATAGAGGCAACAAAATTATCAGAGGGCAGGTGTACGAGAAAACTTTGCTTACTTGGATTTTTCCAGAAAAAAATTGCTTCGAGCAAATTGACAAAACATAAGCAAAACTTATTCATTTACAAAATATGACAAATATATAAATACAGGCTTAAAATTCAGACTCAAATTTGATAAAATATAAACGTTTTACATAGTAAAAGGCTCGAGCTTTCTCAACAAGTAGATTTTTGTTTAATTGAGTATTTCAAAATGAATTGTTTTACTGTAGATACCAAATTCTTCTTCTATGTACTGTTGTGCCTTCATTTAAATGATGAAGGGGCACATCAAAAAAAGCTCGAATCTTTATTTATAAGCGAATTTACACCTTTTTGCACAAGAATAATTAAGAATAATCAAAACCATCAAGGCTCAGTAAAGGATTAAGTATTCTTATAAAAAATATTTGTAGAAAACAACGTCTGAATTAATCTTCCTAATCATAATATATGGAGCAAACCTTCAGTGATATAACCTGCTTAACTAATTCACATTTAGAAATTGGTTACCATTATGAAATTCAAGCGAATATAGCCCGGAGTGTCAAAATTTTCTAGACATATGGAACTTTTTATACCAAAGAACCATTTACATCTTTAGGAGATTTTCAAAAGAAGAGTCAATTTTATTCCCTCTCTCACAAGAGTCAATTTTATTCCCTCTCTCACAACTCTTCAATAGTTAATAACCACAGTTTGTGTCTCGCATCTTGAAGCAGGTTGAGCTACTTCCAACAGATAAACAAATCCGATAAGGAAAGCTGAAGAGCTAGCCCCGAATTTCTGAAATTGCACTAAAAGGTTATCACCAACGATAACATCACAGGAAATTGCTCCGGCGTGCAAATTGCTAGGAGATATGATATCAAAATGTTGATTATCATGCCAATAACTCTGCAAAAGTCTTCAAGTATCGATCGAATGATAAAAATTTGATAGAAAGAGTGAGTGGCATCTGAAGGTGTTGTAAAAAGCATTTGCTGAGCTTGCTAAGTTATGTCAAGGTCATCAAAAAGGTCATATTAGATTAATTAGATTATTGTGCAAAGAAACTGCCAAGATCTTACATAATGCTTGCTTAGATTTGTTTTAGACTAGTGATGTAAGATTTTAAAGTATGAATTTCGTTTGTCTCGAATTTAGTTAAACTGGAAATACTTGAAGATATTGGGCCTTTTGCGCTGGTTAGTAACGCTAAATTAAGCTACGCGGCCTGGCTAGGAGAGGATATACAATTGCTTCGTGCAACACCAGACACTCCCTAGCGCACCAGCTGCAAACAGTGCAACAATTTTAACAAAACTATGCCACCTCATTGAGACATATGCTGCAGGAAGGATGAAAAATGAAGTCGCAGTGATGTGGGTTTGCTTCAAAGCATCATGAAGTTTCTCAAGCGGTGTCCGGATTTCAATGAATATTGTTAATATCGGCAACGAAACTACACGTGTATCAGTAAGCAACATTTCCCTTTGGAATGATAAAAGTAGTAAACACTAAAACAAAGTCTTCCTTGCAAAATTGCGCCATTTTGTGCTAAGAAAAGGCACCACCGAAAAAGTTTTTACAATAATATTACTCTCAAGTGCCTAACTGCCGTCCCACTCACTAATCAGTTTTTGAAAATTTTCCTACCCCCTCCTTTCTTATTAGGACCCCCTTATAAGTTTCTGCGCAAAAATTTTACAAAATACGTTCGAAACAGATATTTTGAACACATCTCTTGTCTGTTGGCAATATTTTTGTGCTGCTTACATTATCACGACCATAGACGCCTGAATATTGAACATGGAGTGCTTGATAGCAGTATTATCATAAATTTTATAGCATTTCTTCCTCCCCCTCATTGCTTATTCCGATCCCCCGCTTATTTAATTCTTCTAATGTTTCCAGCCCCCCTCCCACTTAATCCGTACTCACAGGCAGTTAGGCACTTAAGAGTATGTAGTAAAGCAACAGAACTGCAGGCAACATTGGAGTATGAGAACATACTCTCAAATACAGAAAGTAGAAAGCGTACGAGATCAACGAAAACTAGCTGTGTGAGTGCCATTCCAAGTCCATGGAATACATGAGGACTCAGCATTAATTTGCTCCAATAAATCAAATAACTAGGAAGAAGCTTACTGGTTCCTTTCACAAATATATTGCTTCTAATAAGCAAACAAAGGTGAGTAGATGTGCACCAAAAACTGCTTGTAAATTTACAAGGCAAGAAATTCACAAACATACCTGATCTTTAGTAAGAACTTCAACTCCATCATCGGTAATTAGGATGGTGTGCTCAAATTGTGCAGCTCTGCAAAAAAACAAAAGATAATTAACGCTGAGATACAATAATAACACTAAAGTTAAATACAAAATATCAGAAAGGTGTCCTGATTCTAATTATGCACTGTCTTGGAAAATGCCACGATTATCTATCAATAAGTATGAGCAATTACTATCAAGATCACCTTCGCTTCTATGCCGTTTATGAGTTGTATTTGGAATTTCTAAATGGATGGATGGAATGGTTAAATCATGGCACTCGGTGACAATCACTAGGCAATACAATACTCTAGCAAGAGTAGCGTATTACATTGAAAACAAAAACACCACATATACAAAGCAAAAACAATCGTTCTATTTCCAGAACTTATCCTGCAAATGGCATTCTGTTAAATACAACTCTTTTCGCTAAATATTTTGCATACTACATCACAATGAAGACGGTATGTAATGATCCAATGACATCTACGTTAAGTTCATTACATGAAGCCTTGACTGTTGAGTTGAGCGTAGGCTATGGAATAGTGAAGATAAAATAGAAAGCTCTGTGAGACGGTATTTAGCGTCTATCCGAAACAAACTGCCAAGGGTTCAGTTTACGAACATCCTGTTTCGAGCCAGAGAACGAGCCTCTGCGGGGGAATGTCTACCTTATTTGCATACTTCATCTCCACAGCAGGAACCTGCTAGCCTAAGTATTTTATCCACAACAATGTCACCTTAGAATACGAAAATTCAGTTGAGACGAGTTGACACGAGTTGCTACGGAGTAGAAGCTCTAAGCTGCACTTAAATTTGTATACATTTGCTAAGGGAAAAACTAGTCTCTTTCTGCCATTACACTCTAAGTGCGTGTTTTATGTACTTACTCTAGAGTCTCTAATAGAAGGGGGCGTTCAAATCGGCCAATTCTTAATAGAAGGGGGTGCGAATAGAAGGGGGTGTTAATGTCGGCCAGTTTTCAATAAAAGGAGGGTGCTAAGAGAAGTGGTTCATATTGGTAACTTGTTATATGAAAAGGTGGTGTAATTTTCTGCATGTTCTGATCATGATCGATTGGTAGAATTTAATAGAAGGGGGCGTTAATAAGCAACGGGGGGAAAGAAAATTCTCCTGAAAGTATAGACGCCGACCCAGGTCTATTAGAGACACCAGAGTAGCATGATGATTGACCTATTGCACTAGTTTCAGTAGCAAATACACAATTAAAAATGCGTAAATTTCCTGTGATCTCCTACAATTAGAATACACAAATAAATTAACTTAGACCAGGGGTGTCCAAACTTTTTGCGACGGGGGCCAGATTTTCTATTGTAAAAGTGGTGGGGGCCAACCTTTTTTACATATAGCAACGATAATTTAAGAAAATTTTCGGAAGCCACTTTGTGTTTCACATGTGCTTTTTTGTTTCAATTTCAACATCTTAAGAATGTTTTTGGTACATTTGAAACAAGCATATCACATGCACTTGAATATTCACTTAACCTTTTTTCTTAAACAGAAGTAATTGTGCTCTTACGTGAAAATTCTGGTACCATGAATTCTAGCGGGTTGGGGGTTGTGTTGTGTAAAGTGCTGTTGGTCTCTAGTGGGTAAATGAAGCATGATAATACTGCTAGCCAAATAACAGTATACGAGCGTTATATATTTCATGACTAGGCTGCGGGCCGGATAAAATTTGACCGAGGGCCGGATTTGGCCCGCGGGCCGGACTTTGGACATGCCTGACTTAGACAAATATGAAAAATAAGTGTGTATTATGTTAGCACTTGACCAACGGCATCAATCTAAATAAGTTTCATACACCAATTTACACACCATAACTGCCACCTAGGTATTATTGCAACTACTACCAGGGGTGGCGCCAGGAATTTTCCGATGGGGGGCTGACTCTTCAAATGAGTGGGCTAAAATACGGCTAAAAGGGTAGTATGAATAGAAAAATATCCATAAAATAGCCTTTCCTCTTCCGACGGGGCTAGCATATTCCAACAGGGAACATAGCCCCCTAGCCCTCGCCTAGAGCCACCTCTGACTACTACCAGTCTATTCTTGCTGGTTACACATCCAATATAGCTCCAAACTTTTGAAGAGTAAGGTTTTGCCCTTATGTAAATAAAAACCACGCCCTAGCTGGAATAATGCGCAGTCACTGTATGGATTTAGTGATTCACTGTATAGCTTTATGAAAAAACAGCTTACCTAATATTTTCTATTGGCCTGAATTATAGGCGGGGTTTAGATTACGCAAAGAAAGGGTTTTGAGTGAATAAAGAAAGAGATTTGCATAGCAGTTGAGTAAGCACTGGTTTTATTGTAAGTCTGCACTATTGTTGTGACGTCATGAAGTGCCATAATACTACAAGCCAAAAAGCTTCAATATTAATACGCAAGTAAGGGGGAATAAGAGCAGGGAGGCTGTAAAAGTCATTGAAAGGCAATTAGTAAGCGAACCAAAGTAGGACTCCAAGAACACTCTAAATAGGCGTCTATAAACAGACATCTAACAATTACTACATCAAATTTTCCAGTTGGACAAAAGACCCTTCGGATAAAGAAAAGAGCATCCATCCTTATATGAATCAAATAAGTCATAAGTCACTCTACACAAGATACACCAGTCAACAGCAAAATACATAAATAGAAATTCTATGATGTATAGAAGAAGAGTAGCTGAAGAATATGAAAGGTAGTTAATGAAATTAAATTGTGCAGGCGATGCACTTGATTCTAAAACAGTTCAAGAAATTCAATATTACTACACGAAGGTTTGCTAGAAGTTTTAGTACTTAACTCTCAAATGCCACTGTTTCTCTTGATACATTTCAACTGCCACAAACACAGAACTCAAATACATTGCTATCTACTTGACATCTGACGAGTAGCACTGAGTGGGAAAGACAGCCATGAACTAAAAAACCTCACTGCCTCGAATACACGCAAGCGGCCGTTAAATTACGTAAAAGAGATCTAAAGGAAATTGCAAAATGACACATATATAGATCTTATCTACTACATTTATTCCTTATGGATTAAGAGAACAAACAACTAATATCCGAGTAATAGGAGACTCCCAAATGATAAGGTTTCGCATTATGAATTTTTGTAGAGACAGGAAATCTACAGTGTTTATTAACTAGAAGCTTACTTAGTGGTACTTTGTACCGTGCAATGGAAGATCTTTGTTTAACTTACTCCACCAAACTGCTATAAAGTACAATATTTCCTACTTCAATAGCAATCTAACAAGATTCTCGAATACATGTTTTCATAAAAAAATGTCTGTAAGAAACATGAGGCTGAAAATAGACAAATGTCAAGAAATATTGGCAGGTTGAGTTTCAAACAAAAGCTTGAAAAGACTCTTCTGACAAGAAAATTTTTGATCAAATTAAAAAGAAAACAGAAACAACATCCATTACATGCCCTACAAAACTTGAATATCCTTCTTCTTGCATCACAGCTGCCTAACCTGGGTTGTTATTAGTATTGGAAATGCTAAGAATTTAAGAGACATTTAAGTAGCATTTAAGGCTTGAGTTGACGAAATATTAAGAAATCTAGGCTGAAGCCAGGGTTTGCTTCTTATAAAGAAAACGTGTAAGTGAATTCCGAAGTGGATGGAGATTTGAAGTTAAATGTGCAGCCAGATAGCAACTCGTGCAATAATACTATAACATAAGGCTTCATGCAAGTGGGTAGCTCAGGTAGTTTTTACGTCACTGAATTCTATGCAAAGAGGCATTGCAATTCTGATTAACAAGTAGCAGTTGCTTCTGGCAGAGAGTGAAAGAAAATAGCAAGAATACAGCATCTTCTGGCCACACGAAATGTACAGGATAACAAAATACAGGTGCTGTTTGCGTCTGCTAGACAGGATCTATCACGAAGTGTTATAGTTAGTAGCCAGACAGACTATATGAAAGAGATGCTAATAGCATGGTAGCTACAAATAGGAAGCGGTTGTATTTCATTAACTGATAGAATATACTGAAATAGCGACCTGTAAAAATACAAGGATTGAGGCCATAAACAGTGTATCTAAAATCAAAGCAATGATATCAAGAAAGCTAATAAAAAAAACAATAGTCCTAACAGGAGGAAGTTCTGTCCTGGCAATGCACATACCTCTATCCTTCCACACAATGAAAACTGTGAGAACTTAACACATACCTTTCTTCAATGAGTAGTGAATCAAAGACAGAATTTCTTCTTATAAATAGTAGAGTAACTGAAGCAACAACCTTGAGTTCGAACAGGATTCCTTGAATGGTATTGCACTATTTACACACAGAATAAATATGCTGATAGCACGCATGCTCTACAACATTAATGCGACTAAACATAGGATAATGTGAAAGACCATTCAATATTGCTGACTTCCAATATATTCCCTGACACAACGAAAGCACACAAACCTACCAAAAACTCCTGAGAATCAAAATTCGTAGGAGTTCAATGAGTGGTAATTCAAACGAATCAAAATGCCATTTATACAGGACAAGCAGAAACTTTCATAGCCTTGGAGTGTAACTAAGTGGAGCCTTTTCATACATGCTAAGAACGCAAGTACAGTCAGTAACATTTATAGGAAGTAAGGATGTTCATTTTAACTTGGGTCTTCTCAGATTATACACTCAAGTGATAACTCATATTAAGGAGAGAGTGCTTTTTCCTGCGTGCATGAAGAGTTTTTAAGGTTAGATTCTAAAGTTCAATGAAAATTCCAACGACCCATTATCTCACTGACAAATCAATGATGTTACAAAAAGACTCATCATTTCACAGAAATATCCATAAATTGTCTGATTCACGATTCTACTGTCTGATCCGTGATTTTACTCACGGCCTTTGGAAAAATAGGATATTACAGCACCACGCCCATATTACATAAGCAACTGCCTACAAAACATCAAAATGAAGAACAAAGGCTTTGAAACCAAATGAGCTACAGATTACATAAAGCTGGATGAAGCTAATGATAGTAGAGAGTTTCCGATACACTACGTGAGATACTACGGCTACGTTTGGAGGCCTAAGCACTAGCGCGGTAATCAAAGTCTAAATGTAAACAGTATGGCGGATCAATTTTGAAGGTTTTGCAACACAGCTTTTTCTGGTAAAGAAGAGCTTGAGGAGGATTATGTCGAAGCTACTAAAATCTTCCTAGAGATGTTTAGAGGTCTACTAACGGTGCTTTTTTCATTTCATGTCCATCTAGTAGGATTTTATCGTTTCTGCCGCTATGCGAATACTGTACTACGATTTGATATACGAGTTTCACAGCAGTGATGACAACTATGAGAATTTTACAGCAAATATACGAATGAATGATACCAGGAACAAGGTTAAACATTTCAGCCTTTTGATACGAACATTGGATTTGGAGTGCTAAGAGTTTTGATTACATGGTGTGCTTCTCTGATGGGCCTCCATCTTAGGTGCTTGTTCAGTCAATCTAAAACTAAACCAATTCGAGAGCAAATAGAACAAAAAACCATAGAGCAGCAAGGAAAATAACATTTAATAAAATCGATGTCAAATCAACGTAGAACCTGTTAAGGAAATTCATCCTTACCTTTCTATTCCCAACGTAGTCAACAGTACGTCGATCATTGCCTCTCGGCGTAGTGAAATGGCGTAGTATGGTGGGAGGATTCCCAGGCATGGACAAGCCGCGCTGGAGTCCAGGTCTCCAAACGTAGCCGTACCGAGCTACGTAGTGAATCGGAAACTCACTAATGTGCCACGAGATATAAATTAGAAGCAACAATGAATTAACTTTTGAGTTACTACTTCATTTTAGTTACCTATTTTGTTAGACCACGAAGAAGTAGCTAATGCCTTTCAAATTTATGACGGCCGTTCATTTAACACATATAAATGAGAACATCTACTTTAAGTGCTTCACAATAATAGCAACAAAGAGAGTTATAATAAACTATAAAACCTTTCAACTTCACGGATAAAATCTGCCTTTCTGCAAATAGGATAACGTCGTTATCCAACAAAATCGGGTAGAAGGAGCTTGCTAGAGAGAAGCGGTCAATCTTCTTCAGCATACAAGCCAACAAAGTCCAGTGTATCTATCCGCATGAAATGTTCGTTTAAGACCAGTAGTGCACTTGAAACCATGTGCCAGTACTGATGAATATAGCGTAACATAACGGTGGGATGAAGTTTACTTACAATACATGTCATTATCAATTGTAAGTGAGATTTTGAAAGCTCACTGACTTTCTAGCGGTTTCTGTCCAATTGTCAGGTAATATCAATCGTAAAGACATTTGATTATCATAAATAAGATGAATTATTGCAAGCAAAAATACATTCCCAAGTATTGTTCTCTCATATTAAAACACCCATTAAGTATTTGCAAAGCCAATTGGCTTATATATACTTATAACTTGTGTGATATTACTTATGACATTCCTCCATTCATATTGAGAATAAACCTTTTTCACGGAAAACATATTAAGCAAAATCCAGTCGGAAACCAACGGAACACAGAGATTGGTTGTTGGACTCATTAGAATCTGCCGGCTCACAAAAGTCGATGGCAACGCAATTGATGTTCAGTGGGAAATAACAGTACCAGCGGAGTCTGGAATGGAGTTGCAGCTTTTGTCATGTAACTATGGTGTTAAAATCCTCTTCGGATCTCTCTAGCACATATTAATACAACACAATAATACGGGAAATTAGAATTTCGGACAAGGAAGGACACAATTAGGAAGAACAGTTATCTAAGATAAGCTAAATCACTTCAATGAGTTGTTTGAGAGAGTATGAATGTTACAAGCAGGAAAACAGCCTATATTCCCAAAGAACAGATATTAAAAGTTATCGAACTTTAATTTGTCATCAAAGTCCACCTTAAGAGCTTAAATATGCTTTCAGTAGGGAAGACTTTGAAGTAAGGTTTCTCATATCACACATATGATTCTTGTATATATGGAGCACACCCCATCAAGAAAGAATCTCGGCAGAGTCAACATTGCAGGTCCAATAACAACATCGCTGGATGAACTTTAGGGCAAAAATATCAGATAAATTTGTTTCCTAAGTTCTAGCAAGGAACAACCAAAGTCAATATACACCAGAGAATGCTATTGCTATAAACAACAAATTGATATAAAATAAGCGACTGTAGATTACTGTTTCATAATTTTCTCTTTCGTGCACGTATTCTTTATAAGAAAACCGCCATTTTACATGAGCCTCAATTTTCTTAACTTTTCCCAGAATTTAACCTGAGATTTTCTTAATTTTTTTTCAACTTTTACTGAAATAAACTGGCTAGAATGGTTTACACTTTCGTTATTAATATTGTATACTTGAATTTGAATTCTATCTTTAACGTTTTGCTATGAACTGCTATGAAATTCTATCTTTAAATTCTTATAATTTTCTTAAGATTTTGACCATTTGAGCCTCATTTTCCTATGAACTTTTTTCTTATATAAAAACGTGTATCTAGAACTCTCAATACAAGGCCAATCTTGAAACCCATAGATATTCAAATAAAACTACACCAGCAATTGGATACCATTCAATCTGACGTTGATTTTTGTCACTGTTCGTGGTGAATTTTAATTCCAGAACTCGAGCGTAGGTAGAAAGGTCAATGTGGTAACCTAAAGTTGAGCATTAAAAATGATGTCATGAAAGAGATTCCGTTTAAACTTATGCTATTCAGAATTACGTTTCCGTGCTGTTCTGTTCAATTTGACTGTTTTTATCCTGTTTCCTCCCTTCTCATTCCGCTCTGTTTAGCTAAGCCCTACTCTTGTCTTTGCCATTCTAACCTTATCTTCCTACCCTATTCAAATCTCTACTATTACCCATCCCAATTGACAGTGGCACTCTACCTTCCATTCAATTCTCTAGGTATATTTCATTATTCGATTTCGATTTCCAGTTTTTATCTACAACTTCTCGTCCACATGCATGGTTCATTCCAGTCACTTTCACATACAATAAATTGTCATCCCAAAGATTTTGGGATACGTTCACATTCTCAATGCGAGAAGAAGGGACTCTTTCGGATTTAAAATAACTACTACAATAATTTTTTGTGCTGTCGAAAAAGTTCACAGAGCTGGTCCCAGAAAATGCAGAGCTCTTGCCAACGCTAAGAAATAACAACAGACATTGTTATATCTAGGAAAACTGAAATACTGAGTTTCAGCAAGTTACAAAACCTCAGAAATCTCATTTTGTACTTTCATATCTTCTAATAAATAAACTTCTTTTTAAAACGATTTTCGGAATCAAAACCTAGAGAAAGATAATAAAGACTAATTTTCAATAAACATCCAAAGAAAGTGGAATATGAAACGAAGAAGCTGAAAATCAAAGTGGCGATACCTTAAAGTGCTCCCTAGCGTCTGACCAATAGCGTTCTTGAGGATGGCTATTCGCATACAAAATCGTACGAATAAAGCTCTGATTAGCTTGATTGGGAACACCATATGACACATCTCGTGGATTAGAGAAAGTGAGCCTAATAAATCATTGCTGTCCTGTTTGATATAAAATATCAAAGGGCGCTTTGTTGTTTCACGTAATCTTCCAGTTTTAGATGTTATCTACCTGATGGATATCCAAGATGACCCCGACAATTGATAAAAGATAGCACAACATAAAGCCACCACTAACCACAAACAATAAGAAAGAAAGAATATTTAAACAAAAAGTTGAAAAAAGATACCACAGGGTTCAGAACTTATAAAGTTTGCCCATGATATATCGTTATATCATCTATCAAAATGTAGACGTCAGAATCAAAACCCAAACACCGTACAAGTGAAGTGTTTCTGGTTCATGAGATACAAAAATACGCTACTTCTCTAACATTGCTTAATGCTGTTTAAGGAAAAATTGATACACGTGAATGGCTAGTTCATAGTGCTGCATTATGACCTAAAAACCATGTGTAGCACTGTAAGCTGCTGCCAAAGACGTGTACGTAAATGTCTAGTGGCTAAACAGGTTAAAAGTTTAGCATTCGTGATACATCGGAGTACAAGAACTGAATAAAATAAGGATACTACGCAAAGAAAGTTCTCTGAAAGAAAAATACTTCATTTCGAAGTGCTAAAAATGGCGAGCAAACTAAAGACCATACACCTGGAACAACTGCGAAGAAGGTTTAACGCTTTTTTCACTATACTCATCATCATATACAAAGAAAACAATAAAGACGATGCCACGGGGAGTAAGTTGATAATTAGCTACCCCGTGGCCATGACATAAAGGGGGAGCGTCCGAAAGGTATGTACACTCTCAGGATTGGGTAAAGAAGAAGGGAGAGAAAAAAAGGACAAAAAAAAGAAACAAGAAAGTTAACCAAAATTAAAATGGCCTCTACGCTGCCTTATTGTACTTCATGACAGTTTATGTCACATGGGAGAGGAATATGTAAAGATAACGGTTAATGATTATTTCTTACTCTACAAAGCGGCACAGGAAACACTAACCTCAGACCAACATCTCTACTAATTTCCGATGATTTTCTCCGTGACAATCGACTAAAGGAAACCTGAAATTCATTCCAATATGAGAAGAAAAGAGTGAGCACACTTCCCTCGTGTAAATAGAGGGAAGTTAAGAGGGTAACGATGGGGGTAAAACTCTGGGAGTGAGAGATGGAAAGAAAATGAGATAGAGAGAGGGAAGGATATGTATGCATATACAATAACTATATATATATATATATATATATATATATATATATATATATATATATATATATATATATATATATATATATATATATATATTTGTATATAACTAATCGTTAGAATCAAATGATAATTAAACATTTAACATCTTTCAAATACCTGATGATCAACTATAAAAAGCTAAGCTAGTCTCCAAGAAATTTACATACAAACAGTACCAAACATTAAGAATGTACAGAGTGACTTGTTTGCTTCCAAATTAGGATAAAATTTTCATCGATCAAATATCAACGACAACTTCCTAGGCTGAATGCAGAGTTGAGCCAACAAAGTTGAATGCAGAGCTAAAAAACTTTACCCGTAAACTCTCAAAGTAACCTTTCGCCTTTCGCCTGTCGCCTTTCGCCTTCTCTCCAGTCAACCATTGCTTAACAGCCAAAAGTAAAAACAAAAATAACCCCGAATTTCCGTTCCAAATAAACCAGTCTGAACAATCACAGAAAACAACCTGGGTGATAAGACCAGTCAGCCGCCAACCATTTTATCACCGCGGACCGTTTAAGTATGACATTACTACAGCGGCCAGAGGAGTGGGCGTAGAACGTTCATTCCACCAGGTAAATTTGATGGAATGCTTGTTGTTTGTCACTGTCATTGACGTGACTAGTAGCAAAAATATCTCTTGTGCGGCCAGGTACGAACCAGCACCGATTCGGGACCCGGGGCTGGGGACTACCTAATTAAAGAACTGAAATGACTACTGTAAAAGGAAAGAGCCTCAGACAATATCGAAACATCCTTCTGGATATGACAAGCTTTTCTGGAATTCCATCATACTTTTCTTTCTAGTAAGCATCAGAAATACTAATAAAATAGATTAATTTTTCGATTGTACGGCATGGAATCTATCTAAATCTATTCAAATAAGGGTCATTGCAAAGTGGTCATGTAATTTCATAGAAAACCTTTGCCATCGAAGTCAGCTACTATTAAGAAAAGCGACTGAATAGATGAACAGACAGACCAGAACAGACCAGATGTCTGTAGTTGCAGGACTGTTGAATCCAATTCAATTTGGGACAATTATCCTTACGATATTCCATGCCAATTTCGCGATTTCGATATGATACTTCCCTAATTCAAAACCTTCGAGGGCTATGTGCTCAGTGCCTAGTCTCCTTATCCGTGGGGCCTGTAAATGCAGACATCAAGTGTTAAGTGTTAGTAACGTAGTGTCAAGTATTAAGTATTAAAATTTTTAAATTGTAAGTGTCCGTTATAGTGGGAACTCGTTGACTAATAAGTCCTTTCCTGCTGTGAGCGGCACGTAGTTCATTAAACATGTAGTTGCTAGTTTTTTTCTACACTCGATAAAAAAAGAATTGAATAGCATCTTTTGCGTTGAAGAACGTAATGTCCACGGAACACAGGGTATACAAAGCGCATACATTCAAAGACTAAAAGATACAAAATACTCTCTTGTGGGGACTGTTTAAGATCATAACTAGATTTAGATACTGTCTTTACCTATAATGAAGCGTTTCAAACAACAAAACAATAAAAGTAGAGAAACGCAGACCTGACATTAATCAAAAGTCACTGTCCGTTTTCTTGTCCAGTTACATTGATTCAATTAATGTAGACAAACAGTAAGCTTCTATGGTCAACGAGATTTTTCCACATCTTAAGGTGATTAAAGTGTTAAGATTGGAAACCTCTGAAGTCTTGCTTTAGACTTCTCAGGCTTTAAATGATTCTGGAAAAATAAACACGGCCAAGAAACTTTTGCTATCATTGGTTGTCGCATTTCTAGGCGTGGAATTTGAGAGACATGGGCCCAAGAATCCACGCTATCTTGTCTACTATAACTAAAAGCGATATCCCATTTGGCAATGTTTAGCATATTATACCGCTATCTACTAAAAAAGCACCTCTAAGAAAGAGCTACTAAAAAAGCACCTCTAAGAAAGATATAGGTAACTTAACACAGAAGGCATCTATGCTAGGTCTAACGGACTTTCTCATGACAGTTCCTCGTGCACGCAGAAAAACAGTTCTTCACGAACGCAGAAAGACAGTTCTTCACGCACGTAGAAAGACAGTTCTTCACGCACGTAGAAAGACAGTTCTTCACGCAGAAATTGATGGAAGGATTGTTGCTATTAGAGCCGAGATGAGACCAGACCAAGACAGACTAGGTCAGACAAGACCAAACGATTATCAAAGACATGCACTGTACAAATTACAGTTTTCCAACATTGAAAATAGCAGCTACTGGTTTTATAATTTCACAAGGTTTGCACAAAAGTACGGCCATCTTCTGGCAAAAAAGATCTCATAACCACTGTGGTAGTTGCAAACTATTGATTAGAGTACTCGGTGCTGCACAGAAGGGTCATTCATCGATCTAAAAGGACGCTGGATAATCGTTCCATGTTCACCCCGTAGTGCAAAAGATATGATAGAAACACTGAAAAGAAATATTCGGCCATTTGAGCTTAGGGTTGGCACTTGATCATTGCTAAGAATAAGTCAGATAAAGATAAAGCTCATCCGTTAAACTGAAAAATGTAACTTTGAGTTCTAAAATGATAGACTCTTAAATTGCATATGAGACAGTAACTGTAAACCACATGGGGCAGTAACAAGCTTTAACGAAAGATGGAGTATGAGAAGACTTTATGTAGTAGAAAATTCAGGATAATGGCAGAGCAAGTATAAAAACAACTGGATAATCTGCTCATCTTCACACAGTAACTACAAATGGATTTACGGCAGTCCAGCAAATTGACTTCAACGTTATTCTAGTGAATCTCATAAAACCTTTTCTTCTACAAGATTGCATTACGAACACAGTTATGAAAAATCGCTCATGCAAATTAAGAGACTGCGTCCAAAGGTCGATGTGGAAAGATTTACATAAGAAACCAGCAACACAGCTGCCTCTTCTATCGATAATAGCAAACCATGGAGAGGCATTAAGCGCTGGAGGGAAAACAACGATGATTTTGTATACGTGTTTAGATGTTATTGAATATGCAGAAGAGTTATCAGTCAACTGCAATAACATCTCAAAAACATGATTATCCACATTGAGCTGCTATACCCTAAACTATGGGCGTGATTATTTTAGAGATATACCTCTACAAAGCCGAAGATAAGAAAACCAATCATAAAGACTGCAGTAAAATGACTGGTGCAGCAAGCAAGCACAATTACAAGCGATTAAAGGACTAGTTAGATTAAGAGAATTGCCTTAAGATGACTTGCATTGAAATTGTTGATTACCCTAAGGCAGCCATGCTAAAGAAATAAAACGAGGCTTTCAAGTAGTAGAGCAACATGCATACGAATGCTTAAATGATTTGAGACAGGGGCGTGGAGAAATATGACTTGTGTTAAGGCAGCAAAATACTAATGAATGCAACTGACATTATAGTTACGTACTGAGAGTAAACCTAAACAGCTAGAACTATTACAGTCAAGGTGTAAAAAAGAGAGCATGCCATTTAAGCAATACATAACCAATTGATGTAGTGAAATATACTGGCGTGTATTCCAGTGGTCTGACGTAGGTCGGTGTTAGGACAGCTCCTAACGGCCCTAAGCTTTTGAGGTCAGGAAGGGGCCCTTTCAGAGATTCCAAGAAAGAAGTTTTTGCATTATATGAAGTGACAATTAAGATGGGGCCCAATTCTTACTGAGTTCCTAAGAGCCCCGGGCGTCTCTGTTACGCTACTCCGTGTATCCCTGATCTACAACTGAGATATACCCATTTAGAATTTCCAATTACAAGTCCAAAACTTCACACACGCAAAGAACTGGGTATAGATCTGCGAGGCCCTCAAAGAAACAAAAGCAATGACACAAATCAATACTGACAGTAGCATGGCTTCGGATGACAATCAGCAAGCAACAAATAAGCAGCAAATGGAACAAGACACATGTTGCACCTCAAACCATTGCCTGTGTGCCATGTTTTGTATTCAGTGATGCATGACGACAAGTAAAAGTACACTCAGTCCCAGCTTCCGCTTTAAATCGGCCTGGGATCGACCTGGACATACATCAAAATAAATGCAGTCATAAGCCAGTTACAGCATCACAGTTAGATGACAAGCACGAATGGCAATGAAATTTTAATGCAGGACCCTAATGACCTTGCTCCTGTACAACTTACCCACCGAAACCGCTATTGAAGCTAGGTCTGTTTACACGGCCTATTTAATCAACAGTATGGAAAAATAATGTTGTTTGTTGAGATAAACAGTATAGGGTAATCTTCTAATTGAAAAAATTTTCGACCTACATATATTTGACTTAGGTACCCTTCCTGCAGTAAGAGGCGATACGAAAAGCGTGAATTACCCCCCAAACTACATAAAACTCAGCCATAGAACCTTTCTTTATTAGCTGCGCACTGATTAAAGTAGCAACCCTATTCAATATGCGACGTAGACTTATCTGACACCTCTCTGATTGCGCAGTCGCTTGGCATTCATATACATCGATAGTAAGGACAAGGGCATAGAAGGCCAGTGGCAAGGTTGGCTATGACATAGACGGAAAACAAAAGATCGAGAACTGTCTACTATTGAAGTAAGATCCATTCACACTTCTACTAGCTTTGAATCGAATCCTTATCTCTTCTCGAGCACTGGAACCAGTAATAGGAAGCATTTTCGCAGTATAAGCATGTAGTAGGTTACGGATATTTGGTTTTAATCCAAGTGGCACACATTGCTTTGAATTGATCAGTGTGCAACTCTCTAAAAAACGTTCAAAAATGTATCTAAAACAAAATATTAGCTTACAGGAATGGCAAGAAGCGAATTCAGCAGTAGTGCTGATGAAGTTCTACTAGCCAAAGTCAATCCTGAAGAAGCTAGTTCAGTTGAATGGGTTCGAAAGTGAAACATGAAATTCTCGAAGTAACAAACATCAACACCAACCCAAAAACCCAACCAAATAAGTACATAATTACATGTAAGAACAAAAAACTGCTTGGTTCTATCAAAGCTAAGTCAAACCTCTCTGGGAATCTGGAATCAAGAACTCCTAGGATGAATTTTAAGCAGCCAGCAGAGACCGCTAAACGTAGTAAACCTGTCAGGTAGGCTTAGCAAAAACTTTCGCACAATTACTCCAACACTTCTTGTAGCATTATAGGGTCGTTCAAAAAAGCTACTATCAAGGATAAATAGCCCTGCAGCAGAGCTGATGTAAAATTTAAAACTATAAATCATATTTAGATTGACTCAATAGACCCAACATGGTGAGGAAACCCTTATCAGTTGGTCGTATAGATCATTCTTTCACCACATACAAAAATTTTGGATGCCCCTAGGACATTCTTGGATATTCTCAGACATTTTACGAATTGACTATTATTCAAAAACCCATCAACCTTGCACGGTGGTACAATTTAAGAAAGGAAAAGGTTCTCATGGAAGTAACTCAGTTTTGACAACAGCTTAAGTTCAATAAATGTGAAATGAAAAGGGATGGAGAAAGGCCATCGCCAAGATTATTTTCGAACTCTTGAAAGAAAGGGTCTCATAATAGAATATTTAAACTTCATCACTGTCTGAGTATTGCTTTCCTATAAAAAGCGTATTACTTAAAATTGACACAGACGTTATTTGGTTAATTTTGACTTAACAGAGAAGTGCATAACTGACAGTCACTAAAACAAATAGTGAGAAGACAGAATGTTTGTTCACATTGAAATTTGCTTACAGGACATACCAGGAAGTCCACTGCGATAATGTTGAAATTCCAACCAAAGTTTCAGAAAAAAGTGACCTTTTCCAGCCTTTTGGGCAGAAAAAGCATATTTTTTCCATATGAAATTCCAGCCAGTGAAAATCTAGTCCGACTATTGTTACAAAGTATTGAGTGACCTTAAAACTTCCAATAAATTTGAATTTAAGAACAAGGGCCACGATGAAAATCATAGTCAATCAAAATATTCCATTTGTCACTTTAATTACATCTCCAATCAACATTATCGACAATCCATTAGAGCATTAAACGAATCCTTTACGACAAATCCATTAAGATAAATCCTTTACGACAAATCCATTAAAACGTTTCGGGACAACTTGTCCCATCTTCAGTATAACAGGAATAGAAAAAGGGGGTGTGGGCTTATATAGCCTATTGACAACAATAGACCATAAGTTGGAATGTGTAACAATAAAGGAAAAGGGCGTACAAACAAACAAATTGACCAAAATAGTAAGTGCATTTAAGGCAAAGGGTGTGTCAAACTAAACCAAAACTAAATAAGAGACAGAGCACGTAAACAAACGGAAATGACGTAATATGGAACAAATAAGTAAAGGAGATACAAGTAACATGTGGGGATAAAAAAGGCATAAGGGTATTGAAGAATTCTGTTGATTAAGAATGGGACGATCCCTAAGGATAAGTAAGCTCTCGTAAATGAGTAGATCTAATTCATTGCAAACACTGTCTAAAATACAAAAATCCACTATAGAAGCGCTATGGCCAGTACTCATAGTCTCTAATGGACGACGAAACGCCGGTGATGGTCTTAAGGCAGGTGTCCATAGGACTGCATTTTCTACTCGAGAGGCAAATGCTCTTGAGCTTTTTCTCCTCACCAGCGTATTGGGGAAATCCCCAACAAAGCTTAATTCCCGTCGCGCTGTCTACATAAGGAGGGAAACTTAGTTTTTTGATTAGAAAATGGTGCTGTTCCGGTATCAAACAGTAAGATTTCCTTTGTTTGAGTTTTTATACACAGAAAGACCTACATCGTATATATCAGTTAAGAATATATCTCATTTGATGCTGTAGATGTTATTGACTTTGTAGTGACACTACCTCTTAAAACAGTTGAATTTATTTGATAAATACCCCCTTTTTTATGTTCACCCAAACATAGGCCTTCGTTTTCAGCCATAGTGAAATCTGATATGCTCCTAGTGTTGCACAACGTTTACAATTTCCTGCAATCTGATTGAATATCAAGGTGGTGAGGAAAAAGCTCGCGAGCAAAAGTAGAATAAGTTCAACTTCATCGCCTGAGCTCGAGAGGATAAAAATCACCTGGGTCAGCGGCATTTCTGTAGTATTGCGCATGCCGGTCAAGAAAAGTCGAGGGCAGTTCCTCTCGAGCGGAAAATGCAGTCCTATGGACACCTACCTTTACCCTTTTTGTTAATCCCTAAATGCTCTCTGCAGTAAACAATAAAATGGCGCCATAATAAGTAGCCTTGCAACTACTTCACGTAAACTTTAAACAACTGACAAGCGAAGATGATTAGGAATACGATGCGTTTCCAAAGTATATACAAATTTGAATTTCTTATTTAAATTTAATGTCTTCTGGTAAAACCACCCCCAGAGGGTAGGACTTACCAAACACCCTGGCAAAAAATAGGGAAAGCTTCCAATCCTGGTTGGACTTTGTGAAAAAGGCATGTCCTATGTGATATTGAACAATCTTGTCTTCTTTAATGTTGTTTCTCGATATGGTTGTTTTTCATCTAATAATGCAGTTAATTATTATTAGGCCTAAAAATGATATTCCAGCTTTTCCAGCCAAAAGCAGGAGAAAAACCTATGGTGTTCCAGCTTTTTCAGTCAAGGCATGAGAAAAACCTATGGTGCTCCAGCTTTTTCAGCCAAATTCTTAAAAAAGATTCATTTTTCAGCATTTCCAGCTTTCCAGCCGGAGTGGACACCCTAATATCCCACTGATTGAGTTTGCTTTGACTTTTGGAGTAAGCGCCTATCTATCAAGAGGCAAAGGGATTCTGTAAAACAAAGGAAGCTTCTACACGTGTCTTTATTGAAAAAGGAATGAAAATTAGGTATGTTGTATTGGAGATGCTGGTAAAAGCGTCTGAATTGTAACACCAAGAAGACTTTTATTGCCAGACTGTGAGCAAAGCAGGTCAATCCAGGTAAAGAAAAGACGAATCTTGGTCCAGCAACATAATGGGTTAGATAAAAATATGAGTCACGCAGAAAGAGGATGGCACTTAGAAAAAAGGTTAATCCTTTAACAGACGAATTCAATACAATCTGAAATACTTCCAGATCAAAAACTACAACGAATGCTTCACAGGAAATGATAATCAAGGAAAGACGTCAGTTCTATAAACTATAGACCAGAGAGAAATCTGCCAATTGCATTTTACCTAAAAACTACCCTGCACTCTTTTCTAATGGAATATCTAATTTTTTGCCGAACTCCAATATTCTCAATTTTTTTTGGCTTAAGCTTTGAACTATTCTTCTTTGTTGATCATAAAGCAAGAATGGAACAGAGCACAACATGTTGTACAGATAATGCTAAAATTTATCTGAAATCAGCATTATAGACGGATTACACTAAGATTCTGAGCCTAAATGAAGCTTCAGCCTTATTGCTAAATCATTCTTAAATTTCAGCACATTTGAGCCTCAATATCTTACAAAATGTATTATCATAAAAAGAGTGTACTAGGCAACAATCAATGAGAGTAAACCCTAAATGATTCATGATGACGGGGATCACAGATTAGCATGCAGTTTTCCATCAATACTTTTGATGTACTTCACAATAAATACTGATGATGTAGATGACAATACTATATTAGGAAACTTTTTTGTACGTAAGTCATTCAATGAATTCCAAATGACTAAGAGAAAACACACCCTTCCTTAGGATAGATAAGTACCATTCAATGTTTGATTTTATAATTCCAATTCAACCAAATGCTTTTAATAGCGTATGAAAACAAGTTTGAAAATGAATAGTTTGCTGGAAGTACGTGCTATATAAATGTGTAACACAACTCTCAAATGGAGGCCCTTAAACCAGAAAGGGAAATCGATAGGCCAAGACAAATACTAAGTAAACAGAGACAAACATCAAGTCAACGAAGTTCCTTTGAAGCCAAGAACCAATAGCTTAGCTATACGTTAACTTCAAAGTCCCTCAGATTCCAAGAAGAATACACTTAGGATAAGTCCTACTTCTCTACGTAGTGTAATGAAACGCAGAACTCTATCAATGTAAGAACAAAAACGACAAATTACAACTTTCAAAATCAGCACTCACGTGAAACTTGCTGTGTTTTCATTTATATAATAAATTGCTTTGACCTTAGCACTTGAAAAAGTCTCAAGTTGCTAGGCGTCAGAATCTCTTGCGTATCCCAACGTAACTCCTCTCGTATTGAACAGACTACTGTTCTCATCACAATTAAGTAGGACTTAACCATTAACTAATGTGCTGCCGATAATGGTCTAACGGGCAACGAAAATGATCAGCTAGCAGATAGCGAATTCGAGATGAAAATGATGCCTAACAATGTACATAGTACGCTTGACTCAGCTTTCACAAAGTAATTTTAATTAGATTACTATTCCGCATCTATAGGCTTTGATATTTATGATTTACATACATTCTGTTTGATCCTATAAAACATATCTTACAAACAAATTCTATTGTCTGTTCATAAGTAATTCTATTGATCTCTTACGTTGAGAAGCATTACGGTCACATCGCATCGAGCATCGCAGTGGCTACAAATGTACATGCTACTAGCATAAAAGAAAAGGGGGGTTATGAGAAACGAAAGCTTATATATTTGGCATCAAATTAATATAAATGACACATCTGTCTCTTTGCTAAGCCAGCAAAGATGGCCTAATCATTTGGTACCAATCAGGTCTTCTTGCTTACTACATAGCATTGAAACGTTACTTTGAGACATGCTGTGCCATAGAGCTGCCAAATGTACCAGGTCCCAGGGTTTTTTTAAAGAAAAATTTAGAACTGCATACATTCCAGGGAAGCTGTGTTGAAGAATCAAATTATGGCTGCAGATAGTATTGAATTGCCTGCTTTCAGCGAGAAGGGGTAGATAAATGCTACTACCTCTAAAAATTCCATTTCAGGTTGGGTTCCGCCTACTATTTCATACCTAAATCTATCACTTTTACTGCTATTTACTTTATTACACCCTTGGACCACTAAAAAAATAAACTTTTGAATTCCGCAATTTGTTCATAAGAACTGCACAAATTTTTTCAGAACAGTACAATATTTTTCAGAACTGGATATTTTGTATGGAACTGAATGTTAAGAAAAACTTTCTAGGTCCTTCCCTATCAAAGCTCTTGAATGCAAACAAACTTCAAAGCTGCGCTTTTTGTACAAATTCAAAGGTCTTCTAAGTCCTGAAATAAACAGAAAATTGTTTGCAAGATGATTCAATGCTTCCAGAGATAGTATTCACAATCTGTGATATATCCAAGGGCTCTTTCAGCTGACACTTATTCGTGCATTGGATCCCTAAAAATACTCTGCTTTCAAGTACAAGAAGAACGAGCAAATGGAATGGGAACCTTACCACCTTCATAGAAGAAAAGATGTGAGGAATTATCAAGAATTCATTTGCATATGGCAATAAACAAAATAAAAAACAAAGATAGAATTTATTCCATAAAAAATTAAGGGGAACGGAAACAAGATTTGCAACATCCAAAACAATGAAGTTGTCGAACACAAACATTCACCAGACAACATTTGCAATTCCAGTGAAAACAATAAGGCGACGTTGGAAGTAATTTTGCAATAGGCGACAACAATGAAACAATTTACGTTCCACTCCATGTATAGTTAGTACAAATAGTTAATACAAAACAGCCATGTAATAGCATGCCAGGATAACTTTTATAAAGATCTTAGCACCAGTTCTGTATTGTAAGTCACGTAACATCTGTATAGTATTTCAATGCTTAGCACAACGCGGGCAGTTCAGTTGAGCGTTGTCAATAAGGAAAGTTGAGTTCAATTATTACAGATAGTACGAATGTCCTTATAAGCATAAAAATTCGTTTGTATATATTTGATATAAAAAGCATGTGCAATTTATTGCTCGGCCCTTTCAGCACAACAACAACAACAACAAAAATATAAAGAGAAAATTAACATTAACATGGGTATTATGAGGCATTGTCTTTGAAACTCACGACATTGCGGCACAATTGGAGATTCGCTAGCTTGTGTTTCATGTTTTTAGATACACTTTTTTATAAGAAAACCGTTATTTTGCCTGAGCCTCGATTTTTCTTAACTTTTCCCGAAATTGTGCCTGAGATTTTCTTAAAGTTTTCTTAACTTTTTCTGAAATAAACTGGCTAAATTGGGCCACAGTTTCTTTGTTTATCATGTAAACTTGAATTTGAATTCCATCTTTAACATTGTGAATGCAATAATGACGAAATATTGACTTTTGGCCAATAAAAATACTTAATTTTGGAAATTGAGCCTCGTGATTTTCTCAAGATTTTCTTAAGATTTTGACCATTTTGAGCCTCATTTTCTTATAAAATTTTTCTTATAAAAAAACGTGTAATAGAAATAAGTAGTTATCGTGACAACTTCACAAAGCTAAAAAAGTAGAAAAATACTTTGCATTTTTGGTAAGATTTAAAAATAAACTTAACATTATTTCAACAGCCTAAAAACTACTAGGTAATTGCATAATTGGTATTTCGTGCTCGGAGTAAACACCTTCCAATTTAGCCAGAAAATAAAAAGTAAAGCATTATAGTTCCAATTCAAACTTATGGCCAAACCACAAAACCAGTATGACCGCCATAAAAGTCACCTTACACATAATCTTATCTTCATATATTATCACTACTTAAAAGCCATTTAACTGCACAAGACTTATACGCTCTTTTTATTAGAATGAAGTTTATAAGAATATTGAGGATCAGAATCGCTGAAATGTAAGAATAATGCAAGGCTCAAGCTAAAGAAAGAATACAAATTTTTGTATTTTCAAGTGATAATACTGCTTTTAGATTAACTTTTGCAATATCGATGCCACATTTACTACTCTGCACCATTTTTATTTTGCTTTATGATGAAACAAGGCATCAAAATAGAATTGATTACATTCCTTTGACTTTCAAGCAGAGTTACACTTTTGATAATGAAGAACAATTTAAGAGTAATCTAGGACTCAAAGCCAAACAATTAATGAATTTTGAGGCTCGGCAAAAATTAGGTATTCTTAAGAAAAAAGAGTGTGCATGTAGTGTTGTAAAATTGATTTGCGAGGCAGCAATGGAACTAATTCCACAGTTTCGTTGTGTAATATCTGTTTCAAAACAAGCCGTGCCTTAAAACTGCAAGCCTACTATTCCTTAATAATGTACCAAATCCTGGAGAGCATATATCCCTGGGAAGAGCGCTTAAATGCAAATAGAATCGAACCAAATCACTTAGCTATGAATCAAAAAGACCCTGATCTAACGGACTATAAAGTGGCACAAGCATCATCTTTTCTTGGTTAGTCTGACTTGCAACGGCACACCACCAGGGTGCTTTGTAGGGTCGAAAGAAGATAAGCGTCTTCTAAATGGGACGCGTAGTGAAGTACACAGACTTATCTAGCCAAAACATCAGGAATGAAAGTTACTACCTAAATTAAAAACTGCAGCTTTGAAAACGTTCCCAAAAGTTCTTTATTGATTACCGCTTTGACTTAATATTTGACTTAATTAAAAGAAGACTCTAAACCTATTTCAAAAGCAGTTCCTACCTTACAAAATTCCGCCCCACAGCTACGGAATTAATGCTTCATTTACATAATAACAGTCTGAAGTAACCATTTAATGAGAGACACCGTCTAGAACCATAAATAACGATCGGTTATATTAACAACGACCCTTCATCTGAGCTTTATCATGGAGGCCAGTAAGCTGCAGTTGGGGTAACAGAGTGGGCACACTGTAGCCGGCTCAAGCACATCCTTTAAAAATTGAAAGAAAGGTCATCCACTGACCCACAAGCCGGTCCCTGGAACTTTTAGAAGCGGGATGGGAAAGATAACTAAGAATAGGAAGATGATGACGATTGGTGATGACGATGATTTACGATGATGATTGATCATGATGACGATGATTGATGATGGAGGAGATGATGATGATGATGATGATGATGATGATGATGATGATGATGATGAGGATGATGATGATGATGATGAGGATGATGATGATGATGATGATGATGATGATGATGATGATGATGATGATGAAAATAATGATGATTGCTAGCCCATGGATGGAGATCTCCTCGTGGTGGTGAGCGAACACAAAGAAACAATTGCCACTTCCTTAGGTTGATAGTGCTTCATTTTGCCGAGGAATAGGGGCAGATGTTGTTGACATCCGGCAAACTTTCCAGCTAGGCTTTTTCAATGAAAAGCAGGCTCTATGGCTCAATAATACAGTTCTGTCCAGTACATGTTGGGGTAACAGAGCGGATTGAGTATAGCCTACTGCATCACCTCTTTTAAACACTGACTGGCGATCAACTGACGCACAGGGTCAGTCTTAGGTCGTGCTATGGGGGCAACGGGAAGACGAAGACGACGATGACGATATAGAGAACCACAACGATGACGATGACGAATAATGATGATTACCAAGAGTTATACTCTCTTTGGCTTTTTGGTTTGCAACAAACCAGAAGGCTCAGTTTTAGAACTCTTATGACGAACAGAAGGTGAAAGGTGCACTGAGCCACTCTACAGACAGCAGGTTTACGCCCTCTTGCGGCCGATGGGGCAAACCTGAATGTGATAAAAAATAACTGATGCCAAGATCACTTAACAAGAGACTATATAAAACAATTGAGGCTATTGGAAACTTAGTAAACCTACAACACGGTGCATCATTAAACAAGTAATATTCCAACTTAAAGATGGCACAGCAAAAAGGCAGAGAAATTATTCTCATAGTGACAGTTCATCTTCTGGTGTCTGTAAGCACCCAAGCCACACCAAAAGGTTAGTCCTTTTGCTTACATTTACATGAAATTGGTTATTGTGACTAGATACGAGGAAAATAATGTCAAGAGTACCTTCTGCTCAATCTACAAAGCTATTATCAAAACGAAATAAGTAATCTTAAGTAAAATTGTTGCTAGGTCTCACTTCCTGCAATTGACCTAGTCGCTTTGAATACTATAAACTATACAAGCGGTACATCCAGAAGATCCTAATTCAAAAGAGGCTATCCAAACCTCTACACGACAAAAAATCACAAAAATTTTATATTTACGCTTTCGTGTTATTAAGACTTACTATATGGTAAATAAAGCCCTTTCTAGTTGAGTACCATTCACTTCATGATTCAACCATCACTTTAGCAACTATACGAATCAACCTACAATATCCGAATCATCCTATTCATCATGTTCATACAATATAATAGCATTATATGCATACACGTATAAACACACCCACTTTCTATCATAGTATGCAGACGTCCTGTAGATTTAGGCTTTGTCATCGATGCCTCAAGAAACATCGGATTGAGAGACTTTGGCACTGTGAAAAAGGCTGTGAAGGAACTGCTGGATTGGTTTGATATAAGAGCAAACAGAACCCACGTTTCAGCCATCTCGTTTTCGGACGATGCGAGGGTTGCACTTCATTTCGATGGTTTGAAAGGGAACGACATAACAAGAGAGAATGTGGCACAACTGATTGATGATCTCTCAGGAACTAATGGAGAGGCACGAATTGGCAAGGCATTGAGAGTGGCAAACTCTGAATTATTCAGCTCTAATAAAGGCATGCGGAAAAATGCAGCAAAGGTAAGGAGAAATGAAAAGCTGGAAGCTTTACTTCAACGGAAGCGATAAGAACTTAAATAATTTTTAAATGTATATATATATATATATATATATATATATATATATATATATATATATATATATATATATATATATATATATATATATATATATATATATATATATATATATATATATATATATATATATCACTTTGGTGCTTCCAAATAGTAAATAGTAGTACTTCCTGCTATTCACTTCATTTCCAAAATTTATGGAAAGGATATGCTATGCCTAAAATAATTTAATCTGCCAAATAAAATTCTAATACACTTTGAACTAAAACGACAAATGGAATTGTAGAGTACATATATTTGCTTCTGCTGACCGTGTAAAGATTTTTTTAAATATTTAGGGCATTTATAATTTGTATCAACTATAACTCCCTAGAAACTGTAATAAAATAGTATGCATTTAGTTTTAATTCTCTTCAGTTTATTAGAGTTGAATAGCTACTAGCTATACAATGTAGCCAACGCTAAATAACTTCAGTTCAAGAGCATAATATGAAATCTACAAATACAAATCTCGCTAGTAACTAAAATGTGCTTGGCTGGCTTAGAATTCTAGCAAACAAAACTGAACACAATAATATTAATAGCTTAGCAGCTCCGGGTCACACCATGATTTATTGCTCATGCAAAAAATATTATGTTCAATGTATAATGAGGTAGATAACTTACAAATAATAAGCATAAGATCACGATTGCCAATGCCTCTTTTAATGCAAAGTTTAAGAAATGGGTCAAGGGAAGGGGACGATACTTGAGTTTCATATGAGTGGAATTTCTGTCTAAACTTGCTTCAAAGCCTACAGCTAATTCTGCGATATAAAACGTATTGTCTGCTGCAGAAAGAAACAGTAGTGGTGCAAATAGAGAGATAGCCAAGATGATCTACAGATTGTCTAGCAGAATTATAGACTGCAGCGCTTGAGAGACCACACATATAGCTGAGTTACTTCGTCAAGCATAACGCTCTTCATCTAGATATGCCCCACAGCCTGCAACAACATGGAGGATTCTCAATCATGTTGATAGTCATAATAATTCATAATGATGATCTAATTTCAGTATATTTACCCTCAGGTTCTATTTGTTGCCACCAATGGGAAGCACACACATGAACTAGAATTTTTCGAAGAAGAAAAGCTCGTCCAAGCATCTGCATCACTGAAAGCCAAAGGTGTACATGTTTACGCAATCGCCATTGGGAGTGACTACCACCTGTTCAATTTACTCACAATTGCAAATGACGATGAAAGTGTCTTCAAAATTGGAAGTGATAATCAGCTGAGTGGAGAAAAAGTAAAGATCCTTAAGAAGATATGCCAAAAGAAAGGCTGAAATGCAGGAAAAATTGGACGAAACTGAAACAACAAGACAGCATAGAAAGCTGAAATTTATACTGTAGAAGTCATTGTGGTGAAATATAACTTAGCAACTTGTATTCAGTGAAATTCAATCTCACTATGTTCATGAGTCAAGATAGATAATCTACTTTTCTATGCGTCAAACCAAACTTGTGTCGAAGCTAGCCTGCCAAAGACAATGAGACTTTCATTACTTTCATAAATAGTTTCAGATGTCCCCTAGAGCACGATTTTTCTAACGTGCAGTTCTACATAAAATGTGCAATTCTGAAAAAAAATTGTGCAGTTCAAAGATCTAAACGATAAAACTGTGCAGTTCAAAGATGTAGTATCTAACGACAAAAGCATGCAAGTAGATAACAACAAAAATGGTAGACTTAAGTTAAAAATGATTGGAGAAAAAGGCTAGACGTGGAATGGTAAGAAATAGTAGCATTTATCTGCTCTTTTTTGTCAAAAACAGGTAGTTCACTCCTTTCTGAAACCAGGTTATAATTCTTCAATATAGCATGGCTGGATTATATGTGTAGTTCTCAATTTTCCTTAAAAACCTGCCCTATAGCGAGTATTACACTCAATCATCTTCACTGGTGAATTGGTAGAAATATGGACTCAATCAAAATGCATTGCACATTTCACATCAAGACCACTACAGCCACCAATCCCAAAGATGCCGTGGTTTAAAAACCTTGATACTAGAATAAAAAAAAGAAGATAGAATTCCTTCTGTATCATGTATCACATTGCAAATTGAGTAGCATAGTGTTTTTTAAGTTAAAATACAGTTAAGTCAAAGCATTATTCAGTGATGTTGCATTGGCCTGATTATCATTGATGAGTACAGAACTTCATGTTACTCAGATGCACCTACAAAGCAACATGTCTGGTTTTTTCCAGCCATCGACTGGCTGCCAAATGGCATGGGTGCCAGAAACGCAAGTAAGAACATACATTTACAAAAGCCAAAATTAGAACATACCAAAAGAAGCTTTTTTCACAGCTCCGAACGCTTGGAATAGTATTTCACAGCCCATTTAGAGATGCCTATACTATTGCACGATTTAAAAAAGAGTTACACTGCAAAAGAGTTTAGTTTGTTTTCACTAGGTTCCCCATGTCCATTTTGTTTACCATTTACTTTCCTATAAATTTTGAGTTCGTATTAAGTTATTAGACTGATGATGTCTCCCTGGAATTAGGGTCCGAAACATCTGGCCTTGTCATGGTTATGTCTAAATAATTGGAAATGTTGAAATTGGAAATGTCGTAAATAATGCCATCATGTCTCTTATTATCGTTGTGTTCACTCTGCGATTCATTAGGAAATTACACTTCCCTCAAAGTGAATCTAAAAAGAGTTGAAATCTCACCTTTTGAGCTAGCAGATACTAGTAACCCTAATTTGCACAAATCCATTGAAGACCAGCAATAAAATCCTTCATTTTGTAGTACATTTGTTATTTTTTTGCGGTATGGTAGCTTAATTTTCTTTATGTAATATTGCCTTAGTTTATGTAGTTACTGTAATATTCTATACCTTTGGGCTCCCTGTGTTAACATAACAGTTACAAGAATAGCTGAACACATATTGTGAGTAAATCTTCTTCTTTTACTCTGCTTATCCTGGAGAGAACGTGGCGCCCCTGACAGCTATCTGAAACTCATCCCTGTTATTAGGCAGCCTTCCAGCCTGAGTAATTGACATATTCAGTACATCCTCTATGTCCTTCTCCCACTGTCTTCTATGCCATCCTCGATTTCTTTTCCCATTAACTCTGCCTTCCAAAATGGTCCATCCCATTCCATCATGCCTTTTAAGATGCCCAAAGTACTTTGAATTTTGCCTAAGTACGTAGCTCCTAAGCCAATTTTCTTTGACCAAGTTCATTCCTAATCGACTCATTTGTCCGATGTTCTGTGCGTGGTACCCTTAATAATTTCATCTCAAAGGAGTCAATAAGCTTTGACACAGCTTTGGTCATGGTCCACGTCTCCCATCCATATGATGCAATAGTGAAAATGCAAGGCCTTAGTATTTTCAATTTTGTTTGAGCAGATTCTCCTTTCCACAACAATTTCATGCTCATTTGCTTGTTGGTTGCAGTTGCCTATCTCCTTCTAATTTCTATTTTTCCATCACTATTTTCAGTTACTGCGCTGCCAAAATATTCATATTTGTTCACTGTCTCTAAAGTTTCACCATTGACTGTAGTACTTACTAGTCTTATTCTTTCATCCGTTTTCATGCCTTTAATTTTTTTGACGTTAAGCATAAGGTGTTTCCTCTCACTTTGCGTTTTCACAGATTCACCAAGATTTCGTAAGCTTTCATTTGTGTGATAAGAGAGCAGTATCACCTGTAAATCGAAGATTACTAACTTCATGCTCATTTACATTATGTATATACTTTATGATCGTTAATGACCTCATCTTCTCCCGCCCTCATTGTTGACTGAGTACAGACATTGAAAAGATATGGTGATTGGATGCACCCTTGTCTAACTCCTCTCTTTACTGAGAACCACTCTGTTTCTCCACAGATTGTTCGAACTGTAGCTTGTTAACTTTCATAAAGCACTTTTATAAGCTCCTTTTCATTGTTTGGGAATCCCATGTCTCTCATTATCTCCCAAAGCTTGCTATGTGAAACACAATGAAAAGCCTTGGAGTAGTCAATAAAGCATATGTATAGATCAACATTAAACTCTCTGCATTTCTGAATTATCATTTTCAAAATGAAGATTTAGTCACGTGTACCAGGTTTTCTCTTAAACCATGCCTATGTGGCACTTACTTCTTCCTCTACCATCGATTCAATTCTCTTTTTTCAAGATCATTAAAAGAATTTTGCTTGCATGGCTTATCAAGGATATTGTCCGATGGTTTGTGCATTCTTTCAGATCTCCTTTTTTGGCAGAGGGATGTACACTGCTCTCTTCCAATCCAGAGGCCATTCAACTGTATGCCAAATTTTCTTACAAAGATGTTGATAAACACCTATTCCCTCTTCTCAGCTCAATTTTCTCGTCTCTACCGTCAACCCATCACAATATGGTGTTTCCCCACCCTTTAGGCTTTTTATAGCTCATTCAACTTCTTCTCTTAATGGTTTTCTACCTCCCTCAGGATCCTAACTGTGTACCTCTTCTTCCGCTTCTCCGTCATTGCAGCTATACATGTCTTCACAGCACTCTTTCCAACATGATCGAATCTCATCATTCTCTGTCAAAACACTTCCCAATTTATGCTTCATGACACGTTAATGTGGTTGAAATGTTCTGGTTATGCTATTTACTTCCTGAAGCATGGCTCGTGAGTTGTTATTCAGTTGGTGTTTTCGTATGTTATTGCACGTTGTGATTCTGTATGTTGTCTTATCTGCTCAATAAAGTGATTTTTTCTTTTTGATGTTGCTTGTACTTTTGTTTACTTATCAAATCTGATTTACCTTTCAATTTCTTCACCCATCTATCTTTTCCAATGGTTGGTCAGATATCCAATGCTGTTTTCTCATTTTTTCCTCCTAAACTGTTTATCTGCAGCTGTTATTAATACCTCTCTGGCCCTGTTTGCGATTGCATCAGGTTCCTCTTCCTGCATGTCTAGAAGAAGGGTGGCATATCTGTTCAGACTTCGACTCAGTCTACAGTTTCAAAATCAAAGCGAATGGGGTGAGAGTCAGTTCTTTGTTTATTACTTTATGTCTCACGCTCATAGAGAGAAGCTCATGGTCCGTGTCACAATCTGCACGTGGGAAGGTTTTGACATTCAACACTGAAGTTCTTCACTTTCGTTTTACAAGCATGAAACCTATTTGGTTTCTTGTGTGTCCATCCGGTGATGTCCATGTGTAGAGTCTCAGCTTTGCTTGCTAAAACAAAATATTCGCAATCACCAGGTCATTCTCTACAGCGAAATCCTCCAGTCGGTCTCCATTTGAATTTCTTTCTCCCAAACCATATAGCCCTGTTGCAATTGCATATAACCTGCCCAAATTTTCACCAATTTTTACCTTGAAGTCTTCCATAATTACTATTACATCTCTCTCATTAACTTTTTCAATAGTCACCAGCAATTCTTCATAAAACGATTCTATTTCTTCACCATTTTCTTGGGTTGTTAGAGCATACACTTGAGGATACTAGCTGTATCAATCGACTCATGTTCCAAAAGCCAAAACTAAAGTCCACTCTATCAAAGTTAGCAAGGGAATCTTTTATCATTGTCACCACTGGGCAATTGGTTCATTGGGCTCCCTCCCCAGCTCAGCTAAGAACGTAAAATTTCAGATTTTTGGCTTTGAAGCTAGGGTTTTTTGCTTACTAATAACAGTGAAAATGTCTTCCTTAATATTTATTGACCTTGGCTGCAAATGAGTTGGGCCCTTATACAGGCTTGGCTCAAAGTCAATTCCCTAAAAAGATACTCTGCAGTTATCTCTGGTTTCCTACTACAATGAAACTTTGGTACGTGCTGTCTGAGATTCTACAGCTCACTGCAAACAATACAGAGTGTATTTTTCCATTCAAGTAAGAATAAACACGTATCGCTTTATTTGGGAGAAGTGAGTTTATGAGAACGTCTTATGTCAAAGCTAGGCGTCAAAACTATGATTAAAGATCTACAAGAGTATGCTACAACGGCATTCTTAAAATTAGAACAAGGCAATAGTGGCACTGCATGTTCCAATTATCAAAATTTCATACGAGAAAGGAGATGAACTAACAGAATACAGCTTCAATGTATTATGAAAGGTAAGTATAAAGAATAGGGTGTCGAATAGTGATCCTCTACTGAAGAGGATCAGCCAGACCAACTGAAAGACCAGAGCCATTTGTAGCTACTCTAAAATCCTCCAGAATGTCCTTTTATACATCAAAATAAGCACCGCACATGATCAAATTTATTTGTTAAATGAGAAACCAACAGAGAAATTAAGAGAAACGGCAGGTTACTATCGCAAAAAAAAACAAAATTGTTTACGCAAAGCAAGATAATCTGAAAAGAAAAGGCAGAGATTTGTCAGCATAAAGAGAAAACTACAACCATGAAAAATCATTTGCTGCAAAGCTTTATCAAATAAAGAGCCTGAAGAGTGGGACATTTTCATGAGTCAATCACAACATGTGGTTCCTGCTGCGATAGAATCAGCGCTCCCGCCGATGGCTCTAAAAATTTGATTGCAACAAAAGCGGCATATACAAAATACACACAAAAAGGTTAACCTAAACAAATTAAATCAAAATCTACTTGAGTAAGAAGCTGCATGCACAGTCATTGCTCACGCTGCAACACGAAAGACTGGAATAGTCATTCATGTTCTTCTATACTCATTGGCTTCCGGAATGTCGCTTCGGTTGAGTTTATGGTTTACTGACGGCTAATAAACTCTTTTTTTAACAAGAATACCTAATTTTTCGCTGAGATTCATTATTCTTAAATATTTTTAGTTTTGAGCCTTAGATTATTTTTAAATTATTCTCAAGTGCCAAAAGCGTACATTGCCTGAAAATCAAAGGAATGTGCTCAAATCTCTGCTGATGTCTTACTTCATGACAGAGCAAAGTAAAAGTGGAGCAGAGTAATAAATATTATATCGATAGTGCAAAAGTCAATCTAAAAGCAGTGTTAGAACTCAAAAACACAAGATTCTAAATCCTGATAAAGCTTGAGCCTTGCAGTATTCCTAACTAATTCTTACATTTCAGCGATTCTGAGCTTTAATATTCCTAGAAACATTATTCTTATACAAAATAGTGTACTGTATCAAATGCCATGCTGCCTTGTGCAAATAGAGAGTGACCTAGTGAACATGCTGCAATGCAGAGCACAGAAATGGCAGATTTCCGGGTATTCACACCTGAAAAGTTACTCTGATACAGGTTCCAACTCCAATAATTCACATATGATCAAATCAAAATCTGGCAAACATGGTTAACACTTGTGGGATAATGCATATTCAGCTGAAAACTCAGCGTGATAAAGTATTGTTGCACTGCTGTGAACCATAAAAATAACATCTCAACTCACTATGTGGGTCAGGTAGCACATTTGACATACCACTGTTATTTTTTTAATGATTGATGCCTACATAAACTCTTCTTTTAAAAAACTACAATTGTCTTGATGAAGATTGAGCCGCGCATTGCTCTTAACTTATTCTTAAAGTTCAACTTATCTGATCCTCAATATTCCTATTAACTATATTCTTTAACAAAAGAGTGTACCTCAAAATACCACGAAACTTTCAATTCCAGATAGGCTCTATGATCTAGAAGGGTTCATAAACATACTAATATTTTTCTTAACTTTTCCTGACCTTTTCCTTAAAAGTAAAGGTGTTTTTTCCTAATTACGTATCAGAAATACAAAGCACTTTTCTTGACCAATCGATGTTACAAATAATGCGACCGTCCTATCTTCTACAAATAAGTAATTGAGTAAATTTTTCAATCTGGCTATGAAAAGGAGATTAAACTAAATTATATTTAATCTCCATTTCCTGACCACATTGAAAAGAATGTGCTCAATTACTTGGCACATTACTACTAGTTGCTTGTTTTGCCATTGTGTGCAATATGTAGTGTTTTCACTTGCATGGATGATGAAAATTCCTGAATTTTTCCTGACTTTTTTCAAGTTTGAGTTAAATGTACTGACTTTTCCTAACTGCCCTTAAAATCAAAATTTTTTCCTAAGTTTTTTCTTGATCGTATGAACCCTATGTATTGCAAAATGGGAAGTCAATACTCAAACGAAACAATCCTTCAAACATGAACACTACGAATCTAAAAATGAGCCTTGGTTCTATCCTTTTTGCATCCACTACCAAAAAGAAATCCTGGCTGCCTGGAAACCAATAAATTTACGTGCTACCTAAACACTATCACTTTCAATGCAAACAAGGCCCCATAACTTCATAACTATTACGATCCTACTATGAATAACTTGCAGTTCGTAGTACGTACTAGGATCTACTTTCTTCTAAAATCCTTCAGTACAATAGAAACAACAGCTGAGTTCATCAAACCATCAAACACTTCAAACAATTCGGCTATATTTGCAAAAATCGAACTGGGATGTTGTTCGAGTAATGACTTGAGGTTAAAATTATTGATAGTTTGCTTAATTACTGGAGACTTTTATGGAACTTTGAAAGTGAATCTCTTTTAACACCTGAATTCTGCGCACAACACACCAATTTCAGGTAAACCATATTACATTTTGGGGATCAGTTTGGTAACCTATAAAGCTGCGCTTATTTTTGAGACGCCATTTTATTATTGAAGAACAGCTAATGCAATATAGTGACAAAAGATCTCTTGACGACACAAGAAACAAGACGGTCAAAAGGTCACGATTTTATAGATGGTTAACAGAATAGGGATCATCTATAATGGACGTCCGCACCTTAGGGGAGGGAGGGGGTTGGTAGCGATACAGACAGAGCGGACAGGGGACGGGGGTGCTTTGTTGAAAGCGGACATCCTTATCAGAAATTTTTTTAAGAATGGAGAGGATACCTACAAGTCATTTCATTACCAACTTCTTTCTTTGAAGACTGAGAAATAAGGAGACAAGAGAAACAAATACATTATGCGCTTCTTTTGCAGAGACCTTCTATTTTTTCATATTTTCTGCCGTTATTTAATCGTTTTCTGGCTTAAGTCGAGAATTCCAGTTAATACGCTTTCTATCAATGTGTGCAGGTTCACAAGGAAGCTATAGTATTAAATTTATAGAATTGGAGAAAAGCTCACAATATGTGTAAGCACAGGAAAAGAGAGGGAATAAGCAAACTGCAGTCAGACATGGGCAGGGGAGAGAGAGGGCGGTAAAAGAGCTGGCAGAAATGTGCGGACTTCCTCTAAGGATAACCCCATATTGTAATAGATTGGTACAACAACAAACAAAACACCCAAAGACCGTTGTGCGGTAAATGCAATAATGAGAAAAGCTCAAAAATTCAAAGCAGGATAAAATACAGAGTGATCAGTACTGTGGGGTAGGCAAGCAGAAGGAAATCCCAATGAAATATTGACATCTGACAAGAGCAAGAAAAAATCTAATAAAGCTTAAAGATAGTAAAACACAGTGATTGTAAAGCAATTTTTCATCGCAGCCCTGCATAGATATGCTTTCAATGGAAGAATTGAAACAACTGCTCTGTACGTATGTATAGCTATAAACATCAGATCGCAGTCAAAGTGCTCTATGTAATATAAACCCACCATTTCTGATTGCTACTGCTATTCGTACTTTGCATCGCTCTTGGCAAGGCTTATTTTTCATATCACATGACGGAATGAGACGTTATTTGGTCTCATTCGTTATAGCACGTAGCCTCTAACTGAAAAAAGCTACAACGGTTTGGTAAAGAGAGTGATTAGTAAAAGATTGCGATGGGGATAAGATAGTGAGCAAAAATCTACAAATTCATTACAAGTCTTTAACTTCCTACTGTCTCTAGGAATTCTATCTGTCATACCGTCACGATAAACTTACAGCATATCAAACCTTGATCAGCGAAGCCATCTTCCTTATAAAACGTACTACTTTCACAAAGCTGCTAGATTCTCTATATCAATTAGCTAAATGTAAATGTACAGGGTACACTGAAGCTACAATAGTTGCCAAAAGTCCTGTGCATTTTGCACTTTTTGCTTCTCTACTTAACTGTCACATCCTTCCTGCTCCTGAACAATGTTGTTATTGGGAGCAGTGCATGCCGTAATGGAAAAATTTCACGTGCACAATAATGACAAGTGTCTCATAAGCAAAACAACATGGACATAAGGGGTAGGAGGTGCGTGCAAGGGTGAAAATGCTGACAGGACTATGTTTGTCATTACATTTTGTAAGTGTCCAAAGGACATTTGGCCACTACCGTACATTAAATTTCAAGGCAGCATAGCAAGGACTGTATAGAAATGCTCGAAATTTGCAAACATATGTGCAATGTTTACTTATCTACGACCTCAACGCAGCATAATCAAATTGACGTGTACGAGCAAGAAAAGCAGAAAAAAATGTAATTATCTTGGATTACGATAAAAGATGAGTGCTTTAGATTTGCATTTTTCTCGCAAAATCGAATAAATGGCTATTAACTGTGGAACTTAATTAAGGCGTGACCTATTTCTAGCGTTGCTGAATTCTCAAACACAACACACAAATTCTGGCATTAAACAAGTCTTGAAGTTAATGCGGCTACTTACTGAGAGAAAAGACGGCAACGCGTATTTACTGTTGGCGGTAGCCCTTGTAAACCCGTGCAATATGCTCTGTAACATAACAGCACTGGTGAAACAAGTTTAAATCTATTGAAAACCACCTCACCTAGCTATCCAAGCAAGTAGCCCTGCTGTAAATGCGTTCTTCTACTGTGTGTAATGCACTGGTATAACTCACCCCTCAAGTTGTGGCTAGCTGCCTGCTTACAGTCCACAAAGCCGCGAGTGGGTACCCTGTGGCAATACTGCGGAAATTAAGGAGGCGAAGATTGAAAATGGTCGTTCTGCCTCATGAAGCCAAAAGGAAATGCCCTTTCTAAAAACACACGCCCCAACGAAAGACTCCCAAATGAAAAATTCTTCATCTGTCTAAAACTCACGCAAATGAATTATTGAAAAAGTGAACCACACCTTTTCCTCACACTGCTGGCTGTATTTAGAGTACTTTACTTGGCAAGCTTGCAATGGTGCATGGTCAAACGTAACTAGAAAGATGTTGATATACCAAAATGTCTATACCAGCCTCCCATTCTTGGAGATCTTCTCAGATTGTAATTCCAAAAATATCTTTCCCCTCATTTCACTCATCTACAAGGATTTCTTATGAACTGGTTGAGAAAGAGGCCCAGAGAACAACCTCCTTCAAACGTAACAAACGTATTGTGAAAAGAACAACACGGGGACTCTTGAAATAACAAAGAACTGAACAACGTTTTGAAATCATCAATCGGGGTTGAATCCTAACTTCCTGCTGTACAATGCTACAAGAAATAGCCATTCTAGGAACAAATACGCAAGAACTCTGCCTATCAATTTATCTACTATGAATTAAAGGAGCAAATAGGGCATAAATTTGAAGAAAGATGCTGCATATATGTTTTACACAAATGGATGATGATTCAGAGCTTTTAATGTAAAATACCAAGATCTTGGTTAAATATGTAAAGTCTTGCAGAAGAGTGTTGATGCTCATTGGGTGGTGGAATTACTCATTGTGATAAGCAGTGCTTTGAAAACTAAACAAATTACCTCGGGCACTGAATAATTTATACCTTTAGGTTACTCTAAGAAAGTAGAACAGCACATACATTGCCCGCCATACTATCTGTTTCAATATACTATCTTTTCTTATTAGTCAGAAGAAAAAGAAGTAATAAATGAAACAGAAATAACTTGAAAATAGGTAGACTAGCAGCAGCTGCAATTTTTTTCTACTATGATTCTTTGTGTAGTTCAGAGGACATGATCATCATCTGCGCTAATGAGGATAAACTAAATGAGAAATGTCTGAACAGCAGACTCGTGCTGTAACAAAAAGTCATCTCAAAGCTTAAAAGAACCTCCTACAAAAACTTAGGGTCTTTACAAGGTGTAGGAATCTATAATGAAACAATGAGTGGAAGTGTGAGAAAGGAAAGTATAATACATCCAGGGTTCTTCGCCTTCTACACAGATGCAAGTATGAGAAACTCAGCAATTGAAGTCACCAACATCAGAGAGTCTGCTGACATCTTGAATATGAGATAAGATACTGAAGACGCTATTTTTACTGAACTATAATTACGAAAAATATTTGCTAATTTGTAACTTAAGTAAAACTCTTTCGGCCAAGATATCCCTCCATCTTGGTTGTAGCTGAATATAAACTTGAACCACGATAGACAGTTCATATAAGCCAATAAACGTTAAGCCAGGATCACGAAAAATTTATCTATCTAAGAGGCATGAATAAAGTGATGGAAGGCCTGGCCTTAACAATATATTGCACTGTTAGACACAGGTCCAGTTTAAATTGCGCTATGTTGCTCAAAGATTTGCAGATTTCTATGAAAATGACATAGGTAGAAGTTATGACAAGAAAGCAGAGAATAAAATTTTACATCTCATACTACCAACGGCAATTTATATGAGTCCAATATTGCATGGAATGCTAAAGGCTTCTATGATGACTAAGAGTATGTTTTTGCTAGATTCTCGTTTTTCTGAGGTTTTATTCACAAAACTCAACCATCATGCAATCAAAGCATGCCAATTTTAATAAAGGATACTAGTACTTCGACTTGACTACAACCATTAAGAAGCTAATGATGCAGTAAAAATCGTAAGCACTGAAAAATGAAGTGATGCAAGAAGACTATCTTGAATCACATAAATTTGACTTTACTTCAAATTCTTGAAATGGTGTGAGCTAAGAATAATTAGCGATGATGTGTTCAATAGAAATTAAAATTACTATATAGAAAATGCAAATTTTTGGAGACAAAAGAAGAAATAAAATCATTTAAAATCTCAGGAATATAAAAATAGTCCGCAAGGGAAAACAAGTAAGGGCAAGATTGCGATAAAGCTTTGGAAAAGATATCAGAACAGCGGCAGAGAAAGGCTGAGATCACGTAATGACACAATGCTTAATATCCAAGATTTCTATAATGGAAAATATCAATAGGTTGCATTATACTATTAGACCAGGGAGAGGAGGAAGCAGGGTGCAGCAAACTACACATATATTGCTACACAAATGGCCATCAGTGATTGCTATTGTACTTGGTGGCATTTCCAAGTAACCACGAGAAAAGGTGTCGTAATGCGAATAGTATTAATTGTACAGTTCTGATGCATCACGTTTGCTATAGATCATGTTCTCATTTTTCCTCTAACTAATTATTATTGCTAAAAAGAATCGCAAACAATAGAGGACAAAAAACTCAGGAAAAGAGTAATTCAGGAGCTGCTTAGTGCAAATGGAAACAATTATGCCTCTCTTAAAAGAAATGTGTTTGATGTAGTGATAAAACATGTTTTTTCCACATAGTCAGTACGAAGGCTTTCTTGGCAATAGAGAACATCAGGGGGCAAGGGGAAAGTGTTCAACCAGGTTCCATCGAATTGGCAAATTCCCGGCAAAAGTTGTAGACCAAAGCTAAATTAGCGTTTTTATTGGAAAGCCACTTTTTTCCTAAGCATCGATTGTCTTGCAAACTTTTCTTGTAAAAAAAACACGTGTACTCGACAAATACTCGGTTACGTCTAAAATACTCGGCAAACGCAGCATCTCTGTTTTCCTGACTTCTCTAGAAAAACTGTCACAGTTTCTTGGAACAACCCAAATATGCCGATACAAACTTTACAGTCTATACAGGAAAATTCTATACTTGTGAACAATAATAAAGCTATTTTTGTTGTAGTTGTTTATCATATTTTGAGTAGGCTTGTTATACCTAGTTCTTTCAGCTAATTTAGGCCTACTATGCATGCCGCATCCAGGCATGGGACCCCTATTTTAACGTCCCTTCCGAAGGGCGGTGGAGTGAGGTGTTTTGGTCGTTCATCTGGAAGATCGTCCATCCAGTTTCCGACCGTACAAAGCCATGCTTAACTTCAGTTAAGCTAATGGAACTGGCTGGGCCGCTTGGCCACTCATTCTCATTTGGAGGAGCAGGGAGGGAAAAAGTGCATGTGGCAATTGCATCTACATTCTGAAAGCTTTCAACGAAATTTTGATTAGGCCTACTATCGGTTGTCACTGTACTTGTTACATCTTGATATCTAGTACCCTTTGTTGTCGTTCTTGTTGTTTACTTTATTTTGACTAGGCTGTTATACCTAGCTTTTTCAGCTAATTTAGGCCTACTATGCATGCCGCATCCAGGCATGGGACCCCTAGTTTAACGTCCCTTCCGAAGGGCGGTGGAGTGAGCTGTTTTGGTCGTTCATCTGGAACGTCGCCCATCCAGTTTCCGACCGTACAAAGCCATGCTTAACTTCAGTTAATCTAATGGAATTGGCTGGGCCACTTGGCCACTCACCCCGCAAAAAATCAGTCCAGGGATCATTCTAAGAACGATGACCAGGCGGATCCAGAGCTGGATTTTGGGGGGTCTTAATTGTCTATTTCATCTGAAAAGTTTCTTAACAACATTGCTTGCTAGAGGAAACATTACTGTATGGGAAGGCCATGGCACCCCGGCCTCTCTGGATCTGTCCCTGAACATGACAATGCTGAGATATAGCAAAAAAATTAGCATGATAGCTAATAGACAAAAATTTTACGTCAATGTTTCGAGGATACCTCACAAGCTGCAAATGTCACAAAAATGGATACGATTGTATAAGCGATCACCTAAGCAATCAAATGCATGTGAGAGCATCTTGCTGCAAAATGGAAACTTTACGAAAATGAGTGCGATTGTATGAGCGAGCACGTAAAACTAAGGAACCATGCAAATATGTAAGCATCTTGTCGCATAATTCAAAATTAATATAGAGTATCAATATAAACTTTTCCTAGTTGAGAAAAATCCAGTACAGGGCCTTCTGAAATTTATACAACTTGAGTGCTACTTAATATGTAACACTTTCATGTAAAAAGATGTACGTACCGCTTCTTATCCACTGTAACTGCTGTCCAACCATCTTCCCAAATTTCTATTTGTGGCGATCCCTCGCAGATGATAGGCTCTAGTATAAATAGTATCAATTCAATGCATAGCTACACCTCACAAATCAACACATGAAGCAATGGACGGGCAAAGGGTTGTATAATATCTCAACATAACATTTATACCACGATATTTCAATATAATATTCATATTTCAATATGAATATTCAATTTGATTCAAACAAATAGTTAATACAACTGCCTTCAGAACCTGCTACAATGATTCTAATATCAGAAGGAATTCAACATTCTATGTAAATTGTATCTACTTCTTTTAGATTCCTAGGCATACCTATTCGCAAGATCATTATTTTATTCAACTATTAGCACATTGTCTGTGTAACGTTTATGGGTTCTTTCATATGGATATCTAAAGGCATTTGTGGGGCAAGGCCCAAGAGCCTAGCCCCTGAGGAAATACGACAACCTGATCTGACTAGTAACTTTTCCTTTAATCGACGAACTCCCTGATTACAATACGTTGCTTCTTTTAATAACCAATGACACTAACACAGCACGCTTGACGCCTAACTGAGAGTACACACAATACAAACTTAACTATCACTGCAATGACACACCCAACTCACACTGAGAGTTACAATCACAATTCCACGCACATTCTCGCACTATTCTCGTTACATCTGCTTCAAATGAAAATTGTATGTGGATGCCTCATGCATGCAAAAAGCATCCGACAAGAAAGTCTAAAGTTGCATTTCGGCACTGATCGCTGTCTTCTACTTCCTGTTTCACTCCAAACCTTGCATCTAGTTTTGACCTCATGGACAACAATTTGTCTCATTAGGCAAACTCCAATCTTGACCTAATCATTTGAATCCTTCATTTTTAGCTCATTTCAATATTCTAAAGTATTTTTCATGGCAAAATTATCCTGGCACCTTTTCTTGCGAAGGTCCACCATGGCCCTTTTAATTAGCTAATTTATTCTGCTGACTTCAGCACCAAAATTCCTCATTATTCCAAAAGATCATATCCATGCATAGGATAGACACAATAGTTATCAAAATAAGATTAAAAAATTATCTTACCTATCGTAAAGGTCATGCCAGGCCACATCTTACCAGGGTATGAATTTGCTAGAATGGAATAAAAGGCCATGTAATCTAAACGATTATATTTAGTAATTTGGAGAAAAGGTAGGGAGGGAAAGGGTGCTTGGAATTAAGATTAGGGTATACTTTTAAAGTATACAAAAGAATAAAAAAGGAAACAGGTAAGTCATTCCTTACAGAGATGTTGGAGACACAAACTCAAAATTAGTAAGCATTCATCAGTGACATAGTAATATTCTAATAGCGAGTTGGATAGCTAAGAGCATAACATTTGAAATTATAGATGCAAGAAACGTCTCACTAAAAAGTGAAAGACATATAGCACTTTGGTAATAAAGGAGAGCACAATGAGGGTGCAGAAATTCCCCTGTAGGCTTTGGTACCGTAATTACCAAAAATGATTGATTCTCTAAAGAGCACAAGGACCAAATTCCATTAATCTATAGTTTGTGACAATTGTTGACAAAACCTTTCAACAGACTTTATTATCGACTAGATGTTTACCTCTATAGCTAACAATGTTCAAAGTCAATAGCTAGTTTCAGCCTTTTGCAGAAACCTTAAAAGCCAGTTTATACAGTATCACAAAATTTCAAATGGAAATGCTTCTTATTATGCAAGTAAGAAAAATCACATGGCCACAAGGTCTTCAGAAAATTAAAAACTTCTAACCATACGTCTGTCCTAACTAGGATAAAATATGCCTTAAGTTACAATGAGCTGAGTATATCACTTAAACGAGAAATACTAGAGGAGAACAATAGCTATTACTGGTAACAAACACAAGATATAAGAAAATATTTTAAGACTCTGAGGCTTGTGCGAAAATGTTGGCAAAGCACTCGACCATATAAGTAACCTCTACGCGTTAAAGCTTATTTTTAATTCAACAACTAAAATTTTCAGAGTGCAATTCTTTATTTAACGTTGTTTTGAACAGATGTACAAACAACATGGCCCAACTTGATTCCAATTGAAGCCCTTGTTGTTTTCAATGCAACAACATTAGACTCGTATAGCAGGTGGAATATAAGTAATAGATTAATCACTCTGTATAAAAAAAGATTCAGAAAACGTGAACTGATGCTATGAGTTGCAATCACAGTTTTTCAGCAAAATCCCAACACATAACAACTAGGGTCATTGTGCCATTAGATGTGTACCCTTCTTTCAACGTATTTGTGCCTCACATCCACGATAACAAGATGATTGTCTTCATGAACATTCGTCTCTGACAGACAACCGGCTGATACATCTTCATAAACGTAAACCATGGCATAATTACCACAAAAATTCAATATAAGCGAGAGGCATTTGCCAATAAGAAGATTAGCAAGCCCTCAATGTACAGCTCCCTCTTACCATTGTCCAGCAAACAGAAACAAGATTCTTTATAAGAGACAATCAAGGATCACTAGCAATATAGGTAATAAAAGAAGTTTTGAAAATTGCAGACCTATGGGTGTCATATTCTAGGTAAGTAACTTTATCTAAGCTTGTTGATCACAAAAAGAAATTTCAGGATACGTTATAATAAATAATTTTTGCCAATTTAGTAACTACAAAATGAATGAAAAAAATAAAACTGCAACTACAAATATGTAAACTGTAGTCTTTAAAGCTATTTTAATTCTTTGACATTAAGAGAATGCATAATTGCATCATATAAATGGAAGACTAAATCATATTTCTAATCACACTTCTCTCACATAAGTTATACTTCATTTCAGCTTCATGTTCTAAAATTCCTAGATCTACAATGTCTTGCTAAAACCATAATAACATATCACATCTACGAATTATTGGTTACAAAAGCTAGCTTTTATTCATGCATTGCTGGTGACCCAAAGCCAATATCAATGTGAAGCATATAGAATATTGTAGCTCAGACGGGGCGAGTCATTAAATGTAATTGGCTTCAACGGTCCCAAATCAGATTAATATGGAGATTTAATATCAACTTCTAATCTGTCGAGGACGTCACACCAGGCTAAAGCCCAATGCTTTTTGAACGTTCCGTTTAATTTGTTAATATTGGTTTAATCTAGCTAGATGAAAAGCAATGACCTCCCAAGGTCTTTTAAATAACCGAAATATCTCAAAGATCTTGTTTTATTGCGAAATGTACCAATTATGCAATTGCATAGGAAAATTCTGCAAATTCGCGTTGGACAATAATCACGTAGACGTGATCAAAGTTAATTCCTTCAACAATCACACTTACGATAGATGAATGGTGTTGAGCAAACATGCCAGTTCATGCATCTTTCGTCGAACAATCATCAGTACCCTTATATTGCATGCAACAAAGATAGCCAAAGATAGTAATTGTTGCAATATCTAAGATTATGAAACCAGGAGAACAACCAACGGTCAACACAGAATAAGAGGGCACCATGGTCTATCTAGTAAGATATACATAGCAAAAATCCATCCCATTGCAAAATCCAACTTCCAGAGATCTAAATCCGAAAGTCTTTGAATACAGATGAATAAAGCTCCAAATGGAGAGTACAATGACATATTCATTGTGGCATAGGGTCATACGCATAATAAAAGATAAAAAAGATAAAACCAAAAGAGCAAAACAATGGAAAACCAAACAGTTTTCATATGAAACAAAAATGTCAAACCTGTGTGAATGATTTGTGGCAATGAATGAAACTCTTTTCCTATACCGTGACCTGTAAAGACGTCGCATATGCTGAATCCTGTACCTTTTACAACAGAGCTATGAAGAAAGGTTAAGTATATCATCAAATTCCCGGTGTAGTTTAGAGAAAAATTTGCATTTCAAATCTATCTAGGAATTGGAACTCATCAAAAGCCATTCTATCATGCTAAGAATAACACCTTGATCAACTACAAGTGATGCAAGCACTGCTTTATCTTAACAGCTTTTTCATGATGGAAGGGTAGGTTTTAGGTCTGTGTGCACAGTTGCAGTCAATTCCACCTTTATACGTTACATGAAAAGAAAATAAGTCTAGCCAAAGCAAGGACAACTTCGAGTTATTAAAGTCAAGAAAAGTCTGTACGGTCAATAGTGCAAAACAGTCTACGACCATCTAAGTCAGTCAACTACTGGAAGTTCTACTGGTTCAATTTAAGTTGTATGTGGGATTTTTTTCAGCTAAAAGTGAAACATAGTTACAAAATTTATTTATTTTCATAAAAATCACTTTGATTTGGCAATGATGTGGAAAGAAAGGTGGATGGATCTCAGCTTCGGGTAAAATGTGCTATTCCGAAAAGCTTCGTAGGATCCTGAGAGTCAGGCTCATAAATTGTTCAGAAACGACATCCTGAAACGCAAGTTACTTCCAAAATGAAACAAATCATGCAAGTTTGCGAATGAAATGAAATTTGATAATAAAATGCAACTACAAGGATAGGCAGTCTTATGTTCAAAAAGCAAATTTCAACTCTGAGGTGGCTTTGTTGTTATGCTGGAAGTGCAACCGGGGTAAATTCTGAGGGGGATTCTGCAAAAAACGATTTCTTTAATTGAGTCGGTAAAATCAAGTCGGCTTGTCAGAGACCTAGGATTGACCACCTATTGAGTTCAATTATTCCTTTAATAGTCTTCGGGAAAATCTGACCAATTTCATTAAGATGGCATGCAAAATTTCATTCAAGGAGACAGAAATTAGTTTCTATCATAGAGGTACTACTCAGTAAATCATGTTGACAGGTACCGCGCAATTATCCTTGCAACAAAGGCAGATAAATCTAGTGAACATGTACTACCAAGGAAAGTCTCCTGAATGAAACTACTCGGTAACATGATATGATGGCCTGCAGATAACGATGCTCCTTCCGTGTTTGAATGGGGATGCCACAAATTAGTAACAGATTCTACTGTTTCTTGCATGGTTTTACTTAAACATCAATTTCACCAACCGTGGCTCTGCTTTCAGTTACACTAAAAAAATTCAAAGGTCTTCCTGAACAGAAATGATCCACAATAACTGCTGTGGTGTAATGCCTACCTATAATATCTGCAATGTTGATTATGCTATTTCTTTGTAAAGACAAAGTGAGAAATGAACATATAGCAAACAGAAGAAGACCATTTTTCAGAACTGACTAAAATCATAGACAACCTTAAACCTGGAAATATGCAGTGGCTTATTAACTATACTGATTATATCAAAGAGAAACTGAGTCTTTTCTCTACCACAGATATTGCCATTATGATCTCAGGTTCAGTGTAACACCATGTTGCTTAGAGTAGTTCTTCATCACAAGAGCCATTTTGTAACAACAGGTACATAATATCTGCAGCATATTGTGCAATTCCAAGTACTCTTTCAAATCAGCTAGAAATGCATTCTGCAAAATCTATTCAAAATGACAATAGTACAACATCTACACATGAGGATAATTCCTTTACTTTAATATCCTCCAAAGAATCTCTTTGTTCAGCACCACTTAACAAGCATGACAAACTTAATCTTTAAGTGAGGTGTAAATCCTTCTGAACATGGCCTGAACATGAGCAAGTTTGCATGTAAATTGCCCTTACCATTGCCAATAAACAAACATGTCTTTCTTGAAACAGATAGTCTGAGTACTACATACAAATGCTATGAACACCTAAATCAGGGGTGTCCAACCTATGGCCCATGGGCCAAATGCAGCCTACCATCCAGTTTTCATTGGCCCATATCAAATTCTGAAAGCATAACTGTATAAATATGTACCCTATATGCATATACATATTTTATGCTATTTTGCAGAAATTGTTAGAAATAGTAATAAATCCAAAGCAAGGTATTGCTGCTCCTATTGGTGGCAATGTTATTGACATCATGTAGATTATTCAAAAATTCACACATTTACATGCAAATATGCTATTATTATTTTGTGGCCCTATCCATAGCCTATTTTTCTACATGTGGGCCAAAATTAAAAAAATTTTGGACACCCCTGACCAGAACACAGCATACAGAGATTTGTGCACCCATGAGATGGAAATCATGCATGCCTTTCCTACTAGGGCCTACATTGTATAGGAAAACAGTTAATGACAGTGCTTGACTCTAGCAGAAGAGTGCAAAGTTCCTTCACTCCAGTAAATCAAGAAACTTCCTAGCACTTTGGTCAATAACAGTAATTTACTTACCAAACAAATCAACCTGAATAAATATGAATGATCATTAACTCAATCTAGTCCATGCCTGGAGACACCTGCAATCACACATGCAAGCATCCACACACATTATCAACTGGGCAATCACCTTGCCAAATAGGAACTGGTATAAACCAGCCAGTAAACTTTGGTGTAGTAACGAATTTCATTCTCTCCAAGGTATTGTTTTGCAATTGTGTTTAGTTGTTGTAACTTTTAGATTGAAGTGTAAAAAAATAGGAACTTCATTGTTACAACTGTAACACTAGTGACTGTCATCTTTTGCATTTACATTTCAGTTTTATCATATTTTCTCCCAAATGAGACATTTGGCATGCATCAGCAACAAGAATCTCTGTATTTTGGATACAAAAGCTTGGATCCCATGTGCATTTCCGAATAATTAAGAGCAACTGGTCTTACAGACAAAGGCACATGTGTGAATTGATGCTCATGCACCAATTTCTTCTTGGAAAAGATTGTCAATCCAAATACAATGTGCCTTATGCAAGCACACATGCGTCCAACTGATATTAGTAATCAACCACTCAGAAGTTAATACAAAAGATGTCAGAAGTATAATCCCCAAGCCTTTGAACTCAATCCAGATATGTTGTATCTTGTCCAAACACACGTGTCCAACTGATATTACTAATCAGCCACTCAGAAGTTAATGCAAAACATATCAGTTGGATGATCTACAAAACCTTTGAACTCAGTCAAAATAAAATGGGCCCTATCCAAACAACATGTGTCCAACTGATATACAGCTTATCTCAAAGCTAGGTATCTCATATTGTTCAAAGCTGAGTAACCAAGTAGAAACCATAGTGTACAAGCAGTCTAATACTACTGATTGAGAACTCTGCCTGGGTGAAGCATATGAAGAGGTATACAAATAAGTTGAAATCAAAGACATTTTCTGGCAGGGACTACTACATTATGTAGATATATGTGGATAAAATGTCAAGCTAGTCATAGTAATCAGGAACTCACATAAGGAGAAAAATATTCTTCGAAAATGACATTGTTTCTATCAAAGATAAAAAATGGGTAGCTGAATGTTTGTGGATATGTGTGTGAGCTTGTGTGAGTATGTGTCTTCATGAGTGCCTTAAACTATTGAGGAATATAAAATATATATCTAAAGTAACTTCTTAAAGCATGGCAAAAAAAGCAGGAAATTAAAAATCAATGCAAAGAAAAACAACATGTACTTGGTATGAAAGATAGAATGGGGGAAGTGAAAAATAAAACTGCACAGAGAAGACCAGAGTAGCTTGGTTGAAAAATTCTTTCTTGATCTTGTTTCTGCACAACAAATTATCAAAAAACAAGTCTCTCTATGAAGTGGCGAAATTAATATCATTTACTGTAAAATTTTGAAAAAATACCAAAAACCAAGTACCTAATTGTTCTTCCAATTTTGCTAAACTTCACTCCAGGGCCACAAATCTCAATTGCACTATCAAGGCATTTCTTTGCGACTTCAACCAGTCGTCTACCTTCATTGTCTACATTTCCAATCATTAATGTTTCACATGTATCACCATGAAATCCATTTTTGAATGTCTGTTAGAAAGTAGAATGAGAATGTCAAAAGCATCATTTGTCCCAAATGCCAAATTGTTAATTGCAATGTACAGAAATGAGAATGAATATGGACCTCATGAAAATAGAATTCTGGCCCATAGACAGTGGTATCTATGGTTCAAAAGTGATTTTTGTTGAACTGCCTGCATTAGAACAAATCTTCAAATGATTCAGGTCTCTAAAAAAACTAGAAAAAGATACAATCTGGTTTCAAGACAAGGCATATCAATTCGAGTTATCAAATTATAAGTTAACAAGGATTTTAGTGAAAAATTAACATTTTCCTCACAATATGGATTTCTTTATTGTCATTCATATTTGATAATTTATTTCTAAACTGTGCTTTCCATCATATGAGTCACTTTCTAAGATGTAAAATACTGAAGTTCATTGTTGGCTATCATGGCAGTGTTTTCCAAAAAAAACAAAACTCTTCTATGTAGAATCTAATCATTTCAACTCATGTGTATAAAACCTGATATATGCCAAAATAAATTGCTAATTATGAACTTAATTGTGTCTCAGGAAATGGACATGTGCATTCTGTATAATTCTTTCCAATGAATAGTCAGTGCACAAATGCACTCCATCTTATCTCAACACACACCGTATTCCTAACTCTACGGTTCCAGAATAACCAACAAATTAAGGACTAAAATACCTTCTGAAAAGGGAAATTAGTTTCCCAGTAGTACATAGTACAAAAAGCTATAAATACTTACAGATACATCTACACTTATAATATCCCCATCTTCTAATGGCCGTCTATAAAAGAATAAAGGGACATGAGTTATTTGAAAATAACAATTAAAATATAACCTCTTGAACATGCTCCTGGAAACAAACTTTGCAAAGATTTTGCAGGACTACTGTCAAGTAAATAATTTTGAAAACTAAAACAACTGCATAAGATCTATGCATATTTGTGCTCATGTCAGAAAAGATCCATATCCCTTAGTTTTCCATCATTTTCTATTCATGATTATCCTTATACTATGCCCCTCCAAACAGGTACTTAAGCAGATCAATACAAAAAGTTGTCTGATATTGCAAGGCACTAGCAAACTAGATAAATCCTAATACAGTATCTATTTAGCAATAATAATAGCATACCATTTTCTACTTACTCATCTGGTATCCCATGGCAGACCACATTATTCACAGAAGTACACAAATCCTTAGGAAATCCACGATAATTTAGAGGTGAAGGATAAGCATCAAGTTTGAAACACAGCCAGTGTGTCAAGTAATCCAATTTTTCTGTTGTAACTCCAGCCTAAAAAATGAAATAGACTATACTGCACAATGCTCAATCCAAGGAGTCAAGCTTAGGGTGGATCCTCTTTTTGAATTATAAAAAACCCAGAACTTTGATCCTCTGTAAAAACAACATAATAACAAATAACTACATAAGTTTTATCTAAATAGGAACTTTTATGCAAAGAAATCTAGATCCCATACCTTTATTCTGTGTTTTAAAATCCACAACAATTTTCTAGTAGTGGCACAAGCATTCCTCATCAGTTCTATTTCCTCTGGTGTCTTTGGTTTGATTCTTTCAAATGAAGGTGGCACAATGCCAGTCTCAGCATAAGGTGGTCTGTCTATGCTAATTGGTACTTCTTGAGCTTCTTGAACATCTGTGGGGCCTTCGATGATGCTGTATACAGGCCTCACTGCTGAAAATTTTAAGCCTCTGTTGACAAGCTTGAAATTATTTCTACAAAATAGGAAAGAAATCCACAGGAATATGTATTCTATAAAAATTGATAATCTTGACTTTGTTGCCTAGTGTAAATTGCACAACATAGAACTATTTGATGCTTGCAAATTACATGGTTTGTACACACTCTTTTAACTATCCAAAACTTTTCCAAAGCCAAGTTAACCAGTTTCCAAAACCATGACACACACTTTGTTTCCATTCTGAAGCCCAATAAAAATGGAAAAATACTATTTTCAGTGCTACATTTTATGATTTTCTGGTGGATTATGTTTTATATTATAAATAGTAAAATGAACATACATAAAACATATAGTATTTAATATATCCATTCTAGCAATTTTCCCAAACAAAAATCCAAAAAACTTTCCACAGCCATTGTGAAAAGTTCTCTTTTCCAAACCTTTCCAGGCCCTGGAAAATCACACTATAAATTTCAATAACTTTCCAAAACTTTTCAAAACCCATACAAACCCTGAAATTATGATTAACTAGTAACCATTCATAGTCTAATGGCTGTGCTATTTGTAGGAAATTAACTCAAATCCTACAAATATAAGTCAATTATTACAGTTGGAAGGACATTCAGTCTTAAAATGAGCCACAGTAGAGCTCTGTGAGAAGCATACTTAAAGCTCTAAATCAACTCTTACTTCAGCAAGACAGAACTAAAAAGGTATACTGTGACTACCTGGGCTTCTCTACTCAGTATGCTAAGTTGAGAGCAGATCAAAGAGTACCTTCTTCATATTTCAGCATTACTTTGGCTCAACTAGATCAGCTTTCTTGTTTAGTTCAGTCATACATGTAAATAATGATAACACTCAAAGGTAGCAATAATAAGGCCTTAACTTCACAATTAAACGCTAAAAACTATATCTTATGTTCAAATGACAAATGCTGATCTAACATAGCAAAAATAATGCACTAGGTGTGAAGTAACTGCTCTTACGAGCTGTTTCTTCACATTGAGTGCATTACTTTTAAGATCTTTGATCCGCTCTCAAATAAGCATGTTGTGGCACTTCTTTGATTCATTGGCAAACATCTCTATAAATTCTCAAATTTGAACAGTTTCCTGATGATATATAAAGTTTATAATACACCACCAATAAATGTCTGTTTTACATCCATATTCTCCATGTTTGCCAGAGAATCGAAAAAGGCACAACATCCATCTTGACTTAATTATTATCCAATAATCTCTCTCCATTTATCACATCATTCTTAATCAATAAATTGTAGCCACACACCCAAACCCCTTGTAAACGACATACCCTAACCATTTTTATATCCTAAGCCTACAGGACCCTTCCAAAGCCCCAACCCTTTTCAAGAGGTACGGTTCTGCATAAGCGCCATGCCGGCGCCGGCATGACTAAATTTGTACGGTACCTGGTTGATAATTATTGCATAGCAGTCGCAAAAACATATAGACGAAATAGTCTTACCTTCTAATGATATGAGATAATAATCGCATTGTAAAAGAACATTCACTAGGGTTACTCTAACAAAACTAAGTTGCACTAGTTAAAAATGTAACCAAATGAGCGGCCTCGTTGTGCCTTAACTCAGCAAGAGGCTGTATTGGAGTTCCCGCCGAACAAATCGTACTACTTTTGAGATCTAGGTAACGCAAATCACGTTCTCGCCGGCACGTCTCTACTCTTTAACATACTAAGTGAATGCAATGTGTATACATCATATATAATGAGGTCCATTACAAGTTCATCAAAACCGGGGGGGCTCTGGCCCCCCACTTTTTTGTGTAACATAGTATATTTCATTTTTTACGCCTTTTTTCCAGAAGAATGTGCCATAAAGGACTATTTTCCAATTTATTCGTACATCAAAAGTTTTGAAAGTGATGCGCCCACACAGTCAAGATTACATCCCACCATCGGGGATTGTCCCCGATTGCTTATGACTTATAAAAACCGTACTATCGGCGACGATCGGGGATCAATATGTTTGACTTTCCAGATGGTTCCCGACGAACAATAAAAAGAAACAATAGATTGCAAGTTGTTTTGTTGGAGATCACGTTTCTTGTCACGTTGGGAGAGTGAATTGGAGTGCATGAACCAAGTAGATGATAACCTCTAGCCTGAGATTACAAGAATCTAACGAAGAAAACGAAGATAATACTCTTATTATGCCAACTGCTAAAAGGGTGTAAAACCTGCCCTTCAATTTCACTTCACGCACCTAAAATAGCTTCTTCGCTGCATTTTCTTGTGTTGGAAAATACGCTGTGTATTCCCTCAAAGTAAAATTATGGATAAGGTATGCGTTTTTCGCCTCTAATTCTCTCAAAGGGACGCTGTACACATGCAATGAACCTTCCCGTCCCACTCTCGGAGCTTTGGCGCCATTACATGCTCTTTGTTCATCGGGGATGATCCCCGATCAATAGGAAGTTCTGTATTGGTGATGGTCACCGATGAATTACGATATATGAAAACCAGGCTCTGCTAGGCTTGCCGAGAATCTAAAATACTGAGGTGGGAATAGTACAATAGGCATTTCAAGAATCCTGTTGACAAGACATGACAAATAAGCAGAATAACGAAATCAGAAACGAAACCAGATATTTTTATCGGTCAAAGGAAAATAAGAAATACAATGAGTAATTTGTTTACATAATAAGATGATAATGTCTTATGGAACTGATATTTTGAGAGCCATGTAAGGGACATGTTGAATTCAAAATTACTGCAATGGTTGAAGCATACAATAGCTATCGGAAGTTCTATAACATAAAAGTGTAACTTTCCATAGGGATTGACATGGCATCTATGAGAGATCTAAATCAATTGACGAGAAACCGGTAAGGCCGACATCATTGACATGCCTGATAGTTTTAACAATGTACTTAAAATTAGCTGTCCAGATGGAGAGTAAACATATCACTGCATTTCGGCTAAAGCATCATGGTAAATTTTGATATCGTTTGAAAGTGTCCTACCAATTTAAATATCACACCAATACCCAAAAGACTATCATTAAGTCGTGCGATCGCACTCTCACGTACTGGTGCACACCTCTTGCATTCCCCTAAGCACGCTTTTTTCTCACTACTGCTTATTAACTAATCTGTTTTCATATTAAAGTCCAGAAAATTCCTTATGTGACACAGGGTTAATCAAGAGTCTATGCAAGTAGTTCAAAGAGGTGAGCATTTTATGAATCAAAGAAAAAATACAGGAATTAAACTTAATCAAGAAATAAGAGGCTCTGGAACTATCACTTTTTAATAACATTGTGAACAAAAAGCACTATATCGCTCCATCACACGCCTCCCAATGCCTGGTAACTTCTTCCCCGAAAAACTTGAACAAGCATGAATCACATAAAACAAATAATCATTTAATCATTTAAAGCTCAGAAGAACGTCAGCTAAATCTTTTGAATTCATCTTTCACTTAAGTCACTAAATTTCAACTTCACCAGACAATATAAGCTTGAATGAAAAAGGTTGAAACTTATGTCCAAGACCTCCGTAAAACTTGCTTTGAAACTCGACCCTTGAAAAGACATTAATAGAGATATGATTAGCACGACCTAGTCAATCTAAATAAACTCATACATTCAAATGCAGCTGAAAACTGAAATATATAGAGCAAGAAATACAAGTGAATGCAGAAGATCGCTAACAAAACCGTTCCAAGACTATTAGGCACAATGGAATGAAAATGAAAGTGACAATTTTCACCATCTGCAACAGCACAAATTTCAGCCTATCTAAGGGCAAAAATCCTCATAGAATAGTACAACTTTGACTATGTAAACAATGCTGGAAATGTGCACCATTGGCAAAGTCAAGGGTACTATAATAAGATATTGCACTAGAATCTTATATATAACAAACCACTTCTGAAGGGGAGAGAATTCAAAATCAAATATTCCTGACGGCTATAAACCTACCAGTGTAGACGGAGTGTGTGCAAGAAAGCTGAAAGCCCTTCCATTATCAAGAGAATGGCTATGGTTAACACTGCAGGTAAAGACAAAATTTGTCAGAATTTGTACAGTAACATGACGTAACATATATATCAAATTAAATATACATAGAAAATTGTAGCTATGACAAAATGCTGGTCTACCTGAAACAAGGTCAAAAAGACTATTCACACAGTACTATCCATATAAAAGGATAACAAGAGTCTTGGCATCTGCGTTTGCAACCAGATTGAACACCAATTTTAAACAGTGAAGCTGTTGGCTTTGTACATAGGTATATAAACAGTCAACTAGCCTTACTCTTTAAACACGTCAGTAAATAAATTCTAATTATATACTGATTCAATTTTAAGAGAAGGCATTATTGCAAAAGAGTCCATTATAATATGTAGAGAAAGACTTATTTCAATATGTCTTAGGAATATGAGCAGAGACCACTCGTTATGAGCCTCATTCATGCATATAGAGTGAGGTCGGTACTCACTTCTAGGAGGCCTCCATTTTACTTTAACTGCAAATAGAAAATGATAATTCAACTGCAAAATATTACATTCACATACCTGCCCAGAAGCTAAATAGAAGGACTATTGCAATGCCACCAATTACTCCTGTTCTTTTCAAAGCCAACTTAAAGACCATGTTCCACAACACTTCTGATAATTCTGTGGAAGAACCAAGCGCTAACTTATATATATTTCTGAATCATTTGCTAGAAATTTTAAACAAACAAAAGCTCCAATCTAGGAATATAAGAAGAATACACCAGGATTTTCTCCTATTCAAAAAAAAGATTCAAAAATCATCGTCTTGGCTAAGTAGCAATAAGCTTAAGAAGCTAGTTTTCACACCACAAGTACTAAAAACCTTCTCTAGCAAGTAACCAAGATCTCTGTACTGTTGTATGATTTCCTTGATAAATATGCTATCAAAGTAAACTCAAAATACATTCACCAATAGAACCAAGCATTGTCCAGGCCTAGATAAAATATTTATGTGTCTGGGAACCCTAGGTTGTGGAAAATGTGCCTGACATATCAAAAAAGTTTTCAAACATACGATATATACTGCTACAGCGACCATTGATTAATTATCAAGGATTGCCTCTTGAAATTAAAGAGCCTTCAGGCGCTTTCGGCAACATAGTTGATAGCAACATCAGTGGTGGACACTTTGATATTTTTTGGGGAGGGGGGTGAAACCCTCATGAAAGCCAAAGCGTATACCACTACTAACGGATATTTTTGCAAGTCTGAAACTAACGGGGGGCAAAGCCTCCCTAGCCCCCCTAATGCCCCTCACTGTGCAACCCAAATGCAATTGCAACGAATCTACGAATGACTCCAAATTCTGAATTACGTCAGCAGTTCAGGGAGTTTTCAGGGAGGTTTTGTCAACACAGTTGAAACTAAGCAAAAAGAGGCTCGACAGTCTTCAGCTTATCCGGACCTTCGTTGATTCAAAAAAGGCTTTATTTTTTGGCGTAGAAATGATTGTTTATTCAATATGCGTTGTGTCTGTTACCATCTCTGTTGAATCCATAATTGAATCCTTTGTTTCTGTTTATGAAAACAGAATCAATACGAAAAGACTGATAACAGAGGAGCGTGTTCACCACGAAATGCTTGTTGCAATCAATGGCACAAAACTAGCCCATTGCGACAGTTTAGTTAAGGCCAGCATGGAAAACTACTGGAGGAATTTTAAGCATTAAGATTGTTGGCACTTCACTAGGAGATCTGAAGGCATCAAGCCACTTTTTAAAAAAATCTATTGACAAACTCACAAGGCAAAGCCCTGATTTGACATCTATGGTGTAACAGATATTAAACAAGTTTACGGCATTCTTGCTTCTCTTGTAATGTTAGCTTCAAATTGTGAAATAATATATGACTTTTGAAATTTAAGGTAAAAGTCACTGCTACGATAAAAGTACATTCAAATTTAAAAGTTATTTTAGTAAGTGGACGTATATCACAATATATTTCAAAATGTGCCTGCTAGTGCCTGGCTGTCACAAAATGTACCCGGGAACCAGGTTCCCAGGATATATCGAGGTCTGGCATTGCCATTCTGATACTTAAAAGGCACCTATATATGGATAGGCGCAGCTAATATGGAGCTGTATTTTTATGAGATGGTGTAAATATCCATCTACAGAAGCTGTTCAAACTAAATGAATGACATGCACATTGTCCCGCTCTGCTAAGAGCATAATAAATATCATATAATATCTAGTAATGCATAGCATTCATTTATAATGCCCTCTAAATTCAACACTTACGTGCATGTGCCAAACTGAGTGCCCATAATCGGAGATAGGACGCAGTATTTGAAATGCATCCCAAACAATACTCGATTGTATGAATTGTTTGATGAATGAATACCTCTCCAAAGTCAAACTTGAATAACAAAGAGAATACTCAATTTCATTTATAACATTATAAAAAATGGTTCACACCTATGCATTTTATTACTACTTCATTCACCAAATCAATTATCTAAGTAAGTTTGCTAATTAAGGATAGTTGAATACCAAAAGAGATATGTAATCACCTACTCATCCAAATACAGAAACACAAGATCACTGTTTTCATGAACTACAATGTTCTCTATAACTCAAAGTTGAGCGTGCTGTAGTTGGAGGTGCTCAGAGTTGCCAAAGCATGTCATTGCATAAGTGACTACACAATACTGAGCAACAGGTAGTGGCTAAGGACTATCGGAAAGCGGGTGAAGTCATGCGCAGTAAGAAAAGTAATTTTAATAAAAAAGCAGGCTTCTAAGCCACATACAGCAAAAACATCCATATAAAATGAATGTAATCACACATGGCGGTTGAAGCAATAACCTATGACACAACAACAAACAATTTTCTAATAAATGTAAAAAATACAAGCAACTGCCACTAGGTGTACCTCTTCCTGCTTATGTTCCTCAACATCATGTTCCACATCTTCATGATGAACAAGCTCTCTATTGTCACTGTCATCTCCCAACGTTTCACCATTATTGAGACCAATGTGGCTCTGAGAGCCAGTCTTACTAACTCTCTGAAAAAGTACAACTAGATGTAGCACATCATTTACAATGTAATAACAACTGGATCTCATTCTTTAGGCTAATCAATTAATGTAAACTTCTATTGCATCATTCAGGGCTCATGCCGTGGTGAGAACATAAAATTTAAGGACTTTTTTAAGGAGTGTTTAAGGACCAAACAATAAACTCTAAGGAGTATTTTTTGTGTGCTTCCTTGATAAAATGCAAATCACTTTCTGCATGTCTTCTTTCCACTATTAGAGTTCGAAGGTTGTTAATTAGAAGTAAGTTTTTAAGGAGTTTTTCAAAATACACGAAGTAAATGAGCTATGAATATTTTTGTAACAATTTTTGTAAATTTGTGTCTCTATGTTAAGTGTAAGTCTTAGGGTTGTTATGTATTTCCATGCACCTTTTGCTTTTGTCTTGTAATTGTTTATTATTGTAAATCTCATGAGAATAAAAAACGCATTAAACGAGTTTCTAAGTGCCCTTAAAAACGCAAATTACATATACGGAGCTTCTAAGGAGTCTATGGAGTAGCACAAGCCCTGATCGTTATATCATTCCTGTCCTTGAACAATAGAAACAATGGAATTCTCTGCACATGCATCGCATGTGTGTTGAGGCAGATGTGCATTCTGCATACGGCTTTTTGTTCAAGCATGAGTGAGGAACTGCAAACTTTTAGATAAAATTCAATAGGATAAAATGAACACACGTAATACTGCATGAATTATCCCACCGTTTCTACAAAATCATGCAATATACACAAGATTGTTAGTACATTTGCATGTCACAAACTAAATTCAATAGCTAGCTTTAAGGCCGGTTTCCACTTAAATGAATGCAATGATTCAGCCTATTCGGCCCGTTTTGGTGCATGCGTAGTAGGTTCAAATGTGAATTCTCCTTCGGCTGGCCTCAGCTGAATCAGCTCAATGAGAAGTTCAAATGGTTTGAACTTTTCCATCGACGGATAATCCCCTGGCTAATCAAATACCAGATAGCACTAACGTCACAATAGCATGCAGGCAATATTTACATTCCAACAGCATGCAATGAATCAACTCGAAAGGAAAGATTTAGTGTCCCTATATATACTTCCACCTAGCCGGGATACACTGGCTGCCTATAGAAACACATACAATTCTAACTTTGCATATGCATTAGAGCTTTACCCCGTACTGTATTGCCGGGACATTTTGACCCCCTCTTGGCAAAACAGGATACCCCGCCTTGCCAGGCTGTATTTGATGTCACTGCGCATGTGTAAAACTCAAGATCTCCATATACATCACAAAATGGACGATAAGGAGCAATTTGTACGCGAGCACATTGCTCATGAGCAATTTGAGGCAGTTCTTCTTAAGGCCTGTTTAAACGATCCAACATTTCACCGAAAATTTACCCAACGTTGAGGTTGGGTGAAATATTGGATCGTTTGAACACCATGTTGTGTCACCAAACATTGACCTTTCCAATCTTGGGTGAAGTTTGATTCTAGTGGGTGATTGTAGCCAACAATTCCATTGTTTTCAAATGTTGGATGAAATGTTGGGTCGTTTGAGCAAATCAACAAACATTGTTGGCATTGCGCATGCGTTCTCTCCTATTTGCATTTTGATCGTAGTTCCAAGTCTCAAACGCACAGTTCCTTCACAGAGTATTCAAATTATAACCTCCATAGAAATGTTGGATGAAATATAAGATGAAATGTTGGGTCACTTGAACACCTCTCCAAACATTTGTAAAATTTGTTGGCTGAAATGTTGGATCGTTTAAACAGGCCTTTATAAAAATGCAAATAGAAAAAATGTCTCGTCTGGGCTAGATACCCCGGCTAGGTGGGATATCTCGAGTAGGTGGAATATCTCAGCTAGGTGTGATATGTCGTCTATGCAGGGTCATGTATATAGGCCCCATGGAAATGGCGAGTAGCAGTACGGAAGTACTACCTTATCAACCACATAATGCAGCATTTGAAGAGGCTTTTATGGAAGATGTATGAAGCTTATGATTTTTGTGACATCCTTTAAGCAGGGGTTTCAATGACAATCAAGCGAAGGACAACACTTCTCAAGTCATTGGTTTGGCACATATTTACCTACATCATCCCCTGCAACAAGATATTGTAGAGTGTGAAAGTCTATTGAAACATTCCGGGCCTCTACGTTCTAATAGGCCTTCACACTTCCCGGGGCCATTGATTTATAACTCAGGTACCGGGGCCATATTGACAAAATAAGTAGGAAATTTCATATCAAAATTCGAGCCAAAATTTCTATCTACAGAATTAAGTTTCCATGTAAATTTACTTCAAGTAGTTCAGTGTTGCTCTCTTCATGGCTATTTTACCTTAATCTATCTGAAAAACTTGTTCTTGAACAGTTCTTTAGAGCAATCCATACCCCTCTCCAGGAAGATTCATGTTCCCAATTGTCCTTTGAAAAGTTTCATGTCCTCCCGACTGTAACATGCCTCGGTATCCAGGGTTGTATTCTAATTCCATAAATAGGTTTTCATTTCTTGAATTAATGAAATGTTGTTCTCCCTATTTTCTGTCATTCCTCTGTACAAATGCCTCACTCATACTCAACTTTTTTAATGGCAAAATTGTTGTTTGTCTCCATGATAGCACCATTCTCCCATGTTCATGCGTCACAGGAAATCACAAGTCAATAGCTGACAGAGGATAGCCAAATTGGTGTACTCGTCTAAGTAGAAACTGCCTACCCACCCGGTCGAGTGGGCCTAATTGGCCAAATCGGCGGATTTGTTTAAGTGGAAACCGGCATTTAATGACTGACAACTCACTTATGATCCACAACAATAACTAATCGATGTCACCATACCTCTGAATCCTGTTTTGCTTTATGTCTCAAATAGAATGGCTTTATGAGCAACATCCAAGGTACACTGAGTACAGCAACAACAACGAGGAGTGATTGTACAGCAGCCTAGGGAGAAATGTAGCTAGAATATATGACAAAGAAAGCTTCTCCTGACTGAAGAATTATCTGTTCACTTCAGAAAATTCCTGCTGACAAGAAATATTTCAGTTGATTTTAGGAATTACTGCTCAACTTAGAAAGCTCTGTAGACTCTAAAAATGTGTATTGAATTCAAATATATGTCTATCTAGAAAAAACAGTTGGAAATGCTTGTGAATAACTAGCATTTATATAAATATTGAAACATATTACGCTGAATTCTAATGGGGAGGATTTTTATTTTTGTGCAAGATCTGACATCTAACAAGGGCCTAAATCAAAGACAGAGCTCTATCAAGATAAAAGAAGACACTAAACTGTATAATGATATCCCGAGACTAGAATAAAGCAATGAAATTAGAGATAGAGGGTATTTGTTTTCACCAATTTAGCAAGGAAGATTAAGACATCGCAAAATATGTATGCAAAGAAGAAGGAAAGATCACAAAATAAATATCACCCAAGAGGTAAAGCTAATATTGAAAACAACTACCTGGCCTGCATACAATTGGTCTGAATCCTGGACTTTACCAAATCTTAGAAACATGCCAATAAGAGTTAACAGCAAACTTGGAAGCTATAAAGTATAGGATTTCAATTTACTATGGCTTTCAGCTTCATAATATATAAGAGGCATCGCAACAGATACCCTTATTCTTTTTTTTCAAACTTCATATAATTCAATCAATACTACAAATACAATTATACACCTCTCTAATACTAGGTAGTGCACAATTGGCTAGTCTGCTAATAACAGTTAAAACTAAATATGGTAACAATTATAGGGGAAAATACAACAGTAGAATAGGGATAGTGATGTAAATTTGAAATCATTAAAAGTTTAATAAGTTTGGACATGTCCATTGCTTATTGCGTCTGCAATAAATCTAGTAAGAACATCTGATGGCAATATTTGATGCTTTCATGACAATGTTGTTCTGGACATTAGCGTGAAAATGCAGATCTTGAAGCATTTGTAAAAGGGAATCAGAAGATGCGCCAAAGATGCCAAGAGCACTCATTGAGAGTTTAACAAACTTAATGCTGGTGTAGTTTGTTCTAAGGCTATTGAAAAGAGGATGATATTTTGGTAATTTGCGGTCACTATTGATTGTAATGTTGGATTCAAAACCAACCGTCAGTTCTAGCATATAAACAGAAGTATCATTGAGTATAGGGACAAGATCAGGCCTGAGAGAATCTCCAGTAACCAAAGAAGGGGGTGGGAGAGAAGGGAGATAATACTACTATTTCTGAGGAAAAGGAAAAACGAAAATAGAACATAGTAATTTTCTCTGACTTGCCCCTGATTTTCCCTTGAATTCTAACCTGTTTCCCTTGATTCAATGTTGGTCTTGAGAAAATATCACACACTATGCTTGTCACAATGCGAGGCTATTTAAGCAAGCCTAAGCCTACTTGAGCAAAGAAACATGCTTTAATTTCATCATAAAAAGAGAAACCCACAACTTCATTAATTGCAGAATTTGTTTTCTAGCTATTTTTCAGCATATTGGGAAACTACTTTACTGAAGAAACAAAGATTAGCAACTTCCCTGATACTTCCCTGATTGTCCCTAGAACTATTTGGATTTCCTGATTTTACCTGATATTTTTTTGGGAAAAATGCTTTTTTCAGATTTTTCTGATTCTCCTGAATTCCCTAATTTCGCAGACTACTCTAGGGAATATAGTAACGAAACAAAGACATGCACTCATAAAATGAAAGTAGGCCAAGCTTACACGTTTGGAATGAATATTGAAAGAAATCCATTTGTAGAAAATTAAGATGACCAGGTAACCAAATATACACATCATGAACAGCACCTGTTAGAGATAAAGATGTGAAGAAAAATCAAGACAGTTAAATACGACTTGATGCAAAGAAAGTGCTTAAAATGCAATAGGTGCAAATGTAAAATTCTAATACCAAAGAAAAACTATTGAGATGTGCAAAAATGCTACTGTACCAGCTGTAAATGCAGTGATGATACCTGCAATAAACTCATACAGATGGTACCCAGCTGTCAAATATACTCCACATGGAGCTCACTACATTGAGGGTGTACATACAAATGAGACAATATACAAGAAAGATATTATCAAAAAATGAGCAGTATAGATGTTGCATTGCTAACAGAACATAGACCAAAAAAGAATAATGTATGAATTGCATCATACATACCTGTGGAATAAACTCACAAACGATATTGATTGGTTTATTGAAGTGCCTATAGAAGAAAAGCAATTTGATCAATAGTAATTATATGTTACTTAGTATGTTATATAATATGTGATCATTGATTACTCAATCAATGATCACATATTATATAACATACTAAGTAGCATATAATAATCACAAATAGCTACTAGTTGACTCTATATTGTTTCTTGGATCAATATTCCAGTGGCCTTTGTACAAGTGAAGAATAAGATTACTGAGGCAAATCATCAATACAAGCAATGGAGATCATCTAAATAGCCCCACCTCTGCTACTGAGCAGCTGCTATCTAAATATAAATATCAACTAGGAATAAATACCTGTGATTGAAAAGGCTGAGGATGACACCAAACATCATATGGACAACACCAAAGATGATTGATAATTTCATTTTGAATGAGTTTACAAAGCTCAATTTGTTGATAGCAAGCTGCCACACCTGCATAGTACAAAAGAAAGTTACTACCAATAAAATATAATTTTACAACAGAGTGAAATAAAACAAAAATTACATTAAAAACATAATAAGAGTGCTTTTATTGGGAAGATGGTATTAAAACTTATCAATTTCAGTTTTACTTACAGGATCAATGCCAAAGTAGTATGGTACTTCTCGTGCTGCATTTTCTGGCAAAAACATAATGCTTGGCACTTTCTTTTCTTTCTGCATCTCCAGATAATGTAAACTGAAAAGTATGTAAATTGTTGTTAAAAAATGCGAAAACCTCATAAAAGTAATACATTCCGAGAATTGCGGCTTCCATGATACACTCTTTACTTTGCCTATAACCCAAATTTTGTAAAAAAGGAAACTTCTAGAGTAAGATCTAATTCTCAGCAACTATAAAGATATCAATTAGAATACAGAAACTGGGAGCACCAGGGCACATAAAACCCTCACTTTTTAATAAGTGGTAAGTAAAGTGCCTACAAGGTAGCCCTCATTTGCCCATAAGGATGACCCTGAATGCATGTACTCTTCACCCCAATTTTTGAATGCTTCCTACATCCCTGAAATAGAGGAAATAGAGAATAATACTAAAAGCAATTACTAAGAATTTGAAGATTGAAGTAAGGCTCTTACTTGTACTTTGAGAAGTTAGAATACTCTGCCCATCCACTGCCAAAAATATTTAGTGACTTAGAGAAGCAGTCATTGTACATAAAACCAGAGTACACAGAAAACATGCCCATCATCAATACAATGTAGCGCCCAGCAAATATTGTCTCAAACATCTGTTTGATAAGATGGAAAAGTGGAAAAGCAATTACTATTCCATGAAAGCAGAATTATTATACCAAGAAATGACTATTTCAATGGCAAAATCTGAAAACTAAAAGAATCAAAGAAAATAACTCTTTTGTAGTACTACAAAAAACAATAACAACTGGAAGCTAGTTCATACTGCAATGAGCATTACATCTAAAACCCATCCATCCACTATTTTTTCAGGCTCTACTCTAAAACTTGGACCTATCTATGGGTGAGTTGCAACTAACTCCAAACTAGAATGAAATAAAGAAATACTTCATTTGTGATGGGACATTACAATATTCAACATTAAAACAAATGAAGCTGCAGCAGCAATATAGAGAGCTGGATATAAGAGAATTTATTATTAAGATAATTTAGCAATGCAGGAAATGCAATGGAAAAGATTACCTCCCCTCCTTCCTTGAAATTTGCTAGCTTCTTTTCATTCATAACAAGCCACAAGGCAAAAATGAACATTATAGTTCCATGTCCACAATCACCAAACATGACAGAAAACAAGAATGGGAATGTTATGATGGTGAACAGTGCTGAAAAAATAGGAATGCTATGTACAAGTAAAATGTAAAACAAATACACAAACTTCAAATTACAATTGGTCACTTTTTTGTCGAATTCTTACTTAGTTTGCTACTGCTAGGTAACTTTGGAAATGCACAGTTGAAAATAAGGCTGTTCTACATAAACATTTAAACCTAGTAGAAGCTTTTGACATGCTCCAAAATGATCAGGAGGAAAAGAATAAAAACTGGTACATATAAGATTAGTGAATTATGGTTGTTTTTGTACTGACTGCCTAACGCAATAAACCAAGCATTGTGATCACCTGGATTCACTTCCTGGTAATTGGCAACACCATATGAATCAACAATTGCTTGAAAACCAGATGTAAACTTATTAACCCTGTTGAATGTTGGTGGCTGTTGATTTGTATGCATTCGGTTCAAAATTGATGGAACAGATGATCCACTTCGCTCCTTTAAAACAAGAAAGCAATTGTCATTCAAAACATAAAACCTACCACACTTGTCAAATGAATTCTAATTAGCCTACAGCAACAGAAAACAATGCCAAGAAGACTAATTGCCATAATTGTAATTATTTACATGCAAATTAAATTGTAAAAAATGCTATTCACTGCCATCAAAAAAATGGCAGATATCACAAGCTCTGAATAGCTATCTAAATAGAAATTTCACTTTTAATATAACAGTTGAAATGCAATACTAATTTAAAGCAAACTGACTAAAACTAAGTTTCTTGAAGTTGGGGGACATGGCAAAAGTATGACAATCAAGACCACAACAAAGACAGTATAGATCTTTTTCTCCAAATACTCTTTCAGCTGGAAGGTGCTGAAGCATAATTAAACTTACTGTGCCTCTTTTGATTGCAATTTGGATCTTTTCGAGATCATCAACAGGACACCAGCACTCAGCAATCAAACACTTCTGGGTAACATCAAGGTTGAACATGTTCATTGTGTAATAGATTGACTTGATCTTCTTGACCTAAAAACAGAAAAGAAATGACTCTCTGGGCCACTTTTACCAATACCACACAATAGACATAAATAGTTTCCTTCAAATCAGTTAAATATACTTTAGGAAATAAATTTTTTTCTATTTTCTATACCTACTATTACAAGTTGTGATGATAATTCCATATGTCAACTGTCCTAAAATCTACTCCTTCACACAATATTCAAGACCACAAACAAGGAGGACTGATGTTAAATTATGCAAAATACAAGTGTGCATGACTGAAAGTATACAAAATTTTTAATCAACCAATCAAATCACTGTTACATTAAGATACGCATTAGTATACTGTTGCATATCTACCTTTATAAACCAGACATTTATATTCTTGGCCATTGTTTGAAGAAGACGGTGGCGATGGTCATGAGTTTGCATCAGTACCTACATTTGAATAATTAACAAGCAAATCATTACATTACAATCAAGTGAGAAAATGGCCAATACTTGCGAAGGCTTTTGGTCAAATGCATAGAAGGGATCAGAATCATCTTTGAATAACAAGACTTATCTGCACCAAAATATCAAATCTATAAGTAACTGAGAACAACAAGCCAACAGTGTTTTCAAAGCCAGCCATTGACCATTGCATCTGACAACAGCATCTTGATTTGCAACACCTAATTTCCCTTACAAAAACTATACGACCCTCCTTGAGGGCAAGGCCCTTTCAGCTTTGCAACTCTTACTCCAATAAATGAAACTCCTACTCCAAAAACTGTTGAAAGCACTGATATGACATTCCAAAATCAATCACAGCAACAGCTATCTATAATAATTTGGCACAAACCGTTTGAAGATCTTCTATCCTTGTCATTACACCAATAGCCATCTCCCTTCTCTCTGCTGGTGATTCAGGGCATGGATATAAAGTTGCCCGAAAACTGCAATATAGAGAAATGTACTTTTATTGGGTTATTTTCTAAATATTTCCAAAGTGCATATAGGCTTCTGATACAGAAGCACCAAAAGCTCTCTAGTGATTACGAGATATCTGACTCACTCTAGGGATATCTGACTCACTGTTCCTAGCTAATGCAAATTACTGGTGCAGAAATATTGGCAAGAAGCCAGTTGTAATTAATGTCTAAGTCAGGTGAATTCAATAAGTTGCTAATATAAATCCTATTGTCTAGAGATTCTGAGAACCAAATGTGGAGATGCCTGTAGAGTGAGTTCAAGGGTGGTTGGAGAATGTACTGGATTATCATTCTTGTAGAATGAATTTTGAGAACCAAAAGTTAAAAAATCATGCATAAATACAAATCTCTTTCATAGTTCCATCCATACCCAAAGACTTACTTTGATTCAATATCTTACCCCTGGGGTAGAAATAAGGAAAACATATGGTGTCTGACATTTTTAGAACTCTGATCAAAGCAATTTGATTTTTAAAGAGATTGTATGTGTCACTGTCAAGTTCTGACTCAATTGAGATGAAGTGCCTGGTGAAATGAAAGTTCCCATTGACCAAAGGGGATTGTCAGAAACTTTCAACACTTTTTGTCCCAGTGATACTGGCAGTGTGAGTATTTGTAACAGAAATTTCCAATGTCTGGTGGCTACTTCCACCCATGTATACCTGAGAAGTATTAATTGACATCTGCAACCCACACAACCTCTCCTAATAAACCTTTACACAAACTTTTTGTTAGTACACATGGTGATTTTTGATGAAACAAACCCCAAGAGCAAATACAGATTTGAGCATATGATAAAAAGAAAAGAAAATTAAGATCACCTCAAGAAGCAGTCCTCCTATAGGTGGTAGCCTATTGTACCCACATACGCAAACACTCATCAAGATAAAACATACCCTTCACAGATCTTCTTCACACGCATTTTCAGTTGATCTCCTTGAAAGAAGACTATAAAAACACACTTGTGCACTTCATCACCAGTACCAGGGTCCTCCAATGGCTCTTCAATTTCAGCTTGCTTGAAGAACACATTACCTCTACATGCACGCCATAGTAATCTCTCAAATGCAGGCACACGTTCTCTGGAGATTACACCAGCAACAAACCTGAAAACCCCATTCAAAGTTTAAGTTCAACATGAAGAAGCCAACTGCAGATGTAAACTTGGAGCAAGGCACAAAGCATGAAACTATACAAAGATGTTGATTTACTTCAACAAAGAGGCTAAATTTTCTGGCTTTTAATGCATTGTCAAAATCCTTCATAATCTGCTTTCTTGCCCAATCTATACTTTATTCTCATGCTAGATCAAACAGTTTTCCTAACCCAATCCTTCTTTATCAGAACATTTTTCAGGCAGGACAATTAATTCAAACCACTTTTGTTGATAATCCCTTACACAACCAATTCATACTATACAAGTCAACAATATATATCATATATCAACCAAATATATATATATATATATATATATATATATATATATATATATATATATATATATATATATATATATATATATATATATATATATATATATATATATATATATATATATATATATATATATATATATATATATATATATATATATATATATATATATATATATATAATGAAAAAGCGGCAACATTCTTTTGACATACATAACAGATTTTTTTCGTCCGAAACTCATCAGAGTATGAAAACATTGGTTAGTGTCCTAAAGGTTAACCAAAATATATATCCAGATGCAGTTACATGTGATAGAATGCATCTACTTATCCCCTAGAGCAGCCAATTAGGACCTATTAACCATTGTTTACTTCAAGAGTCCCAGTGAGAAAACAAACTCTTTTTGTCTACACAAGACTGGGTTTTGAGTCTTGATGTAAACAGATTCCAAAACACTTAAATGAAAAGACAATCTTGCTTGCCCAATGATCCAAAAATTGTCATCTGTATATGTTGTGGCGCATTCTGGATTTGAAATTAGGTGTTGTCCTATGGCCAACTCACAATTAGTTTTAGACTTGTTCTTTTACATACATGAGGTCGCTGTTCTCTTGCGGTATTACTTTTCTTCCTGATGCTCATGGGGACATGTTGTTTTATTTTCTGCTAGTCTCTGCATAGTGTGTCATACATAATGAGCTTCACATTGGCATTACAATTAATAATGACACAACTGTTTGAGTGGTAGGAACGCAATCTTTTTTAGCAGATGGTAGCATAGCTATTCATCCTATCACATGTAACCGCATCTGGAAAAATATTTCAGTTAACTTTTAGGTCACTATCTGACCTTTTCATACTCTGATGAGTGTCAGATGAGAAATAGCTTTTAAGTCTATCAAAAGAATGTCGCTGCCTTATCATGCTGTAGTAAAGTTCTGTAGTACCAACAGACTATTTACATACACACACACACACACACACACACACACACACACACACATATATATATATATATATATATATATATATATATATATATATATATATATATATATATATATATATATATATATATATATATATATATATATATATATATTCAGTTTTGCTTCCTATTCTCATAAGATTAGTCTTATCCACAATTTAATGCCCAAAATTAATAGGTAAAAAAACTACACACTAAATATAATGATGATGTTAAAAAACTTCATTATATATTTTAAAAAAATCAATATCCTGAAGGTCTAATAAATATTGGCAGTCAAATAGTATCTTGATAATGTTCATAATTCTAATAATTTTGAACTCCCCAAAGATACCTCTATTTATATTTTAACTACCATTTCCAAACCATTCAAATTATACTCCACATATGGTGTGCGTGCTCACATAAAATGCATTATAAGAATCTTCAAATTAAACGAGCATTTACTTTATTTATATCAAAATTTGATTATAGCTAAGGACTGTGCCACTTGTGTGTAGTTTATAAATCTACTTATGAAGACAGGACATAATTCTGTGAATGTTGGTGAAACAAGCCAACATTTATCCACTAGAGTGAGTGAGCATCTATTTAGTCCCATGTCTATAAGCACTTACAAAAAGTTCTAGTGCTTAATCCTAGATGAGTCTTATACTTGATGAGTCTTTTGAATCAAATAATAAAGTAGACTTACCCAAGCTGAGCCCCAGTGGAACTGGGTTCTTCAGCTAGTAAGACTTGAGTGTCACCATGTATGTCCTAGTGATAATGTAATATAAAATAAATTAACTTATGATCTGGATACAACTCACCCTAAACGACCTGCTGCAGTAGTGGCAGCAATCTCTGCATCACCTAATAAGGACATTTCTTCACTTGTTGTTTGCATACCATCCCCAATATGCTGGTGCTGGACATGTTGCTCGGCCTGCGTTAACATATAACTAAGGTAAGACTATGCTGAAGTTCATGCTTCTTACTTGTTTATCAGTAAAAACTGCTGTTTTGCAGGTTTATGATTTTAAGCAGCAAAATAACTATATGTTTAGTAGACTCCTAGTTCCTGTAATGCAAATTCAACTACTTAGCTTTTAAAGTACCAAAGGAGATTTTAAATGTTGCACATCCCTGATGGATTTGGGAAGGTAATTAAGCTCTCATAAAAACAGTAGTACAAGTGTTTAATTTACTATGAGAAGGGAAAGGAAAATTGATTTTAACTGAAGACTAATAGAATGCGTGGTGCAGCACATAAAAATAAATTCACACCAAACTTGAGACCTTTTCTCAAGAAAGCCAGATAAAGTAAAAAAACAAACAAACAAAGATGTGTACAGAATATATAAGAAGAAAGTAACCAGGAATGCTGACATCAATGTATTTACCACCAAACTTAAAGTACAGAGGAAATTACTTCAAGACTTGAGAAATAATGAAAATTTATAATAGGTATGTAATATTTATAACTCTACATTACTTGTCATAGCTCCTATGCTCAAAGTAAGACTATATTTAAGGTTTATTCTAATAAATTTATAATACAACATTTCTAACACAATTTGAAACACAACATAATACATTATTTTAGTTTTATTAAGTATTTTTATTGGTAATCCAATACACACTTATATCAGGAAGAGCACTACTTGTTGCAAAACCATGTACCGCAAAGCTAATGCTTTTATTAGAACCAGTTTTGATACACGCAGAGAAACTGTCCAACACAAGCAAGTACAACAAGAACAGGTGTAAAGTTTATTATTCTTTGCAGTAGATCCCATTACAAAAATGCACATTCACATAGACAAATGACAAACAATAAGTTATCAAAGACAAGTATCACTAAAAGAGTGCTACTAAGGAGCAAACACAACATCTTTACACAGAAATATACTAATTTATTTAATCTAGTAATGAATGTTCCAATCTTTTGTTATTTCAACAATTAAACAAATGTTTGTCAATAAATCAGAAATACATAGAATTGTAACAAGTAGCAACTTAAGGTATGGAAATGGTGGGTAGTTTTGGAAATCAGTCATTTAGATTATTCAAATAATAACAATGCCTTTAAAATCTATCCATAGGCTCTTGAGAATAAACAAATCTTACCTCTGCAAAGAAAGTTTGGGTTTTCCTTAGGATGTGCTTAAGCTCTGTTAGCTCCAAGAAACTTCTCTGGAGTGCCTCATAGTTAGCATTGCTATCTTTCATTTCATTCTCTAATTCTTCAAATTGTGCCTTTAACAGAGGAGAAATAAGTTGCAATTACATGGTAATATTATCAACTCTAATTATTGCTGACATATGAATCTAGACTACTTACTACACTTGACTGTTGACTGAATGCGACTCTATAAATGACACAAGCTAGTATATTGCTGCTTTTCTGTAATATCTAACATTCTTGCTATGTTTTCCAATCTGAGTTTGAGTTTTATTAGAAGCAAAGCTCATTAATTTTTATGAGCATGCAGGCACTGTTTGCAGGCACAAACTGTCCCAATTGAAACTCTACAGGCAGTTGTAATCTACATCTGTATACAACCCTCTGCTACATTCTATTTTTCCTGCAGGCACATTTCATCTTACACCTGTGTATGCAGACACAGACTACTTTTAATGACACCTGATTAGAAGCACGATATTTATTCAAGTATAATGTACACACATCTATAACATGCACCCCTAATTTTCCATCAAAAAACCAGTATGAAATTTTTTTCACTCTTTCTCTGCTCAAAACAAGGACTGTATGTAACAAAAATTGTTGAACACAGGTGGCCACAATAAGAAAAACATTTCTTAACAATGAAATGTAATCTATGATATTTTTCAACTGTTGATAGCAACATCTTTGATCAATAACTAACTGCACAAATAATATACCAACACATCTGAGTGTGCAATATCAGACCTTGTTTATAACAAACACCCAGACTTTGAATTCTTTGCAGGGTAGAAAATTCTGTGCAATAGACTAAAATAGCTATGGTACTTTGACTGTAAATCATTTTAGTTTGAAAATTACAACTAATACCTTACAACAAGCCCTACTCAACAAACTGTATCTAAAATGGAAAGCTAGATACCATACAGAATGAAATATAACTACCTCCAAGTCAATCATTTCCCTAGCATGTGGAGCATCCGGGTTCTCCCCAGTATCAACAGTGGGGATTTCTGCCTTCTCAATCTCCTTTTGTAGGAATCCTAGCAGATACAGAAAAATCCTTAGTAAATGATGGAACCATAAAGTGTCAGACAAATGAGAATAATTCTTTACACATCTCTAATTGCACACTGAGGCAAGTAAGGAGTAAGCAACTATCAGTTTCAACAGTGACCTGATACTTTATATCCATGGAATTCTTTAACATAAGCACTGGATGTAGAATTTCCTATCCAGACTTGCTCACTGTTGGATTCTATCAATAAAAGTTGTTTGTTTGAAATATACTCCAAATCATGACATCTAGACTAGTTTCATCTATATTAGATGTATATGAAACATCTGGAATGGAACTGTGAAGAATCTACAAATTATTCTAACACAGGGTTCACCAGACTATTTTTACAATAGACTGAATAACTGAATATTTATATGACAGGGTACCATTTTCTAATAAAAAAAATTTCAATCACAGTTCATGGGCCTGATATAGTGCTTTTGCAGGCCAGTTCCAGCCTCAGTCTATGTCATAAATTTTGCATGAGAGTCAACTCCAATGCTCTTGCTTAAGTATGATCAATGCTAGCTCCCTACATTCAAGATTCCAAGCATGATAAAAATGGATTTCTTTGCAAATTCTAAACTAGAAGCATTATAACTTAAAGTATAAGAGTTTTGAGAAAAGTAGCCTCATAGAGGACAGTGAAGCATGAAATACAGGAAGCTTGTTTTTGATTGAAATTGAGCAGTTGACAGTGCCACTGGCATGAACAATCTTTCACTCATGCTGTGGCTTATGCATGTGTGTGGGCATGTGCACAAGCACTTGCTTGTCTCCAGGCATGGACTGCAGTCTGCAGAGTGAAGTTTGGTGACCCTTGCTCTATAGTCTATTTTCTTCTTAAATGTTGGAAAGTGTGTGTTATTTCTGTTATCCAGAAGCATATTACTGACAACATATACATTTAAAAATCAAAAAATTGAGACAAAACAAAATGATTCTGGGACATTGCATATACCATACACATATGCATAACACTTCTACCAATTAAAGACAAATAACAAATACAGCTAAGTTTGACACCATGCCTTATAGAGGAATTCTGGGGTGACAACAATTAACACTGTTTTTAAAGAATGCATACTGGTAATAATGAACTAGGCATCCTTCTTTTGCTAAACTATCCAGGTAATGCTGCATCGATAAAACAAGGATACAAATCCTACCTTTCACAGCTTAACATGTGTGCCACCATTTTGCTGCGATTTCTGTTCAATTAAAGGTGACCCTCGTTTTCGTGAAGGGAATTTTGATGTCATCACCCAACAAATTAACTTGTTATCCCACAAATACATCTTCCATGCACAGATTTATTTATTTTTTTATATACAAGTTTCCATAAGTGTAACTATTAACCATTGTAACTGGGTATTTAATAACTGAAAGTGCATATTCCACTTAGTGTGGGTTAGGATGTTCAAAAGCAATCTGATAACTGATCTCTAAAGATGCCAACGCGTATGGTTGTTGGCTGCAATACTAAAACCGGTGTACACCCAAACATATCAGTCCATGCCCTGAGACATGTGTGATCACACATGCACATGTCCACACAAATGCAAAATCCCCTGCACAAGCAAAAAATTGCCTGTGCCAACATCATCATTAACTGTGCAATTGCACATGCCAAACAGAAACTATGTTGTGGCAACTGCAACACTAGTGACTGTCACTTTTGCTTTCATAACTCTTTTCTATCCTGCTCTTACCCTAAATGAAATATTTGACATGCTTCAGCAACAAGAAACTCTCTTTTGTGGATACACAAATCTTGGATCGCACATGAAAATCCAAATAAGTAAGAGCGATCACTCGTGCAAATGCAAATCACTAATTTCTTCCGGGCATGGACTGACATATCTACTTTCAAAATTCCTGATCCTTTTAGAATATAGACCAGAGTAGAAAGGAATTTTAAAATGAAACGGAAAAGGTCCAGAAATGGTTGTATTCCTTGAAACGTGGGCTTACCGTAGATACTTTTAAGTTTACAAAAGACAAGAGAATATGTGAAAAGAATGTTAAGCTTGAGATGTTTGGAGAAGATCTTCCAGCAGCCAAGTTGTTAGGATATGCGTCATCCTGCAAAAAAACTCAAGCAAAATGCAGTGCCTACAGAATTCCCTTACAGCAAAAAGCCAGAGAAACCAAGAACTTTGAGTGCAGAAAGAGTAATGAAGCGTGACAATAAACAGGTATGTCTCATAAAATTAATTCTGGCTGATGGTGACAACAGTCTATGGCCAAAACATTAATGTGAAATCATAGATAATTCGTGGGATAACAAGGTAAGTTGCGCGGTGATGACATCAAAATCATCTCCAAGAAAACCAGGGTCACCTTTAATTGAACCGAAATCGCAGCAAAATGGTGTCACGCATGTTAGGCTGTGAAAGGTAGGATTTGGATCCTTGTTTTATTGATGCAGCATTACCTGGGTAGTTTAGCAAAAGAAGGATGCCTAGTCCATTATTATCGGTATGTATTCTTTAAAAATAGCTTAAATTGTTGTCACCCCGGAATTCCCCTTTAAAGCATGCAAACCTTTTTGCATAATACTCAAACTAAGATAATAAAAAGGCAAGCTGCCTCTCTAATATTTCAAGTGCATTGCCATATGACATAAAGGCAAAAAATTGGCTTGAATATACTTCAAGTTCAACCAATTCTGTTGAGACATACTCAATTTTCTTTCCATTTCATCACATCTTCGTACTTCAGCCACAAATTTTCTTTGAAATGCATTAACATCAGGATTCAACTATGGCAAAAATTAACATCAAAAATATTGCATACTATTTGGAGTACTAGGCCTTTGTAAGGAATAGCTCAAAATATTAAAGTTTTGAAAAACAAACATATTTGCGCTTTATCTATTTTTCTATGTTCATAACTATCTGCACTGACAATCATGTCAGCTCAAACTTGCCTGTCCTTCTTATATTACATGGCTTCTTTCTTTATGCACATTAGATCTGTTACTTGTATAATAGCAAGTTTTCCTTTGCTTTCCTGTGGCAATATTTAATATCTTATTTAGCAAATAGTGAACATCATATTCAATGTGTAACAAATAGGCAGGTAGCCAAATTTTATTTAGACATGAATCAACCAAGGTGCATTTGCTTTGGCCTTAAGATCTCTTGCATGGAGTTAGTTTTCCTGTAAGCATGGTGGCTTGAAAATACCTTAACATATTCTCTTTGGAACATTGGCATGATAAAATGCAAATTAGGAGCAAAGTTCTTGTAATCATTGCACCTCAAGTGCTACTGGTGTACCTCTGGCATTAGTTCTACACAGAGTCAGGGTTGCCACTACTATTTCAGGAAAATATTCCCTGATTTTCCCTGATATTTTCAGTGAAATGATACTCATTTTCCCTGATTTTCTCTGATATTCTTAAAACCCATACTTATTTTTTATCATTTCATTGGACAGATATGAGGTATCTGAGAGCCTTGAACCTATTTTTGGCCGTTCAAATTTTTGGTTTCATAACAAAACAAAACTAGGCTTCAAAATTACTGCATAGAACAGAATGCTATACAGAAGGGTAAAATTTGGCAACAATTACACTCAACTGGATGCATGACTGAGCATGGAGAAAGTCACTGCTCTGAAATGAAACAATTAAAAACTTAAGAGTTCAAAGATTTTCCCCAATTTTCTAAAATTGTCTCACTTCCCCTGATTTTCCCTGACTGACAATAAAGTTCCCTGATCTTCCCTGAATTTCCTGATATGGTGGCAACCCTGGAAGTGCACTCTGGTGCATCAACAGCAATTCTTTCTTAAAATAACAGCAGAATTAAAAAATTTATCTGTAAATCAAGGCAGAATGTCCCATTTCACATAGGGTACTTACATCTCTGAATTCAACAAGGCCCTAAAAGAGAAGTAATATGACTTATTAAAATTTCTAGCTAAAATACTTGCTGCTGCTGGAATGCAAATGTTCACTCAGTCATCAGCAAATCCTATTTCATGCTTAGGAAAGTCAGTCGTCTTCTTTGACACATATTTAGCCCCGTAGTATCTACCTTGCCAAACCCCAACCAGGCCCTTTTGCATATTATATGCTATACATCGGGAAAGTCTGAATATCAAATTCTCCATACCGGCCAAAATTACTACGGCCAAAGCAAACTAGAAAAACAATAAGAGATGAACGTTAATCCAGTGAATTAAGATGAACCATTCTTAACTGCAGTCCATGATTTTTTCTAACTTTAGTTAATGGTTAGGTACTTAAAGTACTTAATCAGGTTTCTGTAAAATCATACCAATTCTCCAAGCTCGCTAACGCAAGCGTAGGCCGATTCTGACTGTAAGAACAGCTGACATAATGTCATCTCTTCCGAGCGAAACATTGATGCCATATTGAATCGCTAGAGTTCGCAACTTGGAAAAGTACAAGGAAATCCTGTAGTCTTGATGAAAACTACTTCTCTTTCTCTCTTGATATGTTGAAACTAACAGTTGCCAAACCTTTATCACAAGGCCAACTCCTTCAACGCTTGGGTCACCTGGGTTTGCGCATGCGCACGAAATTGGAAGAAGTCCACCGCCCTGTGAGATATGACCTTCCTGTGCAGTTAAGCAATTGAAAACAGGGCTGCCAGATTGGCTCTTTTTGCGCCAAATTTTACGATCTTGGTGTATCTTGAAAACCCTTTGGCTTCGAAAATCAGCTTGGTATCCTGGGGCTTTTCTCACCTCTTCTTGCTCTTCAGAAGTTCATACCAATTTAATGCAAAAACTGAAATTTTTGACGTTTTACATATAGTGGGTAGTACTAAACCAGGGGTCGCGGCGCGAGGATTTGAGTGGGGGGGCCAGAAATTCGATAAAATTTGAAATCTGCCCCACTATGCTTGGATGACAGATAAAATTGTGCGTCCCAAAGAGCTTTTGATACCCCCAAAAGCAGCCCTTTATACCTCAAATTATGAACAAAAATTTATAAATACATACTAACGAAGAACAGTAAAATAGACAAAATTATTTGGAGAGTTCAATAATTCGAAAAATGAAAAATTCGGGAGGTTTCTACTCAAATGCAAAATTCTGTCTAACGGTTATTCACTCATGTTTAATTTATTCAACTTGCTAGCTAAAAATGGATGCAAGATGATCTCTTATTTTAGCTAAAATAGTACCTTTTTATTTTGTCTCAAAAGCGCGATACCGTGACGTTTATGGAAGCTAAGAGAACAAAGCTTCTGATGTATTTTAGAAGCACAGGCTAACAGTTTAAAGCAGTCTGTAATAAAATTTTACTGTTTTTGTGTAAGCAATGAAGTTTTGTTTTGAGCTTTTCAATAATTAGTCTAAGAGTTTTCAGAGTCAGCAATAAGAGATTGCTTCTACTTTCTCTATGTCGTCTGCACTGCATTATCTTCGCTGACAAAAATCAAGGGGTATGTTAGAAGCAATGCTTCCTGGTAATGTTTGCATCTTATTACAGAAAATCCAAATAAATGGATAAAAGTTAGCAGTTGACATTATATACTTGATATAACCATCTTTTATTCTTAATATATAGAAGCTATAACAGGGAAGCTAAGACGTTTGGAATAAATTTTGCTCTTTCTACCAACTTTGGTATATTACTTGCTTATGTCATTATGAAAAACTTTAGCATATTCTGACGTTTGTCTAATCTCGGTTTGGGGCATTGATAACGTATGCGTCTGGCAACCCTTATTGAGAACAGAGGTGGCGCCAACCATCGCAGATTGGGGATGACTTTAGGTACCAAGCCTTGACATTATTACCCAATCTGGTTGCCACACCCATTTCAAAATCTTGCTAGAGTTACTTCATCCTAACACTAACATTTCCTCATCGAATTTGGGTGGATTAGACAACTGATCTTGGCGAGAAGTTAGGGGACAAGTCCCCCAGTTGCGGTGCCCACGGGGTACTGAGAGAACATGTCCCCCACTTCTCGCCATGATCAATTTTTTAATTCGCCCAAATTCAATGAAAAAATGTTAGCGTTGGGATGAAGTAACTCTAACAAGATGTTGAAAAAGGTGTGGCAACCAGATTATTTGATAATGTTTGGGCGTGGCACCCAAAATCCCCCTAGTCTGCGAAAGATGGCACCAGCTCTGGTCCCCCGCGACGTCGCCACTGATTGAGAAGGGGGTTGTATTATTCTTAACAATGAGGCCCCCAGGAGCGTCTGTGTTTCCATGTTCCATAGAAAAATTTCGAAAATATTTCTTATTCCCAAATTTTTTAAATGTTCCCTCAAAAGAAATGCCCAATTGCTCCCCAGAAATCACTTTGGTCCCTAGTTCGCTCTCCCCCCCCCGCCTAAGGTAAGCGCAGGCGTTCCTGAAATAAACAACCCCAATAATAATCCCCTAAATCTGTCACTGACTATGGCATTTCATGTAACTCCAAGATCCTTTAAGCAAATGACATTTATTCTTAATTACTCAACCCAATCACTGAACCCATAGAGTGAACGCAACCGAATGGGTTGTGGTTGTTGCATATAATGGACATGGACGGAGTTGCATTGATAAAAGACGAGTAAGTTCTTTTAGTATCATATCTCTATTCTCCTCTCATTACCTATAGATGGTATTCATATATCATCTCATTTTAGGTGAGCCATTTTTCCATCAAGTTTCACACCATGTCTTTCTAAGAAACAATTGCTCCATAGTGGCACCAGTACATTGGACATATGCTATTTAGGGGTGGGGTGACTCCCCCGAATGTGTGCGAAGCTGCAAGACTGCTGGTCATGCTTCAGGAGATTTAGCATGATAGTTTTTCTTTGACCTTTTTGTAGTCATAGTTGGTCTAGTGTTTACAAAATGCCCCCTAAATGACAGTCTGCTTGCCAGTATTGAGCAAATTGCTAAATTTTGCCTTTGATGCATTGATGATAATGTATATGTACTGTACTGTTATGTCACTTGTTGCCATTTATTCTTGAGCTCTATACAAGCTTTCATACATTTTTCTTGGTTGATAGGTTCATTTTGCAAAGGAAGCCAGAGTCCTCATTGAATGAGGGTAATTCCACATCATCGGCAGATCAAACTGAAATACATGCCTCTATTAAGGACAAGGATCATAGTGTAGAAGGCAACACCTCAGATACTCCAAGTCAGCAAAACAGTTCTAAAAGGAAAAAGAAAGAGAGAGGACAAAATAAAAAACGACCAAGAACAGTTCCTTTACAAAGGCAAAATGAGAGACTTTGTCCCAGTTTATTATTTGGGACAGGTGATTGTAATAGCAAAGATTGCATGTATGTCCATGACATTGAACAGTTTATGAAGGATAAGCTTGATGATATTGGTGATAGATGTGTGAATTTTGAGCTAAAAGGAAAGTGTATTTATGGCCTTGAATGTCGCTTTGCTAAGTGTCACTTATCGAGTGACTTTAAAAATACTATAAACATAGACAAGTATGAAGCAATACTTCAAGGTCAGTACCATAAATCAGAACTGCACAAGGCTTTGCTAGTAAGACTGAGAAAAAAGCAATATCTGTTCCCTAAAACTGCAGAATATCTGCAAAAAATTGAGCCTATTCAGAATGGAGAAGGACACACCACTAGTGTGTGTGTTGAGAAAAGACTTGGCATTGCTTCAGATGAAGATATGGTGAAGCTCAATGTGAAAGAGAAGAAGAAAGTATGTATAGCCTTATATGATCTTGTTGAGTCTTGTGGAATCATTGCTATTTCCAAGATGCAAATAATAAATTATAATATGACCATGTTGTCATATTATAATTTAATACCATATTTCCTCTAAAAAGCACCTGGGTGCTTTTTCACTTTTTGATGCTCTTGTGTAGGCACTTTTTTGAGGGAGGCACTTTTTGGAAAGGAGACACTTTTTAAATTAGAGCTTCTTTAAACAGTTAATTCTGAAAAGCTTAATTAAAACATACATATAAATTTTGGAGCAAAACAAATTATATGACCTTAGCACATAAATTATAAGTTGAGTCAACTTCAATACAAATATCCATTTCTTTATCATCATCACCATTATCATTCCTATCCTCTACATCATGGTTAGCAAACAAGGAATTGATGTCTACTTCAAGGATTTTTATTTTTCTTGTGTTGATTTAAATTATCAGCTGTATTTTCACAAGGTTGACTGGTTTTGTTGAATTAACCAGTGGCAGTTTTAAGGGGAGCCATGGCCCCAGGTCCAACACTTTTGGTAACCCAAAAGAGGCTCCGCACCTAAGAAAACAGTGAAAGGAAATCACAGTAGAACAGAAAACTGTTACAGAGCTTGAAAGTGTAATGTATATGCTTTCATGATGTTAACGAATCGTACACATCCTCTTCACTGATCCACTTGTGCTCATTTGTTTTGTACAAAACACGAGTAATCAAATCGTGAATGTACCTTTACTTGAAAAGTAGATCATCCACAAGAGTAAGCAGCCCTGTATGACACGTGCATGAGTTGTTTACTTTTATGTCGATCAGCTTTTCCTTCAAGGACACCAATATATAATCTTTTGAGCTTTGAAGCTTTAGCTCATACTACACCAAAGATACTGGAATAGTTTTCTATTATCATTGACCACACCTTCTGTAAATTCTGCTTTAAAGATTAGCAATATGGCTCTATTATGAAATGTATTTGCATAAACCAATCTTAAGATAGCCTTTTCTAGCTATCTGAGAAACATTATTTTGAAAATTTTTCTTCAGGCCCGACCAAGGTGGGCTGTATAGTATACTTTGAATGCAAGAGAATGTCTATCACACCTCCTGTAAATTATGCATCAAAGATTAGTAAAATGACGCTCTTATGTAATATTGTATTTGCAAAAACCCAGGCATACAGCTAGAGGAGGGGTCCTGGAGGTCTAGACCCCTGCCCTTTTCAGGAGGAGAACAAAAGTACCCATTTTGTAGTGCCCTCTCTATTGAAAAAAGGTTGTTTTCCTTTCATGGAAAAGGTAGTATGATAAGAAACAGCAGTAAAAAGCATTGGCCTTCAGAGCAACATTATCAGTAAACCTCCCACAGTATTTCCTCCACTTATGAAGCTGGAGGACAGTATTCAAAAGCTTTATCTTCTTTAAAAATGTTTCAGGGTGCCCATTTTTGTAGTTTGGACCCCTGCCCTTGAAAATCCCTAGTTGCATGCCTGAAGCCAATCTCAAGGTGGCATTTTCCAGTAATTGTGAACCTTTATTTTGAAAATGTTTCTTTGGGCTCAACCAAGTGGGGCCCTATAGTAGACTCTGTATATGAGAGATTATCCAAAAAACTTCCTGTAAGTTCTGCTTCAAAGATTAGTAAAATGGCACTCTTATGTAATACTGTATTTACAAAAACCAATCTCATAAGTGCATTTTCCAGCAATCTGAGGACTTTCATTTTGAAAATTTTTTTTGGGCCCAACCTAGGTAGGCACTATAGTAGATTCTGGATACAAGAGAGTATCTATTGTATCATTGTTAAATTCTGCTTCAAAGATTAGCAGAATGGGGCTCTTATAGGATACTGCATTTGCAAAGACTAACTTTGCTATTTTACAGCCATTTGAGAGCCTTCATTTGAATAATTTTTTCTCCTGCCCCAACCATGGTAAATCCTATAGTAGACACTGAATAAGGGAGAATGTCTAGTACACTGCAACCCTTTGATAGCCATGCTTGCTCTTCTGCCTCCATAGAGATCAATGACAATAAAGTAGTTTACTGACCAGGTAGATTCAGGTAAATTTAACCTTATATCCCAGAAGCAAAATGTTTCTCTCGACATCCATAGCAATTTCTATTAAGAAGAACTTGAAGAATACTCTTTGTTAGCAAAAAATATTTTCAAATAAAGACCCCACAGATGATTTCAGCCCCAGACTCTGCATCCCCTTCAACCACCACTGGAATTAATGAATTAATTGTTGTTGATCATAATCATAATTCCTATTCTGTTTCTGAGTTACTGATCACTAGGCCTGGGGATGGGGGCACTTTTTATTTTTACAATGGTCTTGAGGGGGCATTTCTGAGAGGGGAGCTATTTCGAGGGTGGGCACTTTTTTGAGGAAATATGGTATTTGGGTCTTGAAAATCATATTTTTATCCTTCAGCATTAACATGTATTAATGACCTTCCAACTATCAGATGTTGGGTAGAGTTAAAAGTTAAAGCACAAATTGTGATAGTGACAACAATAATTGTCTACAGAGCTGCATTGTTATTTTTTATTGATGACTGAGAACACTGAAACTAAAATATGAGATAACTTTTATTTTGGCCCTTTTTAGATGTAAAGTTTCTTGCACTTTTCCAACCTTTTGCATTTGGTAAATGGGATCGTTTCCATTTGATTATTTTAACATAAATTGTAAATCTCTATGTGCCACTTAGTTTTGCCACATTAGTAATTAATGCAGGGTTAATGTCTCTATACAATCTCAATTCTATATCTTTGCCATGTAGCACATTTTATATTCTCACCTAAGCAGAAACTAGTCATGATGTTTTTTTGTTTATGCCCCAAGATGCTAATCCAATTTCATTTTAGGTTGACTTTTCAAACAAACTATACCTTGCTCCACTTACAACAGTAAGTAGATTTGGATATTTGAATTTATGCCCTCGGTTGTCTTCTTTGAGTGCTTGTTGTTGCTTGCACTTTTTAGTAAAAAGCACATGTTCTGCCTTCAGCCTGGATATTTGTTAATATTTTGTCAAATGCAGCCAGAATATTCAGGCTTATTTATCCATGTAGTGAATATTTGTTTTCAGTTTGATCAACAATTTTCTTGTAGAAGCAGTTTTCTTAAGCTATCCCTCGAACTCAGCCTGCAATATTTCTTAATTTTTTTTAATTTTTACCTAATTTCAGCTTAATGTTTCTTATAAAGTAATGGGTATTTTGTCGTTTTGTATTATTGCCATCACCAACTTGCTTTTGCTTTCAATTTAACTACTCTTCTCTATCAAATAACTCTAGTGTTCCATATTAAAGGAAGCATTTTGCATGCTTTTTTATTGGGTTTTTCTACTAAGACTGTCTGTGCAAATTTTGTGTTTTCTTACTCTATTAAACATTCAGAGGTGCTGTGTGACCTCTTTTTCTGAGGGGGAGGGGTTGTAAGACAATAATTTATTGACAGAAACTGATAACGCTTTGAATTTACCAACAGAGGTATGAATTTACTGACAGAATTGATTGTTTTGCAAGAGTCCCTTATTTTTATGGGGTGCATTAATGCAAGAATGGGCATTCTCAACACTCTTTTGACTATCTTGTGACAAAACATGCATTCAGTTGCTGATGAAAGTCATTGAATCTACATTTACCAACAAGATCTAGAGCCATGTTACACCCCCACATCCCCTGCTAGGTACACCCATGTAAACATTCTACACCTTGCATAAAGCCATTGATGCACAAATTCTGTTCCCTATTTTTCACACAGAAGTACTTGTTAACAGGTTGGTAATTTGCCATTTAGACGAATTTGCAAGAGATTTGGTGCTGATATTACTTGTGGAGAAATGGCAATGGCAAAAAACTTATTACAGGTTTGTTAATTAGTGGACTAGTTTTCAAATGAATAGGTAGAGTTTTTATCATTTTCTTAAGAGACAATAACTTTTAAGTTAATAAGAGTAATTGAATGGAGAAATTATAAGAGTTGTACAGGATAGGACATGGTTTTTTAATGTGCAGTTCTGCACAAAATGTGCAATTCTGAAAATTTTTTGCAGTTTAAACCAAAAAAGCTATGGAGTCCAGAGATATATTATCTATCAAAAATGGTAGGAGACACACAAACTAGGAATGGAATTATAAGACATTGTGCTAAATTTTGGGAGAATAAAGCATTACTCTGGAGTATTGAGTAATGGTGGGAGGGAATAATTGGGGATTGGAAGAAAGTAATAATCAGAAGGTTTGATAAAATACCAGATTGGAAAGATTGATTCACAAGAATTGCAAGACTTGCTCAAACAGAGTGTACAATGGTTTTCAATAATTTTGTTGGTATACTATTAGGACCTACTGCTTTATGAGGATTAAAATTATTGATAATATCTGCAGCTTCTAGAAAAGTAACTGGGGTAAAGAAAATGAATTGCACATTCTGTTGGATAAATAGCAAAGAGGAGTTTTTAAAGTCTTAGGGATTGTTTTTTGTTATACTATCAGCAACATTTACAAAAAAGTCATTTATGATATTTGACATCTTGTAAGAATCTGATGTTAAACTTCCATCTTTGTCTTTACTTTTGTTAACTAAAGGTGATGTGAAAGGCTTATGAGAATTATTGACTTGATACATGACCACATTTTTTCATACTTTGCCTATTGTTAGAAAAATAATTATAAAAGTACCTAGCTTTACATTCTTGTAATTCATTAGACACTCAATACATGTCACCTGTAGCATCGCATCAAGCCCCCCAAGTGGGGCCCACTATTTGAGAAATACTGATCTATGGTTTGCTCTTGACAATAGATTGCAATCATTTGTAGAGAAATGAGAGTTTTTGATAGATTAGTAAATTTTGAGCTCTTATGCTGCAATTGGTATCATTAGGAACACATGAAATTTTTATAAAATCCTATTTGCTATGGGTATTTGTCAAACTTGCCTCACATAACCTCTCAAACAAACTTACCTGCTCAAACTGTCTCTTTGTACAGCACAACTTTTCCTAGTATGATGTTTAGCTTTTTTCACTCTTTTAGGGTCAACAATCAGAGTGGGCACTTATTAAGAAACACCATTCTGAAGATTTGTTTGGTGTTCAGGTAATCTTTTCTATTAACTCTCAAGTATAGGGATTTTCGTGCGCTGATGACTTGGCTTTCACTTTTTAAATGAGTTTACAGTGTATGCTTGATAATGGGAACCCTGGATATGTGAAACTTATTTTATCCCTTTACCTGTTAAAGGTAAGTTGAACCAATTTCTCTGGTCCCTTGGATTTCCCCTAGCAAATCATTCTTACCTTAGGGGCTTATCATATGGGCTTGGTAAACCAGGCTAGCCTGGCAAACTGTGCTGGAGCTATCATATAAAGAAAGCAAGGTCCTGGTTTACCGGGCTAGCCCACTTGTCATATGATAGCAAGTTGCTTTTTAGCAGCATTTGATAACAAGGCCAAGATGTTGGCAGAGCAGGCTAGCCCGGTTTACCTAGCCCAAATGATTAGGCCCTTGGGCACATATGTGGAACCCGCTATAAGTGGAACCCTCAATAAGTGGAACCCTCAATAAGTGGAACCCTCAATAAGTGGAACCCTCAATAAGTGGAACCCTCAATAAGTGGAACCCTCAATAAGTGGAGCCCTCAATAAGTGGAATGATTTTGTTGGTCCAAGGAACAATATTTATTCATATAAGTCAAGCTTTTCCAAAAACCAGCTTAAGAATGCTTGAGTCAATTTAGCTAAAACATCCTTTACTCAAGTATTCAGATTCATGATACAATCAGGATCAATGATAACTACATCAATAAATTAAAAAGTGCCATGGAAACCCTATTGGACTTTATTTTTTTATGGAATCAGGTGAAGTTCAATGCTGTACAATTTTGAAAACATTCGATCTGTATTTCTTGAGTTTGAGAAATAGTCAGTATGATTCATATCCATGTTTTTGAAACATAATCACTTATGTCTTGTAGCATTAGACAACATAGTGTATGAATTTGCATCCTGCAATAGTGAGAAAATTATGTGCTGCTTTTTCAGTTATGTGGATCATTTCCAGACACTATGGCAAGATGCACAGAAATGTTGAACAATGAAGTAGAGATTGATTTCATTGATGTTAATATCGGCTGTCCTATTGACTTAGTTTATAAGAAGGTATGTGTTTGAAATTGAAGTTACTATTTGATTAGACTATATGCTTGCAATTTTGATGTACTGTAGGACAGTTATTCCTAACCTTTTTATTGGCATGGACTGTTCAATGCTTAACAGTTTTACCATGGCCTGGGGTGAGGATATTTCTCTATGCTAAGTAAACTTTAGATATGTTAGGATATTTTCTTATTGAGATTTAGTTTTTGTTTCTTCTTAGGGTGGTGGGTGTGCATTGATGGGTAGACAGCGAAAGTTTGAGCATATTGTGAGAGGACTGGTTGAGGTAGCTGCTGCTTATCAGGCCTCTCTGTTTATGGGCTCTCTGCACCTTGGCATGCACCTCTATTAGATGGAAAGTGCATTTCATCATGCACGTCATTCTTGAAAATGAACCAGATTATACACTTTGACAATTAAATCATACACCTCAATACTGAATTTTTGCCACAAGGTGCACAAACCATCATGTGCCTGCTGAAGTTTTTACAGAGAGGCCTGCTACTTTTATTTTTACATTTCCATAATTCATTTTGAGCTCCTTCATTTGAACTTCAAGTGCACATAATTTTGAATAGTAGCCTTAGTTATGTAACTTATCAACTAGCTTTTACTCAACAAATGTGATTTGATTTGAAACAGTAAAGTTCCTTGTAGTGAGAATACGTTCCTGTTGTAATTGAAGTCTATGATATGTAATATTTTCTATCTGGCTGAGCCGTGAAGAATTTTAGTTTTCTTTCTAAATGTGTCTGCTCATGTAATTTTTTAATTTTTTTAAATTTCAGGTTTCAGATGTGCCAATAACTGTTAAAATGAGAACTGGCATTTATGATAAAAACTGGAATGCACATGAACTGATTCCAAAAATTAGAGACTGGGGAGCTTCTTTAGTGACTGTATGCTCCATATAACTTTGCTGTTATTCCATAACGTGCATTCTAAATTCTATAGCATTGGCTTGTTTGGTTTTGCTACTTTTCTTTTCTGATACAAACTAGGCCTGTTTGTAAGGCATTCTTAATTTCATGGCATATATTTGAGGCTTCCTTTTATTTCTTGTTACTTTCAAATAAAATTTAGAGATTTGCGACATGGCTGCTTAATTTTTACCCAGATTTCTCAATACATTTTTGAACATTTAGAACTAACTGCCTATGCAATAGAGACCAATGCCTCTTTGAATCGTCTTCAATCCTATGTCTGCTCTTAAAATCCTTTCTACATGACAGCTGCATGGCAGATCAAGAGAGCAAAGATACACACGCCAAGCTGATTGGAATTACATCAATCAATGTGCAACTGCAGCATCTCCTTTGCCACTTTATGGTACGTTTTAGCTCTGTGTTATCATATCATTTAAAAGTGGAAGACCTGATAGCTATGAAAGTCCTTTGGTCTGCTCTCCTAATAGGAATTTGAAGTTTCAAAGGGCTACATATACAGTATGTTGTGTGTTTTATGAAGAGGCCAGGGTACTATACCTATAGTCTTGAGCTTTGATATTTTAAATATAGGGAGTAAAATAGTAAACTAATGTGTAATGATGAATGTTTGATTTCAGGTAACGGGGATATACTGTCATTTGAAGATGCAAATCTGCGAAGGCAGAATACAAATGTTGCTGGACTAATGATAGCAAGGTTATTTTTGTTTTGTTTTATCTATTGCTTTTTCGTTTGCTTTGCATATATATTAGTCATAGTATGTGCTCAAGTAGAACTGATTAACTTACAGTAAAGTGCCTCTTTTAACTGTTGATTTGTTGATACCTAATAAAACGTAACTAGAGGCTAGCTGAACCAGCTTTTGCTCTCTTTCTCTCTCATTCCTACACCTTAAAATCCTTAAAAGTTCTTAAAAATGAAGATTTCCTTAACAATCCTTAGAAATCCTTAATTCTTATCAAATTTTTCAAGATCTTCTTAAACCTTCTTAAGAAATATAATTTTTAGTCGCAATTGTTGCACTTGTAATGGAGAATCTCATATGAAGATTTTCGCGCCAGTGCATTGCAGAACCTCTTTGAGGAAAAATCTTATTTTTTTTGTCATGCAATTTTGCTTTATGAACTAGTTTGATGAAGTCAATCTTCTGTGTTTTTTGGTGAAGAGGGGCAAATGTCACTCAAACCTCCTTAAATCTTCTTAACTTATTGTGGATTTTGTCGTTATCGAGCGAAATTCTCCTTACAAATAGCTAAAAAGCTACGTTTTTTCTCCATAAAGCCCTTTCTTTTTGAGTAAAAGACCGCAGGAACCCTGTATGAAGCTTTGAGTATAATGATGCTTTAATATGCTGGATAATCATTTGTCAGTGACATTTAAAACCTAAAACAGCTACAATCCTACTGATTTTAATCTCGTCATGGAATTTATAAGTTTCATAAAGTTCTACGTCACTGCGCTTTTAGCTTCATTATTAGGTTGTGGCTTTCATTTAACATGCTGTTTACTAAGGCAAAAGATTGCATTTAAATGAATTGGTTGCCCTTCATTTTTCTTTTTCATTGCCTTATCCTCCATTGTAGGTGGTCTTGAATTATTATTTGGATTGAGAATTGTATAGAAGTTTCAAGTAGAACCATTGCTGTTCTTTTGAGTCATAATATAAACTCATAGTAGTGCCTCTGTTCCCACGTTTTGTTCTTTTCATCAAAAGTATCATATTTCCCTTCGTTTATGTTTGTTTGAATTTACTTGTAGGGGAGCCTTAATAAAGCCTTGGATATTTACAGAGATAAAGGAACAAAGGTCGGCTCTTCAATGTTATGCCATCGAAAATTACATAGCTTGCAATGAAAGGGATGTATCAATGATCTGTGCTTTTTTTAAGATCTAATCTTGCAAAAGCCATTATTTAGGATGACTCAATAACAGCATATAACACTTACTGATTTATTTTTTTAATCATAGTAGATGCGATGAAAGGGTAGAAATGAATAATCTGTTTCAGAGATTGATCGAATGTGGTTTTTGAACTTGTAAATTTCAGAAGTAGTTGTATGATATGCATACTACGATATGCATTCTATGATTTTTCTGTATTATGCGCATACTAGGTATGATTTTTTCATATCTCCAAATTATAGTTACTTCTTAGTCATGTTGCTGTTTTCTTTGGTGCTGTTATAGGTGGTGTTTTTTGTTGCTTCTCTTTCTGTTGCCAAAATATGATTCCATTTTAGACACTGGGATATATCTGCAAATGAAAGATTCGACATTATTAAAGAATACACTAATTATGGCCTGGAACATTGGGGATCTGATACCAAGGTTTACTCATTAATTTTGAAGTGTGCAACTTAGTACACGTTTTTTATTTATAAGAAAGTTATGCTCGGTAGTTCAAAATAAGAAAGTTCTATACAGGGTTTTTGAGACCCAAGAGAGTTTATGGGTGTTAATAAAGCGATTTATCTGTGCACAAAATGCCATGCATCTCATATCGACTTTTCTCCAACAGTATCATAATTTCATGTGTAGATAGAGCCTTTCATGTTTCGTTTATGTACATACACAAAACATTGGAACGCATAAATATGTTTGATTGGAAAGTGTTAAGAAAGTTTTGATACTAGAATTGTGAAAAAGTTTAGAAAGTTTCAGTACTGGGCTAAAAAGAACTTTCTTAAGGCCTGTTTAAACGATCCAACATTTCACCCAACATTTCAGCCAACAAATTTTACAAATGTTGGGAGAGGTGTTTAAACAATCCAACATTTCACCCAACATTTCAGCCAACAAATTTTACAAATGTTGGGAGAGGTGTTTAAACAATCCAACATTTCACCCAACATTTCAGCCAACAAATTTTACAAGTGTTGGGAGAGGTGTTCAAATGATCCAACATTCCATCCAACATTTCATCCAACATTTCTATTAGGTTATGATTTGAATACGCTATGAAGGAGCTGTGCGTTTGAGACTTGGAACCACGATCAAAATGCAAATGGCGCGCGATTTTTTAAGGGAGAACGCATGCGCAATGCCAACAATGTTGTCTGAGGTGTTCAAATGGCCCAACATTTCACCCAAGATTTGAAAACAATGAAATTGTTGGCTACTGTCACCCAACATTTTTGACTAAAATCAAACTTCACCCAACATCGGAAATGTCAATGTTGGGAACCCAACATGGTGTTCAAATGATCCAATATTTCACCAATATCAATGTTGGGTGAAATGTTGGATCGTTTAATCAGGCCTTTATAAAACAAAAACGTGTATATCCCAGTCGCCTGGGCTTCCAGTTTTGTTTTGCGTGCAGTATCATTGGAAATTTCTGCTGCCCACTTCAGGCGATACTATCATCATATAATAGATTGTCAGTTGGGGTGACAATGATAAGTAATATTTGCTTTGTAGACCAAAGTATATAGCTTTTTGCGCTTTTAGGCAGGATATTGTTCATCATTGGAAATGTTAGCTTTATAGCTCATTCACACATTAGCAGCTATCTTCGAATTCAGTTACGATTAGAGAATAAATCCTGCAATTGGCAATGCGGCATCGCATTTGATGATAGGTATTTTGCATTGACAATAAATCAAAGTTGTGTTTGCATTTCTGGACATTTTTTCCTCTAAGACTTTATTATTGTTTTTAGCAATTAACCTTTAATTATTATTAGTATGCATAGTAGAGATTGTTAATTTTATTAGCTTTGATGTTTAAAAGCATGATTCTCTTCATGAACCTCGTGATTAATTCCAATGTATTATTTTCCTTGCCTTAATATTTTATTGTTGGCCTTGGTGCCTTTCTGTGGACTAAAATGACAGTAATCTTATTCCATATAATGCAGATTCTGAAGCTTAAGCTGGGCTTTTACACAAGCAAAATTTTGAGCAGGACTTTGCAGTTGTTTTAGATATTGAATTGCACCCAAAACATACAAATTCTATATTAATGAAAATTTTATTTTATTCTAAGTTAGTAGAAGAGTTTTTCTTCTTGAAAGTGCATATAGCAAATGTTAGTATACTTGTGTTTGAGTTTTCTCTAGAATGACACAATTATTTCTATATGTGGATTTTCATACATGAGGCAGGTGCATTTTTCAAATTTGACAATAATTCGTTTTTACAAGAAACCTGGTTCAAGGCCTAGTAGTGAATTTTTCTTAATTTTTGTCCACATTTTAGTTCTAGAAATTTCTTAAAATTTTCTTAATTTAACGAACTAACTTGCAGAGAAAATGTAAGCAGAAGGTGAATGTAGCTAAATTTTAGTATTACAAGAAACATAATGCCTCAGTGCGAGCTAAAAATCTAAAGCAATGTCATGTTCACTTTGTTTTGGTAGGGCATTACGTTAAATTAGGTACTGATTTCAATGTGCTATTTGTCTAAAGTTTCTTAGCTCTTTCCTTGTAGTTTTAAAAGTTTCCTGATTCTTAGGATGTCTGGTATTAGGTTGCTTGTAAAGTGGTTTCTTATAAAAAAGCGTTTATTTGTGCTTTTGAAGAATGTCGTATTCTTATGACAAGTAACAGCATGTAGTTTTGTGACCCATTTTCGAATTAAAATCTTCGTGATAGAGCCCCGTTCCGATAAATTTTGTGTCGTTCTTTTGCATGCATTATTTTCTCTACTTTTTATCTTATTTCTACAGGGAGTTGAAAACACTCGACGATTCTTATTGGAATGGCTTTCATTTCTGCATAGGTATATGTCTGCATTCTATCCTTGGGGGGGGGGGAGAACTCCTGACCTTTCTATACGGGAATCTATGTCAATTTTTGAGGTCTGCTATTTTATAAAAAGATTATATTTGGGGTCTGTGAATTACAGCTTATCAAATATTCAATATTTGGGGTCTGAGAATTGAAAACGCATTTGCAGAAGAAACCAAATTCTTAAGTTATAATACTATGAATATTAAAATAATGATCTTATCGCAAATGTTGCTACAATCAACGAAATGTGGTAGTCCAAAATATATAACTGAGACTCAATACTTGGGTTTCCTCAAAACTGTAATTCAATATTTCGGGGTCAAAGATAAATTGCTGACATGGACCCCCTCCCGTATAGAAAGGTAGGGAGTACCCCTCCTGGGCATTTTATAAAAGTATTTGATTAGCATTATTGCAATAGATGGATTAAGATAGGCGTATTTCAAGTCAAGCTCCTTAAGTTTTGTAGAATATGTTGTGCCAATAATGGATTTACGATCCTCAATATTTCAGATTATATCAACTTTTTGTTTTGCCATTACCCATTTATTTTGAGCAATCTGTGTTTTAATTTTGAGACTGCCAATCGCCTTCATCGAGAAACTGTTGTAATTTGCCAAAATTCTGTATTTTATTTTTGCTGCCTGCAACCATATTCGTGGTAAATTAATTAGTATTTAGTTAATATTGAATTATTAATTAATTTATATTAAATTATTAATAAATTAATTAGTATTTAGTTTCCTAGGCTGCTATTCTTGTTTTTGCCATCAATTTTCATACCAGCTTCCAATCTATTCATGCACCAATAAATGATGCCGTAATTTAGAAATTTACGACTTAAGTTCCGATTATTAAAAATTTTTCCCCGCTAAGATCGTCAGTTAGATCCTCAATTTGGACAAACATTTGCATTAACGGAAAATATTATTGTAATATCTGATCAACTCTGAAAGCATACTGAAAGCTGACTACACGTACTCTAAACTAAACTACTAGTTTATGATAATTTATGATGACTAAATATGGGATCAAAGCATTATAATTATGTTGCGTTTCTTAGTATCAAATTGTAATATACTTGTAGCTTGGTTGCCAAAAGCCAAGTCCACCATCAAAGGGATTCTTTTTTTGAAACGATTTTGCAAATTGCGTTCTCTACATTTAGTTCTTGTGCGTTTCCAAGTGGCCAGTGTTAGCTTAGTGAGTAGTGCTTTCCAGGACAGAACTCTACTAACTAGAAACTTTCTTAACCTTCCTCAAGTCATTAGATCAAAAGCTTTCCGCATAATAATGAAATATAACTTTGTTTATAGGGCGTTAAGCAACAAAAATGTGATAAAGGTTGTCAACTCTCATACTTTTGGCCCTAAAAATTCCTTTAATTTGTGGAACTTACAGCCTTGTCCATTCACATCGAAACCCCTGCTAAATGTGTGTCTTTGATCTATTATGAATATTCATGGATAACTTTAAATATTTCACCCTATTTATTTAGGTACATTCCAGTTGGCCTTTTAGAAGTTCTTCCTCAGAAGATCAATGCTCGTCCTCCACCATTTTTCGGAAGAAACGACCTTGAAACATTGATGGCAAGTACAAACTGTGCGGACTGGGTCAAAATCAGGTATTCTTTATACTTTCATACCAGCTCTGCAATCATCCTAGCATTATTTACTTTTCATACCAGTAAGTAGAGTTCTATGAATATTTTAACCCATTTTTAGGGACTCGGTAACTAAATGTGCCCTGCTTACAACCTATTTACAACCACACACACTCATCAAGTAGAGATACTCATTTCTGTTTTACAACTACCCAAAAGGGTTATTCATTTAATATGTACGCATGAAATGGGAAGGGGGGTCGAGCAAAAGCTTACACCATGCGTACAAGGAGGAGGGGGTTGACACATCTAAGAGTGTCCGCAAAAACTCCCATTTTGCATGTATTTGTAATATTTTCATATGAAAGGTGCTTTCATCGTACTTTTTGGTCTCTGGCGACGACTTTCATTATACTGCTGTGTAAAACATTTTCTAAGGTTATTTTCAAATTATTGATTGAATGTGTTAAAAACATTCCCTTTAGAGATGGGTGGGAGGGTCAGATGGGTAACAGTACGTATGCAATGGGGGGAGGGGTCATCGCAAGCAATCATGTGCGTACGATGAGTGGAGGGGTTCAAATTTTTGCCACTTTGGAGTATACGTACTAATTGAATGAGCCCACGCTGTAACAAGTACACACTTATTGTAGGCCTAAGATAGAACAATGCTGAAGTGCCAATACTCCAAAATGCCAGTTGTTCTTTTCATAATTAGTCGTGTGGACCGAGTATACGCCTGTCTGAACGATGGGAATACATTGTAATTAGTGCCCAAGCGTTGATAGCGTTTTTAGAGGGTTAGACGTGTGCTAATTTAAATGAGTTTATCTGATCCAATTTTGCAATAATGCAAGCGACTTTGAAAGTTAATAAAAATGGCGCCTAGAACATTTGCGAACTCAATATGGTGGGCAGTATTTGAAAAGAATCATCAGTCTGATAATGGCTTAATCTTGCCATGAGATATAATCACGGGGAAGATAAACAATAAGTCATTAGTAGTTTTTGCAGTGAAAGAATGAGCAATGAACACGAACATGCACATTGACCCCATCTCCCTGCCCCACGACTCAGGAATTACTTCCTTCCACCATGAGAAATATGACAATTTCCACAATTTGTTGTTTTTTCTATTATTGTTTTGTGGTCGCCTTAATCTTCAAATATGATCAAACACGTGTACTACTAACTGTCCCTTTCTTTTCTAGTGAGATGTTGCTTGGACCAGTACCAGCAAACTTCCACTTCCTTCCAAAACATAAAGCTAATTCATATAGTTGACTTGAATACTAAATGTAGCGATTTCATGTCATTTACCAATTAGTTCTATTATTGACTAGCAGTAGCGTACTGGGAGAGTTCAGGGGGGTACTTTCATTATTGAGAAAAACGGCGCCCCCTCAGACCTAAACAAGTATGCTAAAATATTGCTTTCTCGGTTTAGCGCCCCTGAACAGTCATTCTCAGAGGGGCATGTGTCCCCTTGGCCCCCTGGCCAGTCCTCCACTGTTCGTTAGTTATATTTTCTGCCATCTATCAAGGCTTTCTCTTGGAAATCTTGCGCGGTAGATTCCACATTTGTTGTCCAAAATTAGTACACACGCTGTATACTAGGCACTGCTTACTGAACTGAAATTATTTCCTGTGTTGAGCCAGGTCGTATAGCTAGCCTATAAATCTTGTCCTCATCTTTCCTGTTCGAATACAGTTAGCTGGGCTGTGTCTTGTGCTGCATACTTTTTAATTCTTTGGTTGTTGTTGGTTATTCAGTACATTTTACCCCCCCCCCTCCTATTCAGACTCCTAGGTATGAGATTGTGAAGTATGTTTTCATCCCGCTTTTTTCCTCTGGTAAATTTTTCGAGAGCGAAGTGAATATGAAATACATAAACTAAGCTTGATCACGGTCCGTGAACAATAGTTATGAATTTATCAAGAATGAAAATCATTCATTACTTTAGCACAATTTTTCAATTTTAGTTGCTCTGTTGTGAGCTGCTCTCTTTTTTATAAGAATGAGTATTATACTAAGTATTATAAGTATTATACTTACTTTTTCCGACCCTAAATATGCTTAACTTTTTCTGACTTTGAGGCTTAAATTATTCTTGATTGCCAAAGGTGTAACTTCGCCTAAACATTTATGGCATATGTTCCAATCTTTGTTGATGCTTTACTACATCATAAAACTAAGCCAGAGTTTATATTTTGTATCGGTAATGCAAAATACACCTGAAGGTGATATTATAACTAGGATAAAGAAAGTGTGATTTCTTGATGAAGCTTGAACTTGACATTATTCTTAAATTATTCTTAAGTTTCAGTGATTTTGAGCCTTATTGTTATTATTTTTATACCTTTATTCTTATAAAAAGGAGTAGTTTGCCATTGAAAATTTTTAAGAAGTTTATTTGGCTCCTCTCTCTCTTATAAGCCTCTCTCTAGAGTGCTTGAAATTAACAAGCCCCGGGGGGATAAATAGAGAATTTACGGTATCTGTAAACAAGTCCTCTGGAGGCTTGTAGTATTGCAATATCCGGATATATTCTACGATGTGACATCGGCCCTAGTAATTCGCATGATGCTAGAAAGAATTTTTGATCCGCAATCCGGATCAGTATCATGATGGTGCAGGATGTTCATGTCATATTATTACGGCAGGAAATGAGATTTTTTTGTTAATTCCTTTTCAAGTAGTCATACAGACAGCTAATAAACAGTACAGCCAAATTTCTACTTGTACTCTTAGCCGAGAATATGTCTACTAGTGATTGCTACTATAAGGGACATTAGCGTATACCATATACCATGAGCACGAAGGCGTGTACCTTTTCCCACGGAAGCAGAGGGGTCAGAAGCTCCCTGTCTAGAAAGCAACATTTTGCGTTCACGATTTACAAAGGTATGAACTTGAATTTGAATTGACAAAGGTGTGAATGAGTACTTCTAAAGCCCTAGTCAGACGCGACGAACATATCAACGAACAATGTTCAACGTTCACTTTAAATGTTCGTTGAAATGTTTGGCTAGGGCTTTACACAACTGCTAGAAATAGGGTTTGTGGAGAGGTGAACCAAATTGTGTGTGGAGTCATTAGTTTCTCTATTCACTTAGCTGGCCTGTGATTTTTAGAGCCCTTATTTTCGTGTTTTTGTGTTCCTTCAATTAGAGTAAACGTTTTTTATAAGAGAGTGGTTAACAAGAAAGTAGTACTCAGCAGCTTGAAAAGTAAAGAAAGCTCAGTACTGGATTTTTGAGTTATGCTGGCTGCCCTCTAACAATTAAACTTCTGTTATTTACTAAGATTTATCATCATTTCAGGTGTACATGGAGCTTTTTTCTTTTCCACTGATGTGGAAAAGTAGAAAATTTTTGGAAAATATCGAAAGTAGAAGATTTTTGCTAAGAAAGCTTTGGTACTGCACTAGTGAAAAAGTTAGGAAAGTGTCAGTACTGGGCCAAAAAGACTTTCTTTTAAAAAAATATATAGTCTAACTACACTAGCAATTTAAGGATCATGGTCCAAGCTCAACATATGTGGGAACACTTTAGTTAGTTCCTGTAAAATTTAGGTTGCATATATATTGTACTATGGAATGGTAGTAGCAGAACATGTGTGCCCAAAACATCCTATTCAACATAGTTTTTTTTTCATTTTCAGTTTGTCTTGCGTTGCTTTTCTGGTTAATTTCTGCCAACTTGTCCCCCTCTTCGGTATTTTCTCTACTCTGTTCTTGCGCACAAGAAGTTTTTCTCAATGGAAAGGTTTAATCTGTATGAGTTAAAAGTTGCGTTACAACCCATTGCATTAATTCTCGTTGATATACATATATATACACACAAAATACGTGTACATGCATACACTCATCCATAATTTTTTTATAAAAAGCCTTGTTTTCCACTGAGCCTCAAAGTTCTAAAAAGTTTTTTGTTTGGAGCCTCAAATTTTTCTCGTATTCTTGGGCAACAAGAGGTTAAATTCACCTCAGACAGGGTGTCTGCCGTCTCAGGGAAATGTCAAGGAAATCCATTCCCCCATAATTATGTCAGGGAAATTTGGTACTTTTTGCTATTTCAGGGAAATCTGACCATTTTTCACTGACATCCAAGAATGGCGCAACATATTTAAATCATCTTTTTTCATCATTGTGCCATAATCTATTCTGTGAAATATATGTGGCTGAAAGGTCAAAAGAGTAGAAGAGTTAAATGTCTCCAACTTGCTGATGTAATGTTTCTTCTTTCCAGGGTGTGGCGCCAGGAATTCTCCGACGGGGGCTGCCTCTTCCGACGAGAGCCCTAAAATACGGTTTCAGGGTACTAGCGTATTTTAGTACTCATCGGAAGGTATCCGCCGGTATACCTTCCGATGAGGGGGCTAGCATGTTCCGACGGAGGCTGTAGCCCCCTAGATCTCCTCTGGCGCAACCCCTGCTTCTATGGTTGGCTTGACTGCTTGACTTGTGGGTCATTTGCAAGCGAGCAACTAGGAATTTTTGAGGGCAGGGGTCCAGTCCACGAAAAGGTCACATTAGAACTTTTCAAAGAAGATAGGGCCTTCAAATACTGTTTTACAGATTCACAAGCGGAAGAAATAGTGTGGGAAGCTTACTGGTATGGTTGCTCTGAAATCCAATTATCCTCATGTCAATCTCTTCATGGTATCAAAGGAAAATTGGGGACGGGGGCTACTCCCCCATAAAATTGTTGGAACCACGCCTTTTCAATCTAATGAAAAGGCCCTTTTTGATATGAACAGGGCACTTTCGTTCTTTTGTTGAAAAGAGCAGGGGTCCAACCACCCAGAACCCCCCTAGTTGCGTGTCTGGTTTAGGAGGTACTCGGTTACTATAACTTGCCCTGAGAAAGTTAAAGGGAAAGTTTGAAATCCTTGATAATGTGCTGGTTCCTCACAACAACCATACAAGACCAGAGCAGATAAATAAACTTGGTATCAACACTATGAAAGGAAATCTAGAAAGCATTCATGTAACGGAAAGCAATTCTTGATGAACTTTGAGGCATGCATTAGTCTTAAATTAGTCTTAATTTTATGCTGAGATGAGCCTTAATATTCCCATAGACTACACTCCTTTTTGTTATAAGAATACATATTTTTGCTGAGCCTCAATATTTTTAACTTTTTGGCTTTGAGCCTTAGATTAAATTATTCTTAAATATCAAAGATGTAGCTACACCTGAAAATCAAAAGAATATACTCCGATCTTTGCTGCTTTGCATGCTTTGTCTTACTTCTACTTTCCTTGAATCCTACAATTTGTCATCTTTCAAATATGACATCAACCAACTCGACCTTGTCTCCCTTTCTACTTAAACTTGCCCCATTTTCTCAGTTTTTCTTTTGTCGGGGCTTTGTTATAGGCCCTATGGCCTTTCCCCGACATTAGTTACTTTAAAAAAAGGTGGACAGAATAATAGATATTGTATCGATAATGCAAAAGTTCATCTACAAGCAGTATTAGAACTCAAATATTAAAAGTTCTAAGTCATAATGAAGTTTGAGCCTAGCGTTATTCTCAGGTTACTCTCAAATTTCAGTGGTTTCTGAGCTTGGATATTCTAATAAATTTCATTCTTATAAAATGACAATGTGCATATTCTTACAGGAAATTATTTAGAAAGACACTTTTGAACTTCTTTAGGATCTAATACCTGGAGGCATCAGAAAACCATTAGGCTACAACGATTAGGGTACCAATATTTGTTGTTTTTAAATTGGCTTTAGAGGCGGTGCATTTCAAGATACAGTAATTGATATATTATTTTTATGTGCTTTGTTTGAACACAGTATCACTCTATGGTTCTCGTTATTTTAGGAAACGAGCTTAAGCTCGCTTTCCGCTGTTTTGTATGTCAGATTAATAAACGATCCAGATTTTTAATTATCTTAAGACATTCTCAGATAAAAGCATCCGGACCGATTCCAGTTGTAGTCATTCCACGCGGCTTTGCGCGCCTTCTGGCCTCGCGAAAGCACGCCCTCTTCTTCATGCATTGCAATTTGTTGTGGCCACGATTTGATCTACTTCAACCACGATGCTTACCTCCAATATCATGCAAAAAGTGAATCTTACTTGTACTGATTTATCTACCTCTAATTAAGAACCACGCCTACATGTCATGTTAGTATCTGCTTGTGAGAGAATGTCAAAGCTCTGGCCAATGCAAACAGTAATGCCAAATCTTACTTCTAAGTGGTTAGAAACCCCTTGCTTTCTGCCATAGAAATCATTTCTATGCCTTTAGCCATCTGGCTGGTTTTCAACGTGCAGCAAGAATTCTTTGACGCAAACAGAAATCTTAGCCATCTTTAACAAAGAAATGATAAAATCGATATTAGCCAACTTTTCGTGAATTTTGACATACAGCCAACTGCTGTTTGGGACCTTTATCAAATACGTGATGGAAAACTTGCCGCTTTGATTCCCAGGCCCCGTGATGTTTTTAGTCTGGACCAACAATATATTTTACTATTAATTCAACTGTTAATTAGTAATAGCGAAGATATTCAAATGTGAAAATGCAGTAGCTACGTACAGGGCCACCGAGAGAATTCTGAGGCCCCGGGCCAAAAGAGAAAGACGAGGCCCCCTGCAAGCGAAGCAAGCAGAAAGTTTTCAGGGTCTAGACATTAGCTTTGGAAAATTACTGCTGATTTACTGGTGGCCGCCTAGAACTTGAAGCATTGGGTGTTATGAGACCCCATGGAGCTTGAGGCCCTGGGGAAACTTCCCCCTGCCCCCTCTCGGCAGCTCTGGCTATGTACATACTTTTCTTATTATATCATATTTTTTCACTGAGCCTCAATATTTTTAAAAGCTCACTATTTTGAGCCTACGCTTACTCTTACATTTTTGATAACAAAAAGTGTAATTTCGCTTGAAAATGAAACGAAAAAAATTCAGCTTTTCAATGGACTACACTTCTTCTCAAGAAGCTTTTTTCGGTCCAGTGCTAAAAAGTGAAAAAGCTCTATGCATATTTGGAATGATGACAAATCATTGAAATGCTTACTACTTTCAAAAAAACCTTTTTCGTTTAAGAACGTGTACTTCATCATAAAACAAAACGAGAACAGACAGAACAGTAGATTTAGTGTCTATCTAAACTTTACCTAAATTGAGCTAATATATTCAGGGGTAGCCCCAGGAATGCTCCGACGGTGGTTGACTCTTCCAACAAAGGGGCTAGAATGCATTTAACAAAGAATTTTTCAAATTCTGACAGGGAGCTAGTATATTCCGATGGGAGGAACCTCTCTAGTCATCTCCTAGTGCAAGGGGTTCCTAACCAGAAGTGCTTGTACCCCTTGGGGTGCGAGATATCATTCCTAGGGGCTCGAGAAGCAGGGCCGTAACTATTAAGAACTTTCCTTAGCGAGATATGTTTCAAACAAGAGTTATTAAAACACCAATCTGTGATGTTTCTAGTCTAAGAGTCTGATTTTTTTACAAACGTTTAAAGTGAAATAATTATCTTTTTGTGATAAATATTAGTTTGATTACATATCTTTCATGCTTGAGCAAAGTAATAGATGTAGGGATGCAAAATTGTTTCAGGGGTCTGCTTATAGCCAAAATGTCTAAGTCTTGCAAAAGCTCGAACCTTAGATTTCGAGCCTTATTACCATACTTTTGCCAAAATTGCATTCTTTGAAGTGACAAGCCTGCATAGTTACGCTTAGGATACTGTAATGGTGTGCCTCCAAGATATGTTTGCCTGAATTACCATCAGCTAGGAATGTCTTCACAGTTGGTTCTAAACTTTTATAAACTTCATAAATATTGGTTCTAAAATTTTGTACATTTCTCAGTGAAAAGAAATACATAAAAATTTTAGAACCAACTGCCTATTGTGCATGTTTTTCTGTCCTTTTCAATAATTTTCTTGCAAAGCACAAGACCAAAGCATGCAACATTTATATTTAGCCTGCTAATATTGACTGGATTGCCCACATAGGTTATGCTAATAGTTGATGCCTTTGCGCATGCCATTAAAGCTTCATGTGACTATCAGAGCTTTCAGTCATTCTGTTTCACTTAAGGGAACTTGCAAGAATGTGGAGCTCAGGGGATCCTTCATTTGGCTGTAATAAGTTGAAGCTTGAGAATTCAATCGGCTTTTTTGTTCTGTGCTCCACAAGGATTAATCCTATGTCCGTTTGTGCTCCTGCATTGTCGTTGTGAGACATGCCCCAAAAAGAGGAATGCTGACCCGTTTATACAGGATTGTTTCACATGCAGCCCTACTTGTCATCTTCTTCAACTCCTGAATGGAAGCTCTCTTATTTTGGAAGAGTATGAAATTTTTAAGCTTTTCTTTTTTCGTCAATAAACTGGATTCCATTGTTGCTTTATAGTCTGGCCTGTTACACCTCGGCAGCAATATAGCTCTTCTAACTAAATAAAAAGCAGAACAGGAGCTTCAAAACGACTTTCAACATGAAGGGGTCTGTGTACTGAAGTAGGGGACATTGGTTGTTGATAAGCACAGAATTCCACTTATCTTTGCTGGGTGCAGCATCATCGTCAAAGCTTTTGAAATATGAACAAATGGAAAATGGTCTTTCATCGCACTCTCGTTAGGAAATAAGGGGTAAAAATAGTAAAACCTGCTATTTTTTGCCAAAAAGTGGGGACAGGCCTGTACCCCCGGCCTCCTCCAGTTTCGCCGCCCCAGCATAGAACGGTACACAGGTTGCAGGATAATGACGCGAAGGAGAAACCACAGCTTGTCCGTCTACTATAGAAATCTGACACCTAAGTTTGGGTTTTGTTAACATACCTTTGTTTTACTTCGTTTTGGCCAATCAGTGGCAGAACATATGTTTGCAAATGCCAATAGGAAATTACGATGAATGGTCTGATTGTTGTTTTTCTTTATGATGATCAAGCAGCGGAAGTCAAGGATGAGTCAAGTAAAATAGCATTGATTGTTTTTCTCCGCTGGATATTAGAAACCTTAGCCTGGATTGGAAAAGATTCCTTCAACAATTTGTCAATAAGATCAAGAATTAACCAATCATCTCAGCCCTATTGTTCACCAACAGACCAGACACGTAAAGTCGCCAGTCTAGGTCATGGCACCGTCTGTACGGCTGTGGGAAATAACGGTCACGCCATGTGCCCCTAAGCCCCCAAACATCTTGCAGCAAATCCAAACTACTGCTGGCTTTCCTTTTCTGTAAGGAATATACTCTGTGAATGGTTATTATGTCGTTGCATATAGGTAGGGCAATCAAAAATTAACCTAAGAAAGTGAATCGTTGAATAGAGACTAATGGAGAGTCTTTTGAAAAGTTATAACGTTGCTCTAAAAATGTAACTCATTCATTCGCTCACTCATGCACTCACTCATAAATTACTCAGTCAGTCTCTCACGCAAAAGAAAACTGACTGAGCTAAGCTGCATAATGAAATAGATATATAAATTACATAATTTTGCTATCATTACTGAAAGCTGAAAATAAAGAAGTTAACCAAATAATAGAAAAGCACCAACAAATGACAAAGTTGCCTCACAGTGACAAGTAAGACAAAAGCCACCAAGATGCGGCCGTTGCGTTTTTGTAGACTTCTGAAATCTGACGCCACTTTTTGCTTGCCCTACTTACAAGTCCACCTGCCAGAATTATTAGTACTGCATCTTCAGTCCTTTGTCTGCAGGCCCGTAGCTATCGGGTGGCATGAGGTGGCAAATGCCACCCCTGGGCTATAGGATGCTGACTTTTTGCCAACCCCTGGGAACCTTTTTGAACTTTTTGTTGTTGTTGTATCCATGGGCGTAGGAGGACGCCATATTTAGGGGGCTGTAAACTTTCTGCCCGAAATATCAAATAGAGCTTTAGAGCCTAACTTGGGGGCTGCAGTCCCTCTGCCCCCACCTCCTACGCTTTTGGCTTTATCTTTGTGCTTATGGAGAGCTCTCCTGAAATTTTGTTCGAACCAAATTTGGTCTCTGTGGCATACAAGAAATTTGCACATTTTTCTGCACAAACATTATCCATGTTATTGGGATAACATAAGGATTTTGTACCAATGTATTCCCCAATGACAATTTTATCAACCCTGGAGCACAGGTCTGGCTACGAGTTTGTTTGCCTGAGGCACCTCTTTTAAGCATTTCTCAGGGAGGGAGGGTACGTTGTTTTTCAGGGTCATTGTTTCGTTCATTTGGAGGTAAAATTGACGTTTCGTGGTGGATAAACAACTAGGGCAGGGGAATGATTGTACTATAAAACGCCTAATCTAACGCAGAGATGTACCAAAGCACTTTCCATTGGGGAGCGGGCGCTTTGACCATTTGATCAACTACTATTACTAAAAAAAGAACAAATACTGTGGCAATTTCTGTTGCAGCATGGCTGGCTGACTTTGGACCAACTTCCTTGCAATTTTGAAAATATTGGGGGGCTTGACGCCCCCACGCCCTCAATCAACATCCCTGATCTAACGTAGTTTCATGAGAATAATTGCATGTGTTGTGCTGCATTGTGGATATTTTGATGAGCAATGCTAACGTGTCTTATCGCTGCGAAATAAAAAGACGCATACCGTAAATCCTTGAATTAGCCCCCTCGATTTAGCCCCATCCTAGAGCTGCAAATTGCTAGTAAACCCCCTTGACTAAGCCCCCATCCAAGCATGTGACTGTACCTATTGGAGAATCTGTTAGTGCTTTATAGAGCTAGGAAAGGAAAAGCAGCGATTAATTAACAAAAGTTTGCCTGCTCTTTTAAACGCACCCTGTCCTGTCATATGTATATGTGTAGCATCGAAGAAATAGCTTACTAGTTGAAAAAATATTTCAATTGGAATATGATCAACTACCAAGAAAATGTTTTAAGCCCCCCTCGAAGAAGCCCCACTTCGAATAAGCCCCCCATGCAAAAATTCAGTAAAACAAATAAGCCCCCTGGGAGCTAATTTGAGGATTTACGGTAAACTATCGCACAGAATCGATAAAATTGAATGCGGGGCAGCATGTGACCTGCAGGCCTTCAATGTGAAAAATGTGTTGTGTAGGCTTATCAGAAGATGGCTTCATGCCCCATTTTAAAGGACGGGAGATGAATGTTTGCATATAATGAAATACTGGTGTCACTACAGTAACCCTTTGGACTGGCTGGTACATGAATTATTGGGGGGCAATGCCCCCTGCTTCCACTGTTGACAGGTCTGCTTCACCTCCCCCCACTACCCGAAATATTGGCACTTATCTCAAAAATAAGAATATCCGTTTAATACCCGAGAGATTGTATTCCGAATTGCGAATATCCCCGGAGTCTCGGAAATTTCATCAATTTAGGTAGGTCGGCAGCTACACTTGTCGCGAAAAGATCGTGTAATCGTGATTTACGTAAGCAGTTGCTAATAATAGCTAGCAAATTGCTTCACATTCTTGCGTCACACCAAACCACGTTTCCGTCCCACTATGGATTACTGAAAGCTATTGAAAACTATTTCTAATGAGGTGTTTACAGTAGCTGAGGATTACTTGAGCACACAAATGACCATCAACAATAACGAACAATATAGTTACCTTATCCTTAAGTTGCGCTAGAGGTGGTCAGTGCAACTGGTGGGGAGGAGCAGCCAAGACTCCCAATTGGGCCTGTCATTGAAGGATGTCCTTTTCACTTATTTTGGAATCAAGCATTTAACTGAAAAACTTAGCCAGAACTCACATTTCTTCATAGAATACTACAAAACTTTCACAAAAGAACTAAAAGGCCTTTATGTGTCAGAAATTGATAATAAATATGAAAAATCTATAATATTTGCAATTTATGCAAATTTATGTACAACACAATGAAATACTTGGGGCTGTAATAACTTGTGATTGGAAGAAGCCATTACGCTGAAATTTCATCATTATACCCTCCCTTCAGGTTGCAGTGAATTCATCTGGAGAAAGTATGATATCTCTTCCAAAGGAAGGGAATTTCTAAAAAAGGAGTGTTTCCATGGTAACAGCTACAATCTTTGCCTGTTTTCAAAATCTCCTCATCATTGCACTGGAAATGTAGATTAGCATCTCGGACAAAAATTCGCCTTGCTGTTTGCTCTTTTACCAGATTTATGGCAGTCCCAAACCTCAAAGGCCCTAGATTCACCGTTTCTAGAAAAACGAGTTTAAAGTTTTTTTGTAGCTTTGGATAGTGATTTTTCAAAAATTATCTCCAATACTCTGATCAGTTGTAATTGCTATGTCCTAGCAATAAACTAAATGTAGAATGACCCAAAAATTGGCCTTATAAGTTGTTGTTCTACAGGCATTGTTATTAGAACATCAATGACAATGTCTGCTGTAGATGAATGTATTACTACAAAACTTTCAAGTTTATGGTTACTGTCCTTTCTTTCTCTCTTCGACTTGGGGTTTAAGTCAGCAGCTTTTCTCTTCAGACCTACTTTCTCCTCAATGATATCAGAACTCCCAGGTTTATAATGAAGGGAAGTGTGCTTTGCTTCTTTCCTTATAAAGCCTCTTCTCCTTAGTCGCCATAGCTTATACTTTTCTTGCACTTTCTGTGATTATGACCTTCTCCTCAATTGATCTTTCTGCTATTCATCTAAGTTTCCTACTGGAAAAAATATTGTTTCATTCAAGCATTAAATGCACTAAAGGTATAATGCTTCAGCAAGTCCATGCCTCCTGTTATCACCCTTATACAACTTCATCGCTGATTTGCTGCTTGACAGTGTTTGCAAATCATCGCTGATTTCAGGGCTTGCTGCATCAACGTCATATCGACCATTGAAAATTCATCACCCACTTCTCGTTTCTTGTTCTTTCTTGCAAATCCCAATTTTCTACTTGCAGACCTAGTCATTAGAACAGACTCATCTAGTTCATTAAAAGAAGAATTTTGGAGCTTGCTACTTGACCTTGAAACTGATGTAGAACATATGGCAATTGCGTCTACATTCTGAAAGCTTTCATCGAAATTTTGATTAGGCCTACTATCGGTTGTCACTGTACTTGCTACATCTTGATATCTAGTACCCTTTGTTGTCGTTCTTGTTGTTTACTTTATTTTGACTAGGCTGTTATACCCAGCCTTTTCAGCTAATTTAGGCTTACTATGCATGCCGCATCCAGGCATGGGACCCCTAGTTTAACGTCCCTTCCGAAGGACGGTCGAGTGAGCTGTTTTGGTCGTTCATCTGGAACGTCGGCCATCCAGTTTCTGACCGCACACAACCATGCTTAACTTCAGTTAAGCTAATGGAACTGGCTGGGCCGCTGGGCCACTCACTCTCATTTGGAGGACCAGGGAGGGAAAAAGTGCCTTTCTTGACATGCAGTATCTTGCTTTCCAAACATCAATAACAGAAACAGAGATCCAATATGCTATATAATTAAAAATACACGTTTTAGTGTTTTATAAGAAAGCTAGTACTCGAATGTTTAAAAAAGTTAGAAAGTTCATTACTAGAGTTATGAGACTTGAGAAATTGTCAAAAGTCCATATGTATGCAAAATTCAAATTATAAGTGTAGTAATTGTTATGTAAGTTTTGCAGGCTGCTCTCAAACAGTTGAACCTCTATAGCTTTTTCACTATCAATTTCCATCAGTGGCGGCTCGTGGTATGTTTCGCTGGGGGGCAAGTCTTTGAAAAACTGGGTGTGGTCGAAAATATCTTAGGGAGCCACAACCAAAAAAATGACATTGGATAGCATTACCTCCAGATAGCAAAATACACGTTTTCTTTTCAAATAAGAAATAAATTATCTGGCTTCA
>OLMO02000257.1:8208551-8222368 GCA_900291935.2 Cassiopea xamachana | reverse complement strand
GAAATTTAGGTCTATAAGGTATTCTAAGATTTTTGAATATTTTTTGTCATGGTTATGGGGCATTTTCCAAAGGAGATGTTGGACATGCAGTTAAACTTTGCAATATGTACGTACAAAAAAGTCAGGACTTTTTTCCAAGTATGACCAAACTGGCTAAGCACCGTTCTTATCACTGCACATTTCATAATTTATCACTGCACGTTTTGAGTTTATCACTGCACAAATTGGTTATCACTGCGCACTAAAATTAGGTATGATGTACTCAGAAGCTCATCTATAATTCGTACACATAATGCATGCATTTTCGATGTTCCTGAAAGCTGGAAGGCTGACTTAGCGCTCTTCGAAAGTGACTTAACCTTTTGATTAAAAAACTTTGTTTCTATGCTTCTTCTTTATGATATAGACCTATACACATCTCTAAGAGTACCATTCAATAGGCTGAATCTACTTTGGTGAAAACTTGTTACCTACGTAAAGCTTCCTCTTACAGGGGTTCCATGTTATTACGTTGTGTCACACATTGTAGCACTGTTGAAGTCCCCATTCTTCTATTGCTAACACTGCTCGCATTACGTTTGAGGTCATCCAGAAAGTAACCCACACCTTAGGGGGAGGAGGGGGCTAGCAACCATATGAAAAAGTGGACAGGGGGTGTGTGAATGTTGAGCTGTAAGTGGACACTCTTTTCAGAGGACTTACAAGCATATAGGGTGCCATGAAGTCTCATCAAAGTTAACTATGTTCTCATGCACCTGCCTTTCCCTATTTGTTAATTCTATTCTTTTATTGCTTAGATATTAGAGTTCTCCATTCCATGAGCACAGCAACCAGGGGACACAGGGAGTACATACCCTCAAAATTTTCAGATTTCTATGCAAAGTACCCAGTTGCAGCTTGTAGGGTTGCCATTTTTGCTTGTGAGGGCGCCCTAATTTTTTAAACGTTTCCTATATCCCAGTCTCACTCCTCTTGAAGTACCCAAAATCTTCGAATAAGTCCTTTCCTTAAGCTCCTCTCGACTAAGCCCCACCTGAAGCCCCCCACCTAACAGTACTTAGGCCAAACCCAAGAGATGAAAGAACAGCATGATGAACAGCGCCACTGCGATGGAGATTTGCGGCCAAGGGGCCAGATTAACCTTGAGAGAGGCCCTAGCTATTTGGTGAAACAGTGAGGAATTACTTGCTAGTTGAGCCGAGAAATACATTCACAAGAAATTGCCTGAAAGATCTCAAAAAGTTGTTATTTGTTGAAAAACTCTTTTCCTGGAAAAGTGAAGGATTCCAGAGCAAGGCTGAAGTGGGAAGTGTTAAGGTAGGACTGTCGAACGACTCTGTTGCTTGCTTAGCAAACTGGGCCTAAGTCGTTTGGACTACTGTGGTCATTGAAGCGATTTCATAACTGTCTATCACGACACGCGCTGATCAATATGGGGCTCAAGAGAGCTTCAGAAATGGTGCTTTAACTTGGTGAATGTCAATGGAAACAATATTTGGATTCTTGTAGCATTCGCATATTAAACACTATCCGACTCTTCTGATCGAGATATCGCATCATGGCAAATATGGCTTCTCTCTTTTCCTTCACCTCCCCAGCAGTCAAGAGATTGTTAGGATGGAAACAAGGTGATGAGGAAGAAAAATGGGCTGAGAAAGCTATTGACTCATTGGTTAAGAAGTTGAAGAAGAAGAAGGGTGCACTAGAAGAACTCGAAAGGGCTTTGTCGAATCCGAACTGTGTGTCGAAGTGTGTCACTATACCAAGAAGTTTGGACGGACGTTTGCAAGTCTCACACCGAAAAGGCCTCCCTCATGTTATTTACTGTCGAGTTTGGAGATGGCCCGATTTACAGTCACACCACGAATTGAAGCCTTTAGATTGCTGTGAATATGCATTTAGTCTCAATAAAAAAGAAGTATGCATCAATCCATATCATTATCGAAGAGTGGAAACACCAGGTTAGTATTACTACCGTATTATCCTCTTCAATCATTCAGAAAGTTGCTAAACGAACCTTCGACTATACACTTTTGTATACCTATCTTTGCAATCGTTATAAATCCTTCATTGCTTTCTACGTTTTCTGGTTGTCAAATGCTTTCCTGACATAATTTCGATTTTGGATTTTGTGGCTACCACCTATAAATGGTAATGCAGAAAAGACGAGTTGGTGTGGGAAGGAATATACCACAATGGATGATTCATCCGGTCTTTAGGAGCGCATGACAGTGTAAAGCTATTTACACTCCGGCTAAGTGGTTGCAGCTTGAGATATATTTATAGTGTTTACATTACATTTCTTTTGAGTGTTACGGATATCATTACCTGTTCAGGATAAAGTTTTAATACTATGTGTTTATTTATCGTGACACGGCCTGATAAATATCCTTATCGGGTTGGGTTGGCATCTGCATGTCATGAGCCTCATGGATAGCAAATAATTAGTACTACGGGATAAAAGGAGACTTTTATGTGTTTTCAAACATGTTCAGTATTGATTTATATTTTTGTAGTAATCTATGCAAGATTTTGGATTAAGACTTGAAAGTTTAGCGATTATTATTTTCCAGTGTGTTCTGTTGTTAATGCTGTTACCTGTGTACCCTTGAAAGTTTTCCCCTTATCGAAAATTATTATAGGCAGTTTATGTCCTAGCCTAAAACAAGCGTCAGCGTTGATTTGTCCTTTCAATATTGGAGCGGTTAAGGCACGATTCCGACTTGCTGTTTGAGCTGCTCCCTGCTTTTATAAGATTCGTTTTTGATTATGGTAAAGAATGAGATTTTATGTGCGTTTGGGAGTCCTTTTGTATAGCACTGGTTTTCGCTAGCAACTACTATTATTAGGTTTTTCCAAATAAATTAGCTATAGATGGATTAAATTTGTTGCATAGGGACCTTGAAATGTTAATCAATTACAATGTACGAAAACTAGAATTCCTGACTAGTTAGATTTATGATCTTCTCGAGAACTGTGGCTTATTACGTTCCTAAACCAGATGGATAGGTTGTAAGGTTTTTCTCACTCTTGAAGATAAAGCCTTTTGTTTGGCTGTCGAAGATATAGTTTAACAATACTTTTGGCATTTCAATTGTGTAGACAAACATGAAATCAATACAGTCTCATCGACAACAATTAGTTTTTTATCATACGCTCGTGAATGCTATCTTAGTCATTTGTTAGGATCGACATCAGATAACGGTGATATTTGCGTGATGTATACCAAAGATATTCGTAGTAATAGTCATACCAATGGCGAACATGAGAACTGCGCATGTGTTTTGTGTCTTCACATTTAACCGTTATGAGGTCTTGCCCATCAATCACCAGGGCATTAGGAGGTGCAGTCGAAAACTGAAGCTATCAATCAACGGGTGAGTTTGCTCTTCTGGCCAAGGCATAAAGAGATGATTTTTCTTGCTCTCCACTGTATGAGGACCCCACACATTCATATCCTGATCGATTCATTGATCTTCAACTCTTTCAATGTGATTGTAATACTGTTATACCGTACATTTTGATGGCGAGTTCAAGCACGTGCAGCGTTAAATGCTTTCGTCAGACTCTTGTCGTCACCCCAATTTTGTCGAAATGATTGACAGGATTGAGCTCTTGGCAATTCTAGTACCCTGATTGTTTCTTATTTCTTTTGCATTTTGAAATTTAGAGTATTTTAGTTTCCTAAGAAGGTTTGAAAATGAGAAAACTTGAGATTATGGATGTTTCCTGATAAGGAACTTGCATTCCCCAAAACATAAAAAGTATTACATTGAACTTCACTGTTATAGTTTCTTGTTAGTAAAAGACTAGCTGTAATTAATTTCTACATCAACAGGCAAGAGTATCATAAGAGCAACAATATTATAAACAGTAGAGTCTTCTGTATAGTCTCACATCCATAGGTGTAGAAGGACTTCAAATTTAAGGGGGCTGTAACATTTCTGCCTGAATGAGTAAGGCAATTTGGAGAGCAGTCAGAAAAGCTGCCTGGATTTCCTATTGTTCCTTCAGGAAAATTGTTCAAATGTAGCAGATTTCAGCCCAACTAAGGGAGGTTGCAGGTCCCCCCGCCCCCCTCTCCTATGCTTATGTTTATATCTAATTATGTTGTTCAAGTGCTGTATATAGCGATGGGGTTATTGCATGTGGGACCTTCAATTTGTTATTGAACAGGGTGGCCAACAAACCCTGGAAGACCCTGAAAAACACTGGATTTTGTTTGACCCTGGAGAAATATCCTGGAAAACCCTGAAATTACAACCCACCCCCGAAAAATTGTGTTCTGAAGCAGATTTTGACACATCAATTTTTGGCCTTGCAGTGCTGCTTCATTTTTATTCCTGTAGTGTAGGGGAGGAGGATCTATGAGTTTATTGGGGGGTAAAAACAGCGTATCATTTGTTGTGTGGTAAGCAGCCTCTTTCCAACAATGGACACAAGATTTCAAGTAAAATGCAGAAGGAAGGGTAGGTGAGTATAGGCAGAAGATCTATATGTGATAATCATATTTTTTGAAAGCATAGTCAAAAATACCCTGGAAAGCCCCTTAAATTTGGCAGAAAATCTCCTGGAAAACCCTGGAAAAGAGTTTTATTTCACTGTTGGCTACCCTGTTGAATTGTATGGAGATCAGAAATATTTTATGAATGCAAAATTAGCTCAGCCCTTCAAACATGAATAGACTGAAAATCTCACCTTAGAAGAAAGGATGGCTTGAAGAACATTTCAGCAGTGATTTTTCTTTGCATTGGACTGTAAAATGAGGTTAAGGATGTATCAGCAAGACAGTATTATTTCAGAACTGTTGGATGTATTTGAACAAAAATATACTGTTATGAATAGAGAAGGCAGGAATGTTGTAGCTTCAGCGATAGAGCCAGGGCAATCTTATGAAGGAGACAGAAATCAGCTGTGGGAATTAAATTGGGGGCTCATTCACTGCAAATGGAAAACTGATTTATTGACCTAACAAGAAGAACAGTAATTTCAGACCAGTGTTTTCAGAGTGATGCATATAGCATCAGTTCAAAGAGTTTTAGTAAGAGTTGTAATGGCGCTTAAATACATTTCAAACAATCAGTTTGATTGTATTCAAAGCCTAATAATATAGTCAAAGCCAGTTTCTAGAGATATACTCACTTAAGAATAATTGTATAGGCATCATTTTAAATTTCTTTGTATGAGTAGAGGTAAAATTTCTTAGTTTCTGTTTTGATGTTCTATTTATAATGGTATAGTTTTATTCGCTCCTCATGCCAGTGGTAACTATGGCCAGCCTTGTTAAAATGATTATGTGTTATTTAAACATGTATTATTTTTTTAATTACTGTGATATTTTTCATATTTGCAAAGTGAAAATGCTTGTATTATTTTCATTCTCTGGGATCCTGAAGAACAATTACCTCATTATGATTCATTGGCCAGTCAGTAGAATGTCTTGTTGTTCAAACCTTTACCATATGCAAACTTCATCCATACCTCTTTGTGTTTTTCCACACACTGTATTTACTTCAGATCATTTGAGAATATCAAACATTGCAAATTAAGTATTTACACTGCTGGTAATACATCTATATTCAATAGGTAATATCAGTGCATCAATTTGTGAAAGGCTTATTGTGACATTGTCATTGTTTCAATGTGTCTACACAAGCATATAATTGGGTTAATATGTAGATGGTAAACTTTACTGTACATTATTGGAAGAGTTTCTGTAGAAGTGATATAGTTCAGTTCAGTTCTTTAATTTTGAAATTCCACTACATCAAGTGTTACAAATTAACAACATATTACTCAAAAATACTGAAAACCATGAAGTTGAGTTTTACCTAAACAACACAAAACAGAGGAAGGAATTTTATGTAAGGATTATCTTATATGAGGAGCTCTCACTAGATAGACTAAGCAGAGGCACCCTGTATTTATACACTTTGCAAGCTATCAAATTGATTGTTAATTGGCTTCTTAAGTAGTTTCTTAAGTAGCTTGTTAGTTTGTCATGCATTTCAGTTCTTTTTGGTGCAAGACTAGATATTTGTATTAGCTACCAGAATGATATTACTTTTTGACCTAGCCTAATGGAAACTAATGTGTTCAGTACATTCCCTAATTTATGCTGCTTTCAGATTCATTGTTTCAAAGACATTTATTTTACCCTATAGTTTTTGATGTCAAATGCAACATTTTCTTTTTCAGTGTTGCCTCCAGTGCTTGTGCCTAGACAGAGTGAGTTTCCACGGCCTTCTGGGCCAATGCCCTATCATATGCAACATATGTCATCAGTTCATGGGATGCCAGGCAATGCTGGATTTCCACCTAGTTTTCAAAGACCAACACCAGGCCCAGGTATGAAATTTCATACACATCTGAGAAATCATTTTAATTTAAGTCAAGCTCTATTTCCCATTCACATTCACAGGATTAAGTCCTTTGTTTAGAAGTGCTTCTCTTATGAGCACCTTATGTAGTACATTATTCTAGAAAATTATCATCTTGGAAAATTAATGTGAATAAGTAAATTTCATCTTAATTTTATATGCTAGTTAAATGTGATGTTAATTTGATGTACCTGTATTTTTGTGTACCATAATTTTGTGCAATGTTAATTTCAAATACATTATTTTTCAAAAAGTATTGTAGCATTACAAATTTTTTAACCCACACTAATATATTCTGAATCTGGTGCCATTTCAGCTAACTGTGTGACTCTTCGATAAAGTCCACTACCTTTACATTCCTTTTCCATAGTATTATGTTTGTTATTGTGGATGTTAAGAATTTCTAAACCTTGAACCATGTTAATTTTGTGCTATAAATCAGTGCATGCCAGGAGACATGTGTGGTTGCACTTGTGTATGTCCACACACTTGCAAAATTCCCAGCACAAGTGAAAAATAGCCAGTTCTTACATCATTGTAAACTGTGGTATCACATATGCGAAATGGGAACTTCACTGTTACAACTGGAACACTAGTGACTGTTGCCTTTTGTTTTCATAACTCTGCTTTGCCCTATTGTTCCCTAAATGAACCATTTGACATACTTCAGCAACAAGAAGCCCTGCATTTCTGATAGAAAAATCTTGGCTCACAGGTTGAGCTCCAAACAAGTAATGCAGACAAGGGTGCACATGAGAAGTAATGCTCTTGTGCCATTTTCTTCTGGGCATAGACTGTATTACTGAAGCCTTTCCCCAGTTTGTGTTAAATTTATTTGAAGATTGAAATATTTTGGTCCATTTGTGTTAATTTTTGTTTGTGTTAGTTTTATTCACATTAATTGTCTGGGGCATTGATTTGCTAGATTAGGGTATATTCCAAAGTCTGGTTATTAACACTCTAAAGGAATTTTGCATGTTCATTGTTGTAGTAAATGATATTAAGCCTATAGTACCACTGTGTTTTGCTAGGACATAGTTATTGGAATGATCTTATGTTCCTTTTCCACTAATCAAAATTTCTTTTCAGCAGCCTACATTTTTTTATTTATACATGTAATTAGTTATAGTAACAACATTAACAAGATGATGCCGTGAGGAGTAGAATTTAAATTATCTACCCCATGGCCATTACATTAACCAACTACACAAAACTAATTAACTGGCACACCAGAGCCTGGGGGGCTGTAGCCCCCCACTTTTTTATGGTATGATCTCATACAATTGATTGCTTATCCTATTAAAGAGAAGATGTATTTTGATACTTAACAGTGGGTTCTAGTTGTAGTTAATTAGTTTTGTGTAGTTGTTTAATGTAATGGCCATGGGGTATATCACATATGTAGTGCAAGATCTGCTCAGCCATCTATTTGTGCACACATTTGCTAGACTTAAATTTTACTGTCTTATTCAGCATTGATGAAAATTGCCAGAACACCATTCCCTTTTCTTTAAAAAAAATTTTTTTGTGGAAGTAGTTTATCAATATTGCAAAACTTGTTTTTGCATTTGTTTATAGCTACCTGTGTAACCTGTTGAGTTAATTAGTGTATGAATTCTCCTCTTTCCCTTTCTCATTGTGCCATCATTGTTTTTCCATATATGTTTTTATATCTGTTTTGTCATAAGTGTACACAGAATGTAATGGCATTGTTCTCATTACTATGGTCTTCTGTTTTAGAAACCCCTCCTCCAGCATACATGTCAGAAGATGGTGGCAGTCCAAGGCCAGATCCTAGCTCAATGGAAACAGGAGATACAGTTCCTCCAGGTAAGCTTAGTTGCTGAAACTTTGGATGCATTTAAGTACTTGCTAAATTTTTTGTACATAAAAATAGATTGTGGTAATTTTATTTTGAGTGTTACTGCAAGACTGAAACAGAATGTAGAAAGCTTGTAGGATATTTACAGAAACCTTTAGATAGACTCTGCAGGGCTCTTAATTCTTAGAGTTGATGGCAGAACAATTATGTGAACCACAGCCTTCTTTTAAGGTTACCATATTATATTTGTGTTCATTTGTAGTGCTTGCTTCTTTTTTATGCCAACATGTTATTTTGGAAATATTCCAATGTGGGGAATGGATCTCAAGGCATTGTAGTTTGTAGATAGTGTCATATTATTTTTAGTACATTGGTGTTCAATCTTATCACAGGTTTATTCAATGCCTTTTATGTTGTAATTTTCAATGTTTCAATAAGTCTTAGTGCTTCCTTGATGAGAGACTTTTTACAATTTTTACTGTGTTATTGAAGCAGCCCCCAGTCAAAACTTTTGCCACACAGTGAAGAATACCTCATGCTATTTTCAAGGACCTATTCAAATCCTGCACTCATTGCACCAAAACATTTTTTCTTTAGTTGCAAATACCTTTATTGCTTTGGTCTGCTTTTGTTTTGATATAAAGACCCAAGCATAGGACATTGAAGTATTAGCATTAGATAATAAATGAACAGACTTCCACACCTCCATAAAAGCCTTAAAGCTTTCAATATTGAACATGTCCTTAGAAGTCCTTAGTGTATATTGAATTTATTAAAAATATCCTTAAATATAAGGATTGTGATGTTTGGTAAAGGACATTTTATTGTTTTTGAAGGTGAACTTTTTAAAAGTTTCCTGCTTGCTCACACCAGTTAGTTTTCTGTTGTGGATCTGAGGAGACAGTATTGGTTTTAAGGCTAGTTCTGATATAGTTATGGATGACATGCTCATGTATCCATCTAAATAGAAACCACAGATAGGATTAAACAAACATTAGCATGAAAATATCCTTAGATCTCCTTACTTTTTGGTATTAGTGAGCAATAAACCTCCTTCTTTTCCTTACAGACCCTTTTGTTTCAGCTAAATATCTGAAGGAACCCTGAACAGTATCTGCTTATTATTTTGCCAAGCAATTTTGTAAAACACAGTTTTCAGTGTTGTGATCATAGTTATTTATTTCTTTAGATGTTACACCTATCACATACCAAGAGCCAACTCACTGGTGCTCCATAGCTTATTATGAGCTTAACAGTCGTGTTGGGGAGCCATTTCATGCGGCTAGCACGAGTGTGGTTATTGATGGTTTCACAGATCCAAATATCAACAGTGATAGGTTTTGTCTTGGCGGTATGTCAAATGTCAACCGTAATTCAACCATTGAGAATACTAGACGTCATATAAGTAAAGGAGTTCATCTCTACTATGTTGGAGGGGAGGTTTTTGCTGAGTGTCTGAGCGACAGTGCTATATTTGTTCAAAGTAGGAATTGTAATTACCACCATGGTTTTCACCCAACGACAGTCTGCAAGATTCCGCCTGGGTGCACACTGAAAATCTTCAACAATCAGGAGTTTGCCCAGCTCTTGTCCCAGAGTGTAAACCATGGCTATGAGGCAGTGTACGAGTTAACCAAGCACTGCACCATTCGTATGAGCTTTGTCAAGGGTTGGGGTGCTGAGTATCACCGACAAGATGTCACTAGCACTCCATGTTGGATCGAGATTCACCTTCATGGTCCTCTTCAATGGCTAGATAAAGTATTGACTCAGATGGGATCACCACATAATCCAATATCTTCAGTTTCCTAACTGTAAGGGCATTCAGGGACATTTATAGTGTAAAAAAGGTGGTGGAATGGGTTCTATTTGGCTCCAAGGCTATCCATATTCTTTGTCTACCATCTTTCACTTGGGCATACATGCGTAAAAGGCCTATTGTTTTGGTATTGCAACTTCACACTGGACGTTGTATGAACTTCAAAGAACTACACCTGAAGTGGAAAGCCATGATTCGTTACAGATAGATCATGTTATTGAAGTAATTAAACCCTGAATGACTTTCTTCATTTTCGTTGCACTTGGGAAGCATGTCTATTATATGGAGATACCACGCCATATATTTTTTGTTACACGTGATGAAGCTTAAGAATGAAGTAGGACCAATAACATTTTCCGTATTCATATGCACAAAAGTATTGAAATATTTCAGTGGCTATAATAGAGCAGCTTATAGTCGTTGGACCGCCCTAATTATGCCTAATAGCTTTCTTAGAAAAGGTAAATGGTCTTTGTATACAAGCATATATAGCTTATTCTCTATTGTTCATCCAAATAACTAGGCAGAGTTTCCTATCATTTAGCACTCCTTTGCGAGTGTTTTTGTGTATGCCATTTACTTTCTAGGAATGAGGAACGCTCTGATGTTGTAGAAATGATACCGGTCATATGAACATGAGCGAATTACTATCTTTTGTTATGTTGGTAGCTGAATTTTTCATTTGCCACGCCTAATGTATTCCTAGGTTTTCAATTTCACAGCCATTCACATTACCAATCCTTTGAGGACTCTTGTTCGCGCCTATTTTAGCTTGCTTGCATAGAGATAGTATTTATATCTAGAAGATGGCACTTACGTTGAAGTAGAGTCTCCACAAACTAAGATTATATTTGGTCATCATGCTATGTCTTTTAGTGACTAAGATCTGGGCATGTACACAGTAGTCGGGTTAATTAGGTATCTTTGCCCTTAATTCTTTCATGGGTAGTGCAAGGCTCATAAGATAAATAAGTGTTGATGTGGTTTCGGGTGGTTATTCTCATTCTCTGTGACCAAAGTTATAAAACCGTTGTTTTAAAGTTGTAAGTAAATCCTAAAGATTATATTATTTTATAGATTATTAATTACTTAAGTAAACGTTTTTAATTTTGAATGTGCGGTAAAATATTTCACTTTGTACCTTTAGATGAAAGGTTTTCCAACCAGCTGTAAGTTCAGCTGTGTACGATGTTTTTGTATACATGTGGGTCTTTTCTGATACATCAGTCGAACGCCAAGTGTTTTGCCACTGCAATTTGTATCATCGGTGGAGTTGGAGATAGGGCTTTTGTGAACATTGTTATTTGTGCATCCAGCCCTCCTCACGATTCTGTTTAAAGCTTTGACGGTATAGGGCGGATTCAATGTGTCCCCAGATTCCTACCCGATGAATAGAAAAGAGTATGTACCATATTTTTTGAATAGTAGCCTCCTTTGGATTAGAAGCCGCCCTCAATTATAGGTCGTAGAAAATGAGGTACGTAGTCAAATGTAGGGCGCCTTTGATTATGAGTTACATCAACAGAAACGTGTGGAGGTGCTTCGATAGAAAATAGCAAAATAAAGCAGATAAGGCGTTATCATGCATGCAGGCATCTGAGACTAATACACCCAAAATTTAGAAGTACCCGTGTGTAAAGGAAGAAGTAAGAAAAGGGATGTTTTGATTGTTTTAAGCCTAGTTGATTTGATCGTATGACGCCATGTATCCCGAAATGTAGGTGACACTTGATTTTAAGCCACTGAAAAATGTCCACAAATAGTTACACGCCGCAGATTAAAGTCAAATGAAAACGTTTATCCGGGTTTGTCTTCATCGACCTTGTCATTTGCTAAATTCTACTAACAAATGTTACCTCCATTCTTTTGATTGGTGATCTTTTTCAATATTTTTTATCAAAAACAAACAGTTAATTTTACGTGACCTCATTCTATGAGCTGTTGGCAGGTACCATGAGTTTTTCCACGTGTATACTGTTATTCTGCACTTCAATTCCACTTCTTTCTGCATTTTAATTTGCTACATTGTCGTAATTTTAGCACCTATTAGATTTTGAGATCATATTTAGAATTAGTTGAATATTGACGATTGCTTTTGATTAGCTACATATCTTGATATGCAATTGCTTTGGTGTTAATGTTAATCGAAGCATTCGTTAAGATATTTAAAGTAAACTGTATGGTTGTTTGTAAAGAAAGTTTCGTTCTACTTTGTCAATTTCGTTTGTAATTTCTTCTATCCTTACAACAGAAGGACGCCATTATTCTTCTAATTTACAAGGACGCCATTATGCTTCTAATTTACAAGGACGCCATTATGCTGCTATAAGTTTATAATTTTGCTAATGGGAAGAGCAACTCCTCATCGAGGGTGATGACATTTGGGGTGAAAGGGGGACTAGGGTCAGTATTGCTTACTATTGAAAATGTGTTTTTGTACTTGGTCAAGTATATTTTCTAGTAAGTTCCAGGTCTATTATTTGCAACGTATGTCTATTTATCCGTTAATCTTGAATGTTTTCCATCAAATTTTGCAATGTACATTCTTTGATGATCGATATGTACAGAGAGTTTGACTTTGGAGTTCTATAATATTACTCCTGCACACAAAGCAGATAATGGAAAAGCATCATTTGTGTCCAGTAGCTGTAACTGGTAACTCACCACATCCTGTGCGTACACTACATAAAAGTTACAGGATTCACAGTGACCTGGAAAACCAGGAAGACAGGACATTGTTAGGATATTTTGTGGAAAACCTGGAATGGCCAGGGCGTTGTCTTTAATATTTATCTAAGCCGGGACATCGTTTGTTGCCTCTGATGCACAGCAAATAGTTTGATTTCATTAGAAGGTAGATGGGATTACCTATAGCTCCTCTCGGACTGAAGTAGATGACTGCTGTAATAGTTAAGAAATCGTGGAGAGAGTCAACAAACTGACAACCAATGTAAGAAAACCACGTGAAAGTGAACATCATTAACATCAAAGCAAAAACATAAACATAAATTTTGAAGAGGTGACTTGCCTGATGAATTAAAGAATAACTTGATGGCCACGTATCTAATTGTATGTCCATCTTTTCAAATCTAGCCACAAAGCCATGATCTAAAGCCAGAATGTCTTATAAAAGAATGTAATTATGATGATGTCCCATATATCAATTTCAATTGACACAAATATACCGAGAGCCACAGCACACCTGATAACGTTTCATCGCAAATTTGTGTAAGGCGGCACAGTGGTATGAATATGGTCGCACCAGACCATCCCCTCACTTTTTCTCTAAACTCAACAGTTCATTGTCATAATACAAGACAATCCATCGTGGTGATCTGTTTCTGACTAATATAACCACGCCACAATATGGTTTGAAATCAATTCGATGACTGGGGACGGTAAAATTATGGAATGAATTACCTATTGCAATAAGAACTTCTCCGTCAAATTGGGTATTTAAAAAGTCTCTAAAATTTCATTTCTTAAATGCAATGTAATTGCTAAAGGGGAGACCTCGTTAGTAGTGGCTCCGCCCCTGCTTATTTAGCAATGCTTGGCGCACACACGTACATGTACACTTTTATTTAAAGATATTCTAAAATTTTAAACTCCATGTTACATTTATGCCATACATGGAAAGTCTTTCCCCAATTTGCTTTAAATCTATCCGTAGATGTAAATATTATCACTAATTCGCGTTAATTCTTTCGGCTAATTTCACTAGCGTTAAATTTCTGGGAGGTTTATTGGTAGCACTTGCTTGTTGGTGTGTGTGTGTGTGTGTGTGTGTGTGTGT
>OLMO02000257.1:8149493-8199681 GCA_900291935.2 Cassiopea xamachana | reverse complement strand
ATATATATATATATATATATATGTATATATGTATATATATGTATATATAAATATATATATACATATATATATATATGTTAGTTATTTATTTATTGATAATATATGCATGTACCAAAATATATATTAATTCATGTTTGTATACATTTTCATATATTCTGTATACATTGCGCATATGATAACGTAAATACTATTTTGACCCCAGGCGCTTTGAAGATATTAAAAGCTACTGTGAAAGTTTGTCATCTAATATCACTGCTCTAATAAAGCTGCAACAAGTATGTTATTTAGTTCTGATTACTTGAGAATCGGTTCTAGGAATGTATTTATTAACAAAGAATTCATTTGAGTGTTGTCATTTTCGTGGGTTTCCATATTTTGAACTTTATTATAACCAATTTACATATTCTCACTCTCAAGTACGAGAGTATTTTCATTATAGAGCAATTATTTGATATCAGTTGAAATAGAATAGTTAAAAAGTTTAGTATGGTAGCAAACTTAGAATATTGATTTACATCTTTCTGTGAAACTCATAAATCAGTGAAACTTCTTGAAAGGCTAAGTTTGTCATTGTTACTGCTTCAATTTACTGCTTAGCAATTCTTTCATTAGAAACCAACAATGTTCTTGTTAGAAATTTTTGTTTAAGTTGGTTGGTTGCTGGCAGATTAAACTTTATGGGAAAGAAGAAACTGTTACGAGAGAGGCTCATTTTAGAACAGTGGCTCTTAACATTTTTGGAGGTACTGAACCCCACAAGTTCCATACATGCATTCACTGGAACCTTCGTATTTGGGAAAATAAAATGTGCCTTTTTTTCCTTCAAATTCAAAACATAAGCATAAAAACTGTACCATCTGCACAGAGGATCACTGCTCAAAGAACAGAACTGCCGAACCCTTGGAACTGACTCACTATACCCCTGGGGTTCGATCAAGCCCAGGTTAAGAACCACTGTTTTAGAAAGAGTGCTCATTCTAAATAGGATGCTTTTGGAGAAGTTACTGTAGTGATAGTTTCTATGGAAAGCAACATAATGGTAGGAAAAATAAGAGGTATTAGGAGAAGAGGAAGACCTCGTACCATATAGATGGATGGCTTGAAGGAGGTAGCTAGGATGGAACTCGGACAGTTGAAAGAAAGGCCAAAGATCGGAAACACTAGAAAAAGGTGACCATGAGAGTTGCCAGGAATCGTACACGGCTCGATGAAACTTGATGATGATAATAAGTAATTTTCTAATGTCAAATCCGATCTTTTTTATAAATTAATGCCCATATTCCTTTGCCATTGACTCCTCTCCAAGTCCTTGTTTTTTAGTTCTTGAGTAATTGCTCTTTTGGAAGCTCATTTGAATATGTTCGACATGTGCTCAAGATTCAGCTATTTTTCTCATGAGTGTGAATAGAACGTTGTTTCTCATTAGAAAAACCCCACTTGCTTCTGCATATCAGCAAAAGGATCTCTTTGTCGTCACGTTTGGTGGGAAACATAATGGAGCATACCATCACATGCTAACATATCATCATGCAATCGTATAAGATATCAGTTGGAGCAATAGTTATCATTTTCTCGATCACTACATTTCAAAGTAGCACGTTCACCTGTATTTCATAAAGTAGCTATTTCTCCGGTGTTTCTCAAAGTAGCACTTTCATCGGTGTTTCGCAATATTTTGCAGCACATGTGCAAGTGGAGGTGAAATCCCACGAATGACCTCGTAACGAACACACCTGAGTTTTTTCTGTTTTGTCATGAATTCATTTCTTGAAAAATTGGAAATATTTGTTTGGAGGCTTATTCACTCGTAATTTTTTTCTGTTGTTCTGATGAAGAGAATTTATAGTTCGAGTTGTTCGATTGAGGTTTTGTTTGATATTCATATAGTGGTGGCCAGAAGGCACGTTAGTTCCAATATTGCAAACATTTTCGTCCGCAAATTGCTTGCATTCGGAATTCTGATGGTAGTAAAATGGAGGGTTTTTGATTTGAATGCTTGAATTGTGTGTTTTCTCAGATGCCACAGCGTAGTAGGCCATTTACAACATTCTCCACAAAACGGGGATTAATTAGGAAGTGCTTCCAGATATAATTCTAGGAAACAGCTTTAGAGCTAGTGGGACAACATGCAGCAACAGGAAAAGAACCTTTAACGAGTTTAGGGATCACTACGCACCTCGTTATCTGATACTCCATTTGTTTATTAGAGTAATTTCTTTCATGTTTCTTTGTAATCTTTAGCCAGCTATTGTTGCCAATTCCGTATCTTGCTTGTCACCTTATTTATTCAACAAACTCTTCTTTTTTATGACAGATTCTTCAATTCTTCGAGCGAAATTCTTTTAAAATGATTTGTACTCAGTTTTGCTGTAATCGAATCGTTAAATATGTTATATTATCCAACTAGAAAGAAATTCTCCAATGAATTGCAATAGTTTCTTCTCTGAAGCTGAAGTTATTAATTGTGATTCATTTGGATTCACTATGATTTGTTGTAGAGGCTAGCTGAGCGTCAGACAGTGATATCTCAAAATCATGGAGGATATGGAAAATTATTGAGGTATTTGTCTCTAAAAAGATTGCTGGCCTCCCAGATGACATAAAATAAAAGCACAAAATTTCAGATTCAGCATAAATTTTCTTGAACTAGTATGAAATATATTGACATGGTATAAATTGGCATAAAGTTTCATAAATAATTGTATCGTTGACAAGATTGTGGCAGAATTGCAATTGCAAAACCATGCCTATATGATACTTAAAATTCTCAAATTTGTAGTCAGATCTCATTTCAAATTTTCTTAGCTGCAAATTTTAAAGATGATGATGTTGCTAGTGACAGTACATGGATTGGTTAGCATGAGATTTTGGAAGAAGTAGCATGAAATAGCATAAGTATTTTGAAGCTATGGGATAAAACAGCATAAAAGTTGACGTGGAAGTGGCATAAATTCATAACAATCTCTGAATTTTGGCTAGGAGCCCTGCAAATGTAGCTTACTCTTACCGTAAGTTACCGAATAACAGCCCACTGTCGAATAATCACCCTTACCGGAATAAGCGCCCCGTATACAGAGCAAAATTTAGCAATAAGCACCCCTAGTGAACAAGCGCTCCACCTTAAGCAGAAGGGAGCCCTCCTTTGCAACGATTCTACTGACGTTAGGTGTGCTCAATCTAGTCTAAAACAAAAGTAAGCATCCTAATGTAGCGATATAATTATCCTGCTCTTTATAGATATGAGTAAAAGAATGGTCACCCTAAAACTTTGGTTGCCAATGGTCTAATCAAAACGAAAGTATTTATTGTTTCCGTTTTTAAATTTCTTCCAAGAGACGTTGATAACGAAGATGACGTTGTAACTGCATAGTATTGCTTTTTGGTCTTGTTAAATGAGCAAAGCGAGTATTGTATGGTTGAAAATTCCTGTTCTTGCTACTTGTACCGAGCAACATTTAATAAGTACACCTGCTGAATAAGCGCTTCTACTCGAATAAGCGCCCTGCATTGAAGGTGAAATTTGAATAAGCCCCCCGGTCATTTATGGTAATGTGATTTATAGAATAGTTTTTTGGCTCTGTTGGCATCGTATGATTTTTTTAGATCAAACCGAATGCTACGACAATTATCGGATACTTTCATACCCACGTGATCTCGGAAAGGAGGACGGTTTCTTATAAAAAGTAAAAATATCTGCCCAGTGGGAATGAAGAGGATCATGCTGTTAAGAGCGACATGAGGCTAATGAATTTTGATGTTTTACTTTTTTCAGTGAATGGAGTGGAATTGAAAATGAAATGGCAGATGGTCTTCAAATGGGTGGACACCAATTGGACAGGTACGTGCGTGTGTAGACACCAGGAGTTCGGCAGCTTTTTCAGATGCAATACAAAACTAATGCTCTTATACTGTAGGACCTTCTATTTTATAAGTAAATCATGTCATTTTGTCAATCTATATTCTAATTGCAACTACGAGTAATTTTAATCATAAATAGCAGCTTATGTGCGTAGAATATTAATTGTAAGCATACTCTTTTATTGCATAGCCACTTGTCTAAGGTATAATTGGCTCTTATGCAATATTATTGTTGATATCGGTACTATATTATTTACTTCACTTAAACCAATTTTTCTAATTGATTACCTATAGTGATTATTTTTTTATTGTTATTAAAACTTATTAGCACCAAGCTCTTCGCTGAATTAGTATCTTTTGTGTAAGATGCTCTACAAGTTTAGCTTTAGTTAGCATTTTTGGTGAGCTTTACCTTTGTAAAAACAAAGAAGCATTTTCTTGTGTTTCACGTAAATTTCTATCCAGGTACAATCAGCAAACGACATCAATTTTAGATGAAGAAGGCACCGTATACATTGATCAATTGAAAGAGTATCTTTTCTTTGCTGATTCCTTGAGGTTTGTAACTCTTTTGTGGTCAGAAGTACAGTTACAGTTATTGAAGTAGATGATGGGAAGTGCAGCTTCTGTATAAATTTGCATATAAGTACGACGGCAAAAAGATAAAATTTAGCTTTTCTTCTTTAGATCGAATTTCTCGACAATTCCATGATTTTGTCAAATAGGATTAAGTCAAATTTTATGTAGCTGGATTGAGTCAAATTGTATGGAATTGTCAAATTGCATGGAATGATCGAGTATTTTAGTCTAAGGAAAAAAAACTGAATGTTATCTTTTCTGTTGTCGTACTTATATTCAAAGTTACAGTTATATGCTTAAGTCATCAGCTATGGTAAATGTTCTAAGAACCAAACATAGGAACAAAAGCTGTTTGGCCAGACTACTTCAATCATTGGACTATCCTTGCATATTGCATGGAGTACCACCAAATGGTCCTCAACTTAGTTATGCTTCTAGAACCTAAAACAGTGGTTCTTAGCCTGGGTTCGATCGAACCACAAGGGATAGGCTGATAGTCAGTTTCAAGGGTTCGGCAGTTTGGTTCACCCCACTCGTATGATTCGTGATGTTACGTTCTGCTTGCTAATGTGAAGCTGCAAATTTCTGAAGTTGTCTCTGAGAGGCAACAGCAAGTCACTTTGATTTGCAGTAAATATCTCTGACGTTTTCGTTTTTGCATGAAATTCACATTTTGTTGGTTTTGCTCTTCGAACACAGTGATCTTGTGCGCAAATGATGTATGGTACAATCTGTGGATTAATACAGTATGCAGTAACATGCATATGTTTTGAATTTGAAGAAAGAAGACGCACATTGTATTTTTCCAACTACGAAGGGTTCGGTGAATGCATGTATGGAACTTGTGGGGTTCAGTACCATCAACAACAATATTAAGAACCACTGACCTAAAAGCAAGAACGCTTTTCATGATAGATGGTTACTTAGAACAATGGATATTACGTTAGAACTTTTCCTTTCAGAGCTGTGGTTAAAAAGCAGCAGCAAAAACAATATGAGCTTGAAAAAGCAGAGGAGGCGTTAAGCACCAAAGTGGCCCAAAGAGATGCCATTCTCAAGGAAATACAAGCAGATTCGGTAACTAAATATAAAGTTACAAAGTTATGGAAAAATATTATTGTTTGGGCTGAAAAGTTTATTTTTTCCATACGCAATCCTACGACCTTTGTATAGCATGTCTATAAGTACGTATTTTTCATTATGAGATGAGTGGTATAAGAGAATCCTAGAGGTCTTCCATCTTATAGGTATCTACGTTGCATCTTTTGATTTTCATTACGTATGAACTGTTATATTTAAATGTCCAGAGAAGTAATATCAATACTGCATGGAGATTTGAAATATGACATCAGTTACCTTTGTTTTAAGATATTCCAGTGTTCCCTAGTGTATAATGAAAGTTGATTTCCTTGACAGTATACTTCCAAATTGTTTGATCGAATCTTTTAGTAGATGGTTAATATAATCATTTTGTCACAGGGAGAAGATGCACCTCCTCCGCCTGGATTTTCATTGAAGGGAATTTCAACGATGATTTTCGGAGCAGAGACGTTGGAAGCGAAACAAGAGAAAGCCAATGAATTAAGCAACCAGGTCTCCGAGGCCGAAGAACTTGTTAGAGAAAGACAAACTGAAGTAAAGTAAGAACTTTTTCTTATACACTGTAAATTGATAGTAATAGTAAGCCTATATTGCAATGAAATGAGCAGGGGAGCCTGTTATATTACTAATGTACTTTGATCAGTCTCTTTGTAGACAGAGCATTGAAGGACTATGAAAGGTTCAAGAAGCAGAAGGTCCGTGATCTCACAGAAGTCATGCAAAGTTACATTAAGATGCAAATCAAGCTCTGCAAAACTGTAAGTGCTTTCTCAATATTAGCCACCTTGGAATGCTATTTATGAATATACATGTATTCTTGATAATCTGGTTTGAGACACTTCAGCTATAAACAAAGTTGTAGACTAAACTTTGGTGTGTTGAATTGGTTCTCAATATTGATTTTCTATCATTTATCCTCCTATAGGGTCTTCACTCTTGGAAATCAGCAAAAGAGAGCTTCATGAATATATGAGGTGTTATATTTAATGAATAGACGCTTTGTCAATGGACGAATCGGTGACTCCGCTATGTCGCATAGGTATTCTGCGCGGAGCTTTGGTGTAGGCATTTTCTTAATTCATGCATCTTTCAGTGCTAATATCTAGAACTACGAGTGGCCTCTTACATAGTAGTAGAGTAGTTTGACTCTAAAATGATTTAGTTACGGGAAGTGCTATCTTTTTTTGAATTAGTTAATTTTGAGGTATCTAATAAAAGGCCAGTAGAGGCTTCGATTTGACCAAGTAATTAACAGTTAAGAATACAGGACATGAATCATTTGTGCTCATTGTAGACCGTATTATATTTATATTGATTCTAATTTAAATTTTACATTGTTTATTGAAACATAATATCAAATAAAATATTTCTTTTGTGATGTTGGTGAGTTTTCACTGTAAAAATGCTTCTTTTACCTCCATTTCTGCCTTGAAATACCGTCACATAATTTCTCCTTTACCTGCTAAGAATTTTCTAGAAATTGCAAGGAGCAGACATACCATTGAACTATATATAGAGTTCAATGGTTCTGGTTAAGTCAAAAGTTTGAAGGTTTCCACATTCGGCTGCAGCTAAAGGCCGACTTTGATTCCAAAACAATCCGTCCAGAGAAATATTAGCTGGGTTGTTAATTCGATCAAAGCAAACTCTTCTCAACTTCAGCCAAAAAGCTTTGGATCTCTTGGAGTTTATACTTAGTTTATAAGCCCAAATCAGCTTTGAGATTTAGCAAGCCCCAGAAATCTTTTATACTTGGTCCTGCAAATATCATCTTAGCTTTTGAGTTGAATGTGTTCCAACCGCATACTATGGTAGGTAAGGTTGAGTTTGGATAAAAGACTTATGGCAGGATAAATGGCTCATGCAAATGGAACTTTCTATATTTTTACAGTAAACATTGCAACAGAATCTCATTCAAGACAGTAATCAGAGAAAATATGGCTGTGTAAATCAAGTAAAATTTCCTAGGAAACAATGCAGCCAAACTAAAATTAGACAAAGAATTCTGGTGGGTAAGGTCAAAGTCAAACGTCTGAAATGAAGCAAAGAAGAAAGTAACCTCTAATGCTCATAACGGGTGAAGTGTTTGCTGGTGGGCCATTGAAAAAATTAACTTGAAATGCAGCTGTCAACATAAACAAGACAACAATTAATGGTGTTTTCCAAATTATTCTTTTAACTAACAAGTGTACATTTATGCCACAAGAGCTGAAGCAGTTGCTGACTCGCTGAAAAAAATAAAACAAAAATGTGTAAACTATGATGGAGTTTGAAAGGAACTTTAATAAAAAGATTTGATTCAAATGCTGTTTAACTTTTACATGCTAACCAATTGACACTGACCTGCCAACTCATGAGTGATTTGATACCAATACTCCTATTTAAATCTAACCAATTAAAACTTGGGGCTATTTATTGTTGGGCAAGAAACCATTGCAGAGGAAACAATATATAGGGATATCAGAACAGCAGACAGCTAAAACAGATTGAGAGTGTGGATATGAAATCAAAAAGTAGAGCACCTCTATCTGGGTTCCCACTCTTTTTCATTAATTTTTAAAGGACATTTTGGAGAATTTAGGAGATTTCTTTGCCCATTTTTAGTGGAGATTCCTGAGAAATTTGGTAGCCTAAGTGTTGATGTATTTTTAGGAAAATAATGGATAAAAGGTCATTCAAATGGCATGATATAAGTAAGGTAAATCACCATCAAACATTTTGTATAGCAGGAAAAGTCAGTATGCCTATTTAACAAATACTACATTCATGGTAAAATTTGAGAGAATTGATGATTTGACCATTTTAATTATGATAAACTATCACAAAATATTCAATAAGCAACACAATTGCTGAAAAGAAATTCAAAATATGAAAAATTTAGGAGAACAGTATAATCTGAAATTTTAGGGTTTTGAAGAAGTTTTAGAATATGTCCCTTTTCCTAGAGTATTTTTGGATTTTTAGGAGGCATGGGAACCTGTCTATATACAGCCTCTGTGAATTAGTGGGGTATTTCTCATGAGTTATGAGGATTTCTTATGAATCCATAAGCAATTGGTGTCTCAGATACATTGAACATCATAAGTATCAGATATATGCTTGTCATTATGTATCATCATGGACAAATGTGTCAGATATATTATGTAAATCACCTTTACAAAAACTACAAGCAATTAAATAATGTGATAAACACTGATCTTATCTGCTTTGCAACAAAGTATCCTAGTTCTTTTATCATTTGGGAATGAAGCTTTTCAAATGAAATAAACTGAGAAAATTTGAGATCAATAAAGGATTGCACTGTGAACATGCACCCCAAAATGGCAGATACATTTAACAAACACCATTTCCAAATCTGATCAATACTTTATAGTTTATACTACTGATTACCTTTTGGCAACTACTAGCAACCTATCAAAAACATGTACTTACTATTTCCAGTTAGGTGGCAAAACTCTCTTTGTTTTGTAATATCTAGCAAGCCTGTGAATTCTGGCTTCAATAAGAATCAATCTGAATTTTGAATCCTTGTCCTAAAGTTTGAAAAAACCAGCAATATGAGCAGTTAACTCCACATCTAAGGCAGCTGAATGGTACAGGTATGGCAAATGTTCTACTCAAGACCTAAATACTAAGATCATTACAAACAATATAAATTTATGTACTGGAAAGGATATATAAATAATCAGTTGTTACCTAAGGGAGTACAACAATTTGTCTAAGTCAATTATAACTGATCAAAACATATGGCTATTGAATAATGCTCAAACGAGCTTCAATTCTTGGAAATTCAACATAAAGAAATGTGATTCTTGCTACCAACCTATCCAACCTATCAACATTAAATAGTGTGGTCTATCCTATCAGATAGATATCATTTCTTGCTCAAGTCAATGCAGACCTAGCTAGGTTTTGCATGAAGGGGTTCACTATTCTCTAAGGATGCAGCAATGAATATGGAAACTGCCACTTACCCCACACGAAATGGACAATTTTGTGCAAACAAGAATTTATTACCTTTCTGTTTCTTTCCAAATGCTTCCTGACAGCAACAGCCTTTTTAATTAAGCAGTAGAGATCCTCTGGGAGGGCTGGAGCAAGGCCTATGAAAAACAACAACTGTGAGTTACATATGGGAATCCTTTGACGCATATTCTGACCCAAACCTGTTAACAGGCCTCTGAGTCCTAATTTTCATATTTTACTTGGAGATTAGGACATATTTGCGCCAAAAGTTAGGACCTTTTTAGGACTATGGGTAAATTTTTTATTAGTTTTAGTGTATTTTTAACTTAAAAATTCTAAAAAAGTGTGTAGTATTTTCATGCCTTTTTGCCTGTCCATTTTGGTAAATTTATTACACAATTCAGAATTTGCAATTTCAAAATATTTTTTCATTGCTTCTCGATCATTTTTGGCAAATCTCCCATGTAGAAAGAAAATGTTCTGTGCCCCCACTCAAAATAAGTAAGATCATCATATTTTGTAACATTGGTCAGAAGTCAGAAACATTTTTGTAACACAAAATTATTGAGAATTTCAATGAAGTAGGTAAAATAAAACATCCAAGCTACTCATGAAACCATTCACTTGAGTACTCAATCCAAATTTTATTTCTTGCATGTACGCGTTTCTGCATTCTATTTTATGCAGAAACAGTTACATTTTTTGTGTATTCAAAGTGCGTAACATTGGTTGGAGTCAGACTAGCATAGGTATGAGACAATGAAATTTCCTAAAATTTTCCTTACTCTTGTTCGGTGGTGTAGAAGTAAGTCGATAGCTAGGTATAAGTGTAGGAGGTGGGAGGCAGGGGGACTGCAGCCCTCAAGCTGAGCAGAAATCTGTGTCACCTGGGCAAATTTTCTCCAAGAACAATAGGAAATTCGGGCAGAAAGCATTTACAGCCCCCCAAAATTTGACGTCCTCCTATGCTCGTGTAGCTAGGTCTGTCCTAGTGATTGCTAAGGGGGCTCTTTTCTTGCACATATCTTTATAAGAAACTTTCCAGCTAATCCACGTAGTACGATAATGTCATTCAGTGAACAATACATCTTTAATAGCCTCTATCTTGTAAACTAACAACTTCTCAACATCTTTTCAAATCTATGATCAAGCCCAATAGTTTGATATTTAAAAATTGCTAAAAACACATTTTGCGAAAGTTGATATTTTACTTTATTTCGGTTATAACCTTTTTGAAACGGCAAGTGTTAAAGGCTTTAGCGGCTTTGAGGATTTGTGCATGTCATACGAGAATTACTAAGCCAATGACAGAAATGTAGAAATTAATTGCTCTAGTTCCTTATTATATGTAAATCATTACTTGTAATGATTTTTGTAAGAAAATAAGTTGTATAAACTGAGATCCAATAGACTTTCAACATCTATGCTAATATCATGTGGACAAAAATGTGATGTGTTACATGGCCATTTTCATGAATTTATTGCAATTACTCATTGGTATCAAGAAATCACTGAAATGAGAATAAGTTTTTCTGATGAGAATGTTACAGCAGAATTACTGTTTTACAATATTCCAAAGTTTCACAGAAATTTCTGCATTGCTGATTAAGATATTACATGTTTTCCCAGGGTTGGTTGTGCTTACACTATTGTGAAGGCGTGCAAGTGCAACTCGCCATATGTAAACATTTTGTAAGTATACATATTCCCATGGTTCACACACGCCCCCTTGCATCAAGTCATTCCTCTCAAGGGGGGCATACCCTGTTTTTGAGAAGTGTTGATATAATAGGACTAAGCTCAAACCTTTTAAATGTTCAAAAATCCTGTTAGATTGATGTTGCAATGTTTGAAAAGAACTTTATTATCTTCAAATTATTCATCTTTCAACCTTTCCTCTAATATCATTGATAATATCTAATGCTAGACTAAAATGATATAAATCAAAGCAAATTCTGTCTCAGACAAAACTTTATCAACAGCAAAATCTCAGATATATGCTTGTCATGCTACATCATAGACAGAAATTTGTGTAAAAACTCACTAAAATTCAGCTACTTCTACTATGAAAAATAAAGTCTGAATATAGGAACTTAATCCCATGCTTAATATAAAATGCTAATGAAAGACATACCTTTTGCTTTCAAGATTCGCAGGATTTTGTTACCAGTTACATAACGAACTTGAGCAACACCATGGGAATCTCTAAGGATCACACCTAAGGTGAAATATTAAAAGCCTGACAAATATGTAGAGGCAATGCTTTGCAAAATAAGTGTTCATTGCTGCTCAGGTTATTGATCACATATCATAGTTAAAGGACTATTGAGGAATTCTTGCCCATCATGATAAATAAAATCATCATTGCAGCTGTATAGGCATAAATGTATATACCATTCAATGAGGTTTTGCACTCTGCTATTCACTTACCAATTTGAGAGGGTGTCAATCCTTTTTTGGCAAGCTTGTAAATCTGCTCCTTAACATCTTCGGATGTAAGCTTGAGCCACTGAGAGAAAACAGTAATTCAACTAAATGCAGCACTTATTGAGTAATGGAATATGGAAACATGAAAAACTGTAGGCAAGAAAAATGGCAATATAAAAAATTGAAAAAGCTTTTACACACAGCATGTATGCCATGTTGCATGATGAAGAGTGTGAAGGAGAACAACATTGTAAGTGAAATTTAAAAGAAAGAGCTGCTCTGCAAAACAAGCATCAAATGTTTCATATTTCATACATTTATGTAATATTTCAAATTGCTAAGAGTGAGGGTAGCTCTTCAGCACAGATGCTGATTTTCAAGGGGCCCTACCATAAAAGAAAAGTACCTAACAAGATAAACTAAACCACCATATTAAAGAATCCTACAAAAATTAATTGTTTTGCTTAAAAATGGTAAGGGAGGGTGCCTGCTTTGACTCAGTTGAGAGGCTATTCCATAACTTAGGACCTCTGTAAATGATGTATTTTTGTCCAGTACTTGTTCTTTTCAATAGTAGCCTAAGATCTGTTTCAGCAATACAAAAGTTATGAGAGTAGAGAGTTGAATTTTTAGCAAAGAAGTCAAAAAGTTAGTGTGGAGATATCCCATTAAGAGATTTGTAGACCATTATTTCTGATTCAATTTCAATTAGCACATGACTAACTTCAACCAAAAATCACAAGGAAAAAAGTTATTTGGGATTGAAGCTCACAACAGCAAAAGAAAGCAGAAAAACCATTTGTAGCGCACTTACTGTTGGCACACTTCTTCTGTAGGGAAGCGCTGAGCCAGAAATACCTTTACTAGAAAATGAAAAATTTTCATAGTTTACAAATCTAGCTAGACTCGAATCGAGTTAAAGACACAGTGCTTAACAATTGAAACAGAACCCACCAGCACGTTGTAATCAAAGTATAGCCATTAACTGCAGTTAATGTACTGATCAAGGGGTCTAGCAAGAAATAATCCCTTTATACAAAACTTTCTTAAGTTTGGGAGAGAAAGCTGACTTCACTCTTATATTTCTATGCCAGAATAAACCTATCACACAAGGCTACAGTAAAAGCTGACAAATTGGCATAGGCCAAGTGAAAGTAACCTCTATAAATAGCTATAGATGGATCGCCAAACTGATCTAAAATAAAAATAACCCAGAAAGGATACCATGGCCATTTGCTAGTTATAACAGAATCAAGCAAAGTATGTTATAGGTATCATGTTTTACCCAGGTGCGTGCATACGACCCATGATGGCGACTGTTGAGTGGGAAAAGGACGATGATCGCAAAGCATCACCTCGTGGCTATGTTCTTTCTCCCAGACCCCTCCTTTTGCTTAGTCACTTGGCCTAGGCAACTACTTGTGGAAAGATGTCGTCAGAGCGATATAGCTTTAGCTTAACAACTTTTAGGTATGTATTCTTGATCTGTAATATATCCCAGCTACATTGATTTATCTCTTAGAGCTAGCTCGCAACTTGTACCTATACGTGTAAAAGTAGTTGATTTGTTATGCAGCATCAGTATAGCAGCCTCTTTTTGGCTGATCTATGCAGCGTTTAGTTTTATGAAGAAGTCTTCCATACATGCTACAAGGTCTATGCCCTCTGAACCTCCAGGGCTAAAACCATAATCTAGGTCTACAAATGATATGAATGGTATAGATCTAGTGTGAAAAATATCAGCATGTGCTAGTGCTGAAAACATAGAGAAATTGTATAATTTTCAACTTCGTTCTGGTCATGCTGAGCAAATCACAAGCTGCAAAAGTTTATTTTCCACTGATTCAAATTTACCAATTACATGCTATTCTATCATTTGCTATTGTAATACTACCTCAACACCAGTAGTGCTTCCTAGGTGTCATGAACTCTAGGAAAGAAATGTTATGAACTCTAGAGGTCATGTATTCATGGCTCCTATACTTAGTTGGTTCAGGACACTGGGAAGACAATAGGACAAAGTGTGTAAATGAACAGAAAAAAGTTCTAGTCCAAATGAAAAGTTAAATGCTCAGAACCAACTGCATTACCCTTTTGACTGGGTACCATTGTGGAAACTTATCACTTCTTTCGTGATAAAGAATTTCATGTTTTCCACCAATATTTATTGCTGTACTCTCAGGTGCCAATTAAGTGTCCTCCCCCACTTATTAATCGTTTTGATTTTTTTCCAACCCCCAGACATTGTTAGGACCCCCTGTTTATTAAGTTTAAGGAAATTGACTTTTTTACAAACTTGCCATTTCATTTCCTTTATTTGTTGGTAGTATTTATGCCCAATTTTCATGGCAAAATAGTGTGCTTTTGTATATAGTTTAGTTTTATGCTTTATTGCGTAGCTCTTGAGACCCCTCATTTAGTAAGTATCCAAGAGTGGGTAGTACTGTTGGCAGCCATTCACACAGTTTTAATGGTAGTAAAATTTCCTGTAGTAGGACTGTATTCCATGACTGTTGAAGGAAGTGATGAATGATATAATTTTTTCCCCTGCAAGAAAAGTAGTATTTTTCTTCAAGTGTTGGCTGTTCTTATGCCCACAATGAAGGTAGAACTGCAGTAAAATATAGACTCTCTACTTTTGAAGTTGAGATATTATAGTTCAATATCAAGTGACACCTAAATGAAGCTACTTTCCTAAAAAGTGTACTTGCAGATTGCAGGGCAATTCCATGCAAATGTCAATCTCTAGATGAACAATTAGAAATGGATTGGACCTTAAGTTTGGACCATCAATAGATAGCTTTGGGTATCTAGTGTCATAAAACAGTAATGAAAAATAAGCAAGAATCATTCTTATTCTCTTACTATGCCCCATTTTACACGAGGTATGTTCAGGACAAAATTTCACAAATACATATCACTTCTAAAAATGTTCTTCAAATAGGGATCCAATCATACTTTTACCTATTTTTTTCAAATGTGCAATCATAAATAGGCCTAGGAAGCATAATTTGGTTTTGAACCAACAGTGTACATCAGTCACAATAATGTTCAATTGAAGTGTCCTTTAGCTGAGCCAAGCTATCAACAGTTACATTATCCAGGATTATAGATAAGTTCAGTACAGTTGACCAGTGTATCAAAGAAAAATTACAGGCTCCTTATGATTGGGAAAATAATTCTATGATGGATATGCACATTTTCTGTATATCTGTCACATTTGAACTGTGTGTCCATCACATTTTCACTTTACATGCCACTCTAAATTTATGGAAAAGGAGCCTAGGAATTTAGTTTAACTAAGTTTGTTGCTTCAGACTATTAGCTATGCACCACATATTTTGTATAACAATGTGCCCTTATTTCCAAAAGTCATCTATGCCCTTATTTCCAAAAATGTTTATAATGTTGGGGAATGTGCCCCTTCCAGTCATTGCTAGTGGGTCTGTGCCCCCATGCCCTCCTCTGCAAAACCACTGGTTCCCAGATCTTGTATAAGAAAGAAGTTCACTTTAAAAGGTTCTGTAAATGATACAGCCTCAACACTGGAGAATCTGCTGGTATAGCACTAAAATTTCTATTGCCTGTTTTTCCTACTTGGTCATAGAAGGGAAATTCTCATATTACTATAATGATAGAAGCAGCGCCATTATAATAAAAGGATTCAGGTGCAAAGCAAGCAGGTTTGAACCACAAAGCACTTATAGTAGTATGATCAATGTCCTCAAGCAACAAGATGTCCTGGCAAACCCCAGAAAGACAGGCCTTATTTGTGACACTTATTACTGTAAATGAGGAAGCTAACAAATTTTCAATACATTTCTGGGTTATGGCCAGCTATGGGACCTTCCCTCTTAGTAAAATGGAGGACAATGTCTTTTTTCTGAATTTCATGAAGTCAACAAAATGTTGTAATCATCATAAATTAAAAGCAAACTATATATCACTTGATTTTAGTGCTAAGAACTGCTATATTTTAGTGTTTATGAAAGTTATTTCTGCACATGTATGTCTTCACTGATGCTAAGTTCCCATCCCAGTCACCTAGCTTCAACATTTGGTAAAACATCCTTCTAGTTTAAAGAATAAGCTTATTTTACATGGAGTAATGCAAGTTTGGAGGAAAAAATTTAATCTGATATGAAGGAATAACTAATTTACCAGAATAGTGCAGAAAAGATTGATTTTTGCAAAGATATCTGTCAAAGTACTTTTAGCGGCTACTCTTTTCATTGACATACTAATACCTTACATGAGACAGTAAGAATCTTTAAATTCCCTGTTAGAACCATTCTATAGATAATATAATTGCACAAAGTGTATTTTCATCACAATGGAATTGCGCTGAAGTAATGAATTATACATATCATTATTTTAACTAACGAGTGATGTCTTTTTGTTAACAGCATATTTCTTTTGATTTGCAGGTGTTGTGCTATTCTATATAAGACTGAACACTATTCACTGCTGAAATTGTTAAGCTCTTTACAAAATTTCCACATGAATTTTAAACCATTTGGTCATGGTGACCCGCATTTTGATTGTTCAGCAGTTATGGACATCAAATGGAAGTTGCTATTCTATTTTGTTAGCATTTAAGAGCTGTGACTTTTTCACGTAGACCTTTTCTGGAAGAGAGCATAGTATGCATACCTATCTCCTTGAATGAACACTCAGGGCAATTATTTGAGTTTTTTTCCAGAGAGGCCCTAATTCATGGAGAGCACTTATTCAAAGGAGGAGAGGCTTAAAAATAGCTATTGATATAGAAGGTGAAAACTGCAGCTTTTGTATAAGGACGATGCTAAATGAGTCAACATTTGTATTAAGTTGACATTCCAATAAATATTGACTAATCCAGTATACTATAAAGGCACATCCAGCATACGTCTAATCCATAGAGATCATGCAAGAGACAAATCTGGTGTATGGCAATTCAATTGAAGTTTCCACTCAGACTTGAGTCATTTTCAGTAGCGAGTAAATAGGGTGTATTTTGTAGAGTACCGTTGAGAAGGGGGGTAGCCGGGGTAAAACTCCGGGGCCCGTGAAAATTTTGCTATTGCAAAATATTATTCAAAAGCCGTCTGTTGAATGTTCATTCATTAGCTCTCTAAGGACTTCTTTGCTTGTCAGGTTTTTTCCAATACTTGGTTGCATTCTGGAATACCAATGTTTTACAAGAGTTCTGAATTGATTTGCATTTGTTGTAGCCCCCTCTTGCCCCTGTGCTGCTACTCCTACACAGGGGCCTGTGTTTTTTATAGCCCCAAGGCCCGAGCTGGCTCTCGACGGGCCTGATTATGTAATGGTCTGGCTTATTTGTTGATTTATGTGGTCCACTTGTATTGTCATTCAAAATTTTTATTCTTTATTTATATAGCCCATCAGGAAAATTGGTTCAAATTGAGTATGCATTGGCAGCAGTTGCAAGTGGTGGTCCTTCAGTTGGTATCAAGGGTGAGCCACTTTGATGAATACAAAGGACATTGTTTATTTGTCATGTATTCACCAGAAAGGTTTTTGTCTCATGCACATGAATGCCACAATTTTATTTCTATGCAATTAGTTGTGGTCATGTTAACGTAGCTATTGCTAATTGATAATGAATTACACAGCATGATTACTATGCATTTGATGTGTTTATGGATCAGTATAGTGTAATTCCCTCATGCTTCTGACAGGGATGCCAGGTGAAAATTTGCATTCATTTCCAAATGTAGAAAGTAATTCTCTTGATTTGCTCCCAAATAACACCATGCAATCATTCTCCACAGAGACCAAAATATTCAATCATTCAGTCCTCCTCAGCAGTCTTTTCTCGTGATTTCAGTAAGGGACTGCTCATTATTTATGTCTCAAGTTGGGGCTAAAGAGAAACAGATTGGGTAAATGATTTTTCTGGCAGCTTTAAGGTTGGGCATATCATTTTTTTGTCTTGTCCCTTACATACTTGGGTAGCATACTTTTGATAGCTCTATGCTGGTTGGGTAGCTCTTATTTTTATAGTGCACAAGGTTAGGTAACAAAAATAGTTACCCAAATAAACATTTCCCTTCAGTCCCAACCTGAGGAATAAATAATGATTGGTCCCTAAAGTAGCAGGAAATTACACATCAAAGAAAGCACTTGTTTGGCAGTGTATACTATTATCATCAAAACTTTGCAAAATATGAAGGAAGCAACTCTGGGAGAAGATTATCTCAGGGTTGTGGTCTAGGGGTAGCTCACCATAATACTGTAGTGCTTCCTATAATGTTTGGTTCAGAATTTACATTCAGAATTAAAATATTCTGAAAGTAGAATTGGTATGCTATATTCTTCACACATCATACCTGACCATTCATGATGATCCAATGACACTGAGAAATGCTGACATAGTTGTATCTGCCATATTGAAATTTCATAGCCACCTATTTATTGTTCAATTGCATGTGAATGATAGGTTATCTCATCCTTTACTATGTATTTTGTTCAGTGAAATAGTGCTTCTTTCAGTGATATTGTATCATTTGCCCCATAATCCCAAATTTGTCCAAGAATTCCTCCTCAATCCCAAACTCAATTTTCAATCCCAAGGGCTTTCCAACAATCCCAAATTTTAGAAATTTCCCAAATGGCAACCCTGGTTTCTGATAAGTTAAGTCAAGGTTGCACAACTACCATCTTGGAAGCCATATCATACCTGTAAGCAATTCTATGTGGCCTACTGACCTCCAGTATTTGATTATAAATGACAATTTAGTTATTCATTGGACCAGCCATTCTGTGCTGGCTTTTCCCATCCAGAACCCAGACAACATAGATATGGTCCCTGTGGAAGAAAGCTTCCCCACCCCTGCTGTAAAGTATTGCCTTTGAATATTCAATTGATCTTAAGACAGTTCTATTGTTAAACTTTTGCAGCATCTAATGGTGTAGTTTTAGCTGCAGAAAAGAAGCAGAAGTCATTATTGTATGATGAAGCTACTGTTAGCAAGGTTAACATTCTTGCTTATTGATGAGTAGAGTTTCTAACTAATAGTGTTGCTATAACTTGTGATTGCTGATTGGCTGTTTATGCATGTTGTAGTTTTAAATTGAATTGAGAGATTTTGTGAGCTTATTATGTATATTGTGGCATACTTTTATAATCTCTTCTCAACAAGTAGTTGACTTATAGCCCATGATTGACTTTGTGGATTTGATATTTCTGAGCAAAATAGTTATCAGCTTCCAATATGTATTGAAAGATTAGCACAAAATTGTAGATCCCTTTGGTAGAAGTCAAATTATCTTTAAGGGTTTTATGCATCTACAGTCTGCTCTCTTTCTCGTGCACAAGTTCATAATTAAAAAGGGAATGTCCAAATATCAAAATTTATAGAAATGCCCCTACTGAACCTGTTTTCATTCAATGTTAGCCCTTATTTGAATATCAAATATTGTTTTAGAAGCATTAAGTGGAATTGGATGTAGTTGTATCTTGATTAACTAGTTTTAAAATTTTGCTTGAATCTTCAACATCATCTGAAGTCCTGCCTTAGATTGAGATGGTTACGAAGAATATTGGAATGGTGTATAGTGGAATGGGACCTGATTTTCGGTAATATTGTTGGAAACTCCGTTCATTGCTTTTATCATATTGATTGTCTTACTTTCAAGAAGTGTGCTATGTCTTAGTTTTTACATAAGCATTGAAGATCTCTCCTTCAACAATATTTACAGTGCCTTCATTCTTTAGCTGCTCTGCTTGTAGAAGGTGATTGCCTGCCACTGAGTTTTGGTTTCTCATTTTTGAGAAATTTTTTGTACATAAAATTGTGCAATATTATAAAGTTTTGTGGTTTGAGAAGTGAATTTCAAGTTGTCATACAACATTCTGATACTATTTAAGCCATGTATTGTACAAGTATTGAATGAATACGCTGTAAAAAGGCTAGATATAGATTAATTGACTGTTTTTTGTTTAAAGGAGCTAAAATTAGCACTTAAAAATTGTATTTTGAATAAAGCATAGAACAACTCTTAGAAGCAGGAAATGAAAATGTAGGTGTGTTACTACCAAGGGATTATCAGATCAGCTGTCCTTTAATTAGTAGAAAATGCAATGAGATTTAGAATGATATGTTATTCTCTTGTTTTGTCTTCTTACAATCATTTAATTAGCAGGATTTTTTCTTCTATGAATTTACTGTGCATCAATCAATGTTGCAATTCTTAATAGTTTTACAAGAAGATTGATAGAATCATTATATCTTTTGTGTTTCTTTGCATTATGATGAATGCTTACATTGTATCTATATTGTTCTGCAGGTATAGTGGTGATGGGTTCTTCTATATTCCATTACCATTGTACACTAATAATAATGCTTCATTTCACTGGCATGTTGAGCAAAATAATTCAACATCAATTACAGCAGCTCTTAAGTCCTGATAGATCTTTGAAATTTGTAGTCTCTCGGTTGCTCTTTTAAGATGGGAAGGAAAGTTATGCCCAAGGCCTTTCATTTCTAATGGTACACATAGTGTATCTGCTCCTAAGGCTTCAAATGTAGAGTTGGTAATCAGAAATGCTGGCTTTCAGAAATGCTGGCTTTCAATGTAATTTTGTTTGCTTGGATTGGCCCCTGTGCCTCAGTTGTATGAAAGAAAGTAACAGCCATCCCCAATCATTTGTCGTTGGCAATAGCTTTGTCATAAGTAGTCTTTCTTGTTGTAAACAGCTGAGAATTTTGAAGTTTGATCTTCAAGAAATGCAGTTTTTATGTTCAGGGGGTAAGACGTTTACCATTTGCAAAAGTTAGCTACTGTCTTAAGCAGCTGCAGCCTAATATGAAGAACAGATAGCAGTCGTTTCCCTTTGCTATCAAAGGCTTTTGACAATTTTCATCAAATCTGAATTAGTGAATTAGATTAATTCTTCGTATGGTAATAGAAACTGGTTGATATCAAGTTCCTAAATTCTGTTAGTTTTCCAATATAGAATTATATTTCTAAAGATGTACTAATTCTGTAATAGGCAATAGTTTTGTATTGAAGGAGCTATTACTAAGACCTAATCCGCCATAAGCTTTTCTTTTAAAAACTCAGTATTCTATACATGCAAGTTACAATAGGATTGTCGTTTTCTTACACCATTCGTGAATAGAGTGTTGTTTACCTGTCTATTGGACTGGGTGTTTGAAGGTTTTCCATTTAATGGCTATGCATGGGAGTGCCATATGCCCTGTTTACGCTACACAAACTAACCGGTGGCGAACCCGGGTTAGTTTAACTTGGGTTAGATTTTTTGTAGTGTAAACGCAACTAACCCAGTTTCGCCCGGGCTCGACCCACTTTAAACTGACCCTGCAACATATGTGGGTTCGCCCCGGGTTAGTTGCTTTAAATACATTGTAAACGCATATCAGGGTCGAACCCGGGGCAGTTTTACTATTCGCACATGCGTGTTTCGAAATTGTAGCCATGTGCGCCACTCTGATTCAACAGTTTTCACTGATTGTGCTTGTAGACTAACAACTCTATTGGCAATCGAAAACATATTGCTAAAATGAGTACGGAAGCTGTTGAAAGAACTTCAATTTGGGATGATGAAGCAGTTCTACTCCTAAGAATTTTGGTGGACGAAAAGATCATTCAGCAGTTAGATATTTGTTCAAAAAAGACGGATCTGGAAGATGGCAAAACTATGTGTAAATCCCTCTATTTTCTCTAGCAAGAAAGTAGGAGATATTGACTGTTTGGAAGGAAGCGAAAAATGTTTAAACTGTTTTGCAGTGTAAACGGAACAGGGTTTGCCCCGGGTTAAACTAACTCTGGTTCGCGCCGGGCTAGTTTGTGTAGTGTAACCAGGACTATAAATGCTTGTTATCGCTCACAAACGCATAAAAACTCTTTCCTCATTAAAGCATTACGATCCTTTTTACGAGTTTCCTTGTTCTAAGACTGTAATGAGGTTTTTGAATCTTTCTCTCATTGTCATTGCTGCTTATGCTGTATGCTTGGCAATATTCTTCTCTGTTCCTTGACTGTGTATTATAATCCAATGCCAGCGTTCTTATATGGGGGGCATTCGAATAGTAATATTAATATTAATATTAATAGATCTTTGCTTTGTACGCTCTGAAGGTATCCCATCCTCTGATCGTACATACTTTAAGTTTTCGCTCCCTACATAGATGCTCAAATCTATTATTTATCTCACTAATTTCATAGTGCGAAAAAGTCAACACATAGCCGAAAATTCTAAAATTATCTCAGTTCTGTATAAAAATCAAGGGAACTTGCGTATAATCTTAAAAGATGGTTATATTTATTTAGGATGCTTTGCAATTAATTAGCGTTTGAAAATTACATGAGCGTTCTTTGAAAGACCCTATCTCCTCCCTTGCATGTTTTCGTATGCTTTTTTACAATTTTTTAGTACCCCCTTCAGAGCGTACTTACTTTTTAAACTCCCCCTTCGCACAAGTGGAAATGCAAAAGCATTCAGATACAAATATATATATATATATATATATATATATATATATATATATATATATATATATATATATATATATATATATATATATATATATATATATATATATATATATATATATATATATATATATATATATATATAAAGTTGGGTAATTTTGCATGCTTTGCTATTTCAGTCATCAATGCCAATGTCCATTACAGCTTTGTTGTTTAAGAGCTTGATTTTAATTGCTATTTAATGATTCTTTAAACAGACTCCTTGTAAGGGAAGCAAGAAGACTAGCAGCAAACTATCATTTGAAATATGAGGAGGAAATCCCGACAGCACAGCTTGTCCAACAGGTCTCTTCAGTCATGCAAGAGTACACTCAACAGGGGTGAGTGAGTACATCCTCAAGATTTCAAACTTCAGAAAGATGAGTCTATTGAAAACCTTTATGAAAAGAAGATGCATGATTTTGTGCCATAACTCTAAAAGCTTTCCTTTTTGAATCAATACGAGATAGTTATTGGTTTCCAAGTAGATTTCTGTATTCGTGTTTTGATTTCATTTTCGATTTCGTTACTCATTTTTCAGTTCTTTATTTCGCTTCTCATTGTTCAAATGTGCCTACAGCTTTTTATTTTTCTGTTTTAGAAGTGTTGTTGTCACCAGAGATGTGCCTAAACCCTTTCCTTTGGGGCAGGACGTTTTGGAAACATTGACTAACTATGACTAAAAATATCACGGGAAACTATGATTGTTCGGATGCGTATAACATCCTAAGTTTCCTGCAATATAACTAACTTTTTCTTACAATTTTGTACATATTGTTGGCGTGACACCTCCGACACCCCTATCCCCAATAGGCGCATCACATACCCCAATAGGCGCATCACTGGTTCTTACTGTAGTGCAATTTGAATTTGCTATAATATTGAGCACCTTTTGAAAAAGTATTGCTATTTGCGATTGTAGAGGGGTACGCCCGTTTGGAGTGTCTCTTCTAATTTGTGGTTGGGATGATGATCGACCTTATTTATTTCAATGTGATCCATCGGTAAGTTGATTGGTTTGGAAAAATTGACGAAGAGAGTTCGTTAGTGTGACGTCATAAAAATGCTCTTTAAAATATTTTGATTTTGGCATTAAATTCTGAAAAAGCACTTTGAAATAGCTACTACCGACAAATTTCAGCTCGTTCTGAAAAATAATGAATGAGATATAGACAGTTGAATGCTGACATAGTTCCTATCAAATTATCGTATTTCGAGTCTGGTGCTGGACGTTTGGAACCAGGAGAAAAATACAGTGGTTTGTATGGCAAGTTTGATATCGCCAAATGGTCATATTTCATCCCATCTTCACAATATTCAGCTAAAATGTTCAACACATGACTGTTTTAAGGTGCTCTTTCATTCAATGTGGTCAAAATATGTAAATTCTAAAAATAGACGTTTTATGACGTCATCACTAATGACCTCTATTTGATTAAGTTTGTCTGAAATTTTATGATTTCATCATGACGATGGCCTGCAAGTATGGTGATTTGGCAGGAAATTTGTTATCCAATATGAGAGCTGCAAACACTGCCATCAAAATAATTAGGCGCAAATAGAAATCCTAAATTTATTGTAGTATCGCAAAGAAACCTCATATTTACAGTAGGGTAATTTTGCAACCGGAGTGATGGCCCAGTGGTAGAGCGTCTACCTCACAACCTGTAGGTCGTGGGTTCGAGCCCCGGCCGAGTCATGCCAAAAACTGTAAAAATGGTACTCACTGCCTTCTCGTCTGGCGCTCGACATATGAGAATGGAGTGGGAAAGTTAAACTCGTGGAGCTACCAGTGGAGAAGCCCCCCGCTGTAGCTTTCACTGCATTCGCAGACGCTTGGCTTAGGGCTATAGAAACGGAGATAGGCGCCACCCTATGCGCCATTGGGCGCGGGAAAGGACTGTGGCTTTTTGAATTTTGCACCTGGAAGTGCAGGGAAGAATTTTCCGAGGGATTATTATTACTGTCTGCGAATTATGTTTACTAATATGAATCTCAATAGCCGTAGTGCCCTGAAAGCAATGCTATCGTAGCTGATAGCATTTAGGAACCTTGTATACAGGTTTTTTTTATAATAAAAGCATCATTTTACCTGTGCCTCAATTTTCTTGAGTTCTCCCGAAGTTGAGACTGAGATTTTCTTAAAATTTCCTTAACTTTTTATGAAATAAACTTGTTGAAATGGGTTACACTTTCTTTGTTAATCTTGTATGCTCGAATTTGAATTCCATCTTCATTATTTTGAATGCAATTATGACGTAATATCGGTTTTTGGCCAACAAAAACACTTAATTTTCGAAATTGAGCTTTGTGATTTTCTAAAGATTTTGTCCATTTCAACCTAATATTCTTATTAACTTTTTTTGCATGTAGTAAGTACATCAATAGGTTTGAAAGTCTGTTTGGAAAAAAGAAAGTTTCTATTAGAATTTGTTTTCGTGGCATTTGTTTTATTAGAATTCGTTTTATTGGAATTTGTGATATGCATTTTCTTCCACTGAAAGTGAAGATATTTTCCATGAATCGAAACTTCTGCAAAATGTATTGAGCCAGTGAGGTATAGCTATAGCAAGTAGAAAGGAAGTCGTTGTCCACAGCTAAAGTTTTGGAGTAATACTCTTGAATATTTCATGTCTTGTTTACATATTATATTTTGGTGTGCACTTTTGAGTGATAAAATGAGCTATCAATAGGTATTATCAAGTTGGACGTACTTTTAGATGATGAGCTTTGAGGCGTTGGCCTCATTCATTTGTTTAGAATCCAGCAGTTTCGTTGCTATGGGGGCTCGCTGATGTGGGAGAAACTAGATCAATTTACAGAACTGATACTATCATGTTAGATAGGAAGCTGGGAGTGCTATTCATTTTCTAGGTGGGGTACAAACTGCTGAAAAACATGTGATGAAGTTTGTTCAACATAGTCTGTTTGCTCACTTGTTGAGGTCTTTCATTCAGACTTGCTTTTCGCATATACCGTTCGTCAAAATATGCTGACATACTTTTTAAACCAATATACGTAGTATCAGGATTGTTTTGAAACTTTATAACTTTGTGAACCCCTACAAACAATCTTAAGAAATTTTGATACCCTTCGCAAGTTTGTTTCCATTTCAGTACCTTTCAAGCTCAATGACTGCTCCCTCTAAGCAGTTACTTATTATGTTTTTTGTAGACTGATGATTGTGAAATAACGCCCTTTTGGCTTTAGCTGCGAGTGCATGATGTAGGTTTTGAGGCTCTTTTAAAGGATTTTTCATTATTTTCAATGAGCTTCTTCCTTAGGGTGCATATTTTGCATGGAAAGCAACTGCAGTTGGAAAGAACTTCGTTAACGGAAAAACATTTTTAGAAAAGAGGTGACTTAAATCATTTTCAGGCTGCAGTGAGATTTTGAATTTCGAAATTAGGTTAATTTGGCATAATTGATCAGTAATTACAGTTAACCTATACGTATTGGTGTGAGTTCATTTGAAGCCATTGACCTGGATCTATAAGTGAGATTGCCTTAGAGTTCCACAATTTGATGCATTGAGAAAGTTAAATTAGATTTGTGGTATTTGCTGTTTGAATCAATTGGCAGTTTTCTATATACCGTTAATTGGATAGTGTGCTGCTGTTTTGCTTTATTATAGACGTTATTTTTTGGATCATAGTTTGAATTCTAGGAATAGAGATGTTTTCAATGTTTGCTTTTGCATTGTTCAAGTAACTGTTCTTTCAGGTATAATGAGAATATTGAGCTAGAAGATGCTATCCATACCGCTGTACTGACGTTAAAGGTTTGATCAATTGGTTCCAGCAACCAACCAGCTGGCTCTTTCTTTTCATATTTGCTTTTGTACTCTCTCCTCTGATCCTGAATTTGTTGGTCAATCTTTTTATTTGACTGAAATACAGTTTGAGGGTAATTTACGCTCTTTTGAGAGGATTCTGTGGAATTGCTGGTCAAAGAGCCCCAAGCATTGGAGATTTTCAAAGAAATATTAAGGTCATACCTCTTAATTGCAGTTCCAAATTTTGCAAAAGTTTTATTATAAATTGAGGATGTTTATAAATATTTTGTTTTCGTGTTTTTTCTATAGTTGGCCTTAATTAACTTAGCGCTATTACATTTGATACCTTTAACTAACTTGTTTATTATTATTATTATGTTATTTTGACTATGCCTTACTAAACAGCATCTCTCGAATTAGTAGTCTAGAACTGGCAGGCAATTTTTATCTCTATATATATTGCCTGTTTTCGTATTGCTAGAAGTTCTGTTTTATCTTATTTTTCGCTTTTTTGTTATTCCCTTTCCATCCAGTTTTTGACTGGTTTATCCCATTTGAGTTTCCTATGCACATAATATTTTGCTTTGAAAACTTCCTTTTTATCTTAGGAGGGTTTCGAAGGTCAGATGACAGAAGATAACGTGGAAATTGGTATTTGCAACGAAAAAGGATTCCGCAAGATGTCAACAGTGGAAATTAAAGAATATTTGGCATCCATACTGATTTAGTTCATTATCACTTAGCAATAGTACTCATAGTGAATCGCATGGTTATGTAGAAATCTAGACAGATTTAACAAACTCCATATACTATTCGGTTCTGCTACCTAATGTCGATTTTTGTCAGTCATATGAAATAGTTATCAGGATCTCTTACGTCAAACCTCAGTTAGTGGAGCACTTTATGTGATAAAATCAATGAAACTTGTTTTTCCTCGTGTTTATTAGAAGTATGATTAAAAGAAAGGCCCCGATAGACAAAAAATTGACTCAAAGCTGATTGCTTCATTTCATTTGTTATAGAAAGGCGGGTTTGCTTTAAAACAAGTTCTGATCCTTATAGAACTGCCCACGCCCGTATCAACCTTGAGAGCATTTAAACTAGTTAATTAAGATAAACAAGTATCGCACCCATCGGATGTTACAGCCACGTATAGTCAGTTTCAGAATGGGCAACACTCGTTGTCTGGAACTGTCATTGTAGGAACTTTTTATTCATAGTAAGGCGCACTAAGAGAGGAAGATTAGTAGACAATCATATTAAGGATTGCATTGCTTAGTTCTTTCAAAAAGGTAGTCTGTTTAATTATGAGGTCGTTATGAGAAAATTTTACACCTTTTAAATGCATCTGTTACAGCTAGTAAATTTTGACGCAGTTAAAGCACAAGCTGTTGGAAGATTCATTTTCACAGCAACACTCCCTATCCAACCATGTTCATTTACAAGTGATGCAACAAACTTACTTATCTAGTTAGCATAGTTTCCAAAGAGTGTGGATATTCCTAAGAAAACTCCTGTTATGTCTATCAATATTCTTTTATATCCCTTAGTCATCACAGTTTCTTGCAACACTCTCTTGTTCATTCATGGTATTCTTTTCAGTTGTTACCCTTTCGTGGCAGTATTTACTTGTTTAATGCCGACTTACCAGAGCTGGTATATCATACTGTTTTCACAGCAACTGATATACATGTGGTGTTCGCTTTCTGCTATAATGTAATGTTGAAAGATAGAACTTGTTTATCGTCATCATTATCATGGAGCTTGAAAGAATAAAATCAGCTTTGATGTAGATGTGTTTCTTTTTTAGAAGCAGTTGTATCACATTAATGGTATGCCTGTACTTAATGACAAATATGCAAGTGCTTCTTATAGCAATAGTTCAGACAACAGTGCTTTTTTATTAGAGATGGAGTCGCAGAGTTTTAGGATATATAAGGCAAAAGTTTAAACAAAAACAGCGTTTCACAACCTTACTTTCGTTCCAGAATTGTAATCAACCCATCAGCATTTGCTTCAGTAGGTAGCATAACTGTGAATACCATATATTTTAGGAAGCAAAACGCTGTTATGCTGTGCTACCCCTCGTCTACCCATGCTTTGGTACAGAAACTTTAAAAAGAATGTTGAGTGTGTGTGGATAGCAGTGTGAATCTTCAAATTACTTGACTGGGATAGAATTCAATAGAGTGTTAGGTCCTGGTCAAACGAATCCAGCATGTCACCGAGCACAACAAAACATTTGATCGTCCTAACTTTACCTTGCTCGGCGCTGCTCAGTGCAGGGTGGTCAAACGAATACAACATTCCGTCCAATACCTCTACACTTTCCTGAGTTCCTTCCCTGTACCCCCATAGAATTCGAAATTTGGGCGTCAAATAAAATGTAAACAGTGAGGACTGAGCATGCGCGAGTCGAGCAAGCTCGGCAGAGTGGTCAAACGAATCCAGCATTTGATTGATCTTCGCAAAACAACACCTCAAACAAAAGAAATGTTCGGTTGCTCTCCCTACATTTTTCATCGCCATAAAACAACGCAAAGCAGCACCGAGCACAGCACAACTAATAGTCAAACGAATCCAATATTTCACCGAGCATGAATGTTGTTCGCTGCTCTGTGAAATGTTGGATTCGTTTTACCAGGGCCTGAGAGAGTTATCGGAGACTGTTGGTTACGTATATGTTGATTGAACTTATCATGTTTGCTTCTGAGCTGTTTTCCCTATGTAATCAAGTTTTTCTGGGCAATGAATCAACACAAATGCATCAATGCCAAGTTAATTTTAATGATAAACAATACAACGTTGCTTTCCTGCAGCTAAGTAATATACACATTCTTCCAGTTCAAACGATTTTCTTTACATTCACTTACTAATCAATACAAATAAGAAATACTACCATGATAATTGAATTATTTTGTACACCCTATACCACCTAATGAGAGCCTACTTCCATGATTACATCACCAACACCACCCCCTACGATCTACCTTATCTGTTGCTGTGACAGTGGCAACCATCGTAAATTTTCAGAGGAATGAGTTTCCACTCTCTACAGCTAACTCCATGCATTCTTTCTTGAAAGTACACCTGTCGATAACGCTGCGAACAGCGACAATTCGGTTTGCAGAAAGAACCGGGATGTTCACATTTGAAAGTGACAACGGTTGGCGGGTCGTATTTTTTGTTATTATGCCCATTGCGCTGTGCTTTAGACGTTCTTCTCACTAGTTCTGCAACTGATACTTCTTCCTTTATCTCCTTACACGGATAGGTGTCGATTACCTCCCTTTTCACTGCTTCTCTGTAGCCTTTCGAGCTGAAAAGATATTCAAAAATCTGAGTATGAGATTATTGAAGTTTTGTGGTAGCATTTCTTTCACGTTCAGAAATTATGCACGGGCTATTAACACGGGCAAGCAGAGTGGGGCAAGCGATTAAAAATGATTTGATAACACGTAGGACATATCAACTTTCACTCTCACCAGTGGACTTATATGTCACTGGGTGAGTGAACAATCACTCTCAAATGGACTCTTGGGCGAGTGTTTGCACGAGTGAAAGCGATCGCTTGACCCCCATTGAAAGCCATAAGTATACATGGACTTAGGAACCCATCGGCCATCTCCGCCTAGTTTTCCTAAATTTGTGTATAAAGTGCCCTTACCCTTATTTAGCTTGCATATTTGCCCTTTTTTACTTGTGAGGGTCCCCTGAGTGTACGTGCCTCCCACTTTCTACATGCGTCTTATGTCCTTGCTTGTATGGCCTCTCTTAAGTGTCCATTCGCCTCTCATCCAGTTTGCTTTATTTTTGTTGAATAAGATTACAAGAACTCGAGAAGGATTTGCTGGTTCATAAGTTTGTGCGCAGTAGTTGTTTTGTTGGCAACACTTGTTATGCCTAGAGCCAAATATTGTTTGTGAAGATGTTTGCGCTTGATGATTTATCGGTTTCCTTGGGTCTTCTCGTTTAGAAGATGACTAAGTAATTGTTGCTTTGTAGCTATTTGATCCCGCATTTTTCTAAACAATGATTCATATTTTGATTATTAGTTTTACCGGGATCATAAAGACAAACAAGGTTAAACCTATGCTGATAACTTAGCCCGCATGAATGCAAAATACTATATTTCCTAATGCATCATTGTCATTGTAGCCTAATCTCCTTAATGAAAAGTACCTTATCAAATATTCTGCGCAAAACAGACTTGCTAAATAAAGCACTGCGCAATTTTAGCAGAAATTGAAGCTTTACAGTCACCAAAGTAAATGTATGGTATATTTTGAGGTCATGACGCTCGTTGTGGCTCATTGTGGAACACCTATCATTGTTGATGCCACATAAAAATTAAGCCCCTGAAAAGATTGGGGATAGCTTATTCCTTTACAACGCAGGGTCGTGCTCCAGAAAAGTAGCAATCTCGCTTTTTCATCAACAACTGTGGGCAGTGTTTGCATCTGCTTCCAAAACCATGACTTTAAAACCAAACGATGCAATTAAACACACTAGAACAACGGATATTTCTAATGACAACAATCAATGGATAGCATAAGCATGTTTTATCACACCCGAACCCGGTATCAGCAAAATATAAAACCGAATTTATCAACAATGTCATGCAGCCATATAAACTACAGATAGCAGGTGCCTCCTGATTTTTCAGTTCAAGCTCTTCATTGCAGCATTTTGCAGTATTGCACTTATGAAGAGCTACTGGTCGACTGAAATGCCTCAGTATTTTCCACTGCAAAACACATACAGATAAGTTTGCATTGATAAAATTCCCAGACATCATTTTTCCATGCTTCTCATAATACGCTTTCGGGTTATGGTCAAGTTACATTGTGTGATCGAGTCGGGCCAAACAAGCCACCAAAATCGTATTCAACTTAGCCCACACTAAAAGGAAAGGTTAACAAATCCTTGTTGACATGGTGGTCTTTGTCTATCAAGATCTAATAGCTGTTTAACATGTTGATGACGTTGAAAACATTTCTTCCTTGCTTTGTGTCTTCGGAGTTTATTATGGAGCTGATAACCATAATAAGATGGTATTTAACCGTATAAATTTGATTCAGGAAAAAGAATAACAATGACAGCTAGAGTACTACGTAGCAACAGAATCAATGCGGTATCGAAGTAGTATTCCCTAAAGAGCCAGAACTTCTAATGCTGTAAGTCTCAATACACTATTTCAAACGCTACTTATTGAATGAATTTGAACACCAGAGAGCTCCTTGCATAAATAGAATAATTTTGGGAGTGGAAAGCAAAGTGACAGTCTCCCAAGACGAATATTGGAATTTTGGCATTCATAGGACAAATGAATATAGCTTTAGTGGTTACGAACTAATCGATACAAATAAATATTTTAAGCACATTTATTGGAGCTATCAACGGAATGAGTTTACATTTCCAAAACAAATGCAACATTTCTTGATCGGAATACCCAGTCAAATAGGAACGTAGAGGTAGTGAGACGAAGAAAAATCGCATTTGTACTTACTTCATGCTGCTCTCAGGTTGGTTGAATGCAGTTTCCAAATCCATCAGAATTCTTTTTATCTTTAGAAGAGTGTCTCTTTTCGTCGATTGAGTACTGCACATAATTGTCAGCATCCCGAGTGCAAATATAGGCTTGAAAAATCGTAAAAATAGCATAATTTAGCTTTAATCTACTTAAAATGTACCTTGTCTTATCGATAAGGTAGATTATCAGTGGAGTTCTCAACTTCTTGTAATTGTGTTGATCCGTTTCCCGCAATATAAAGTAGAAGTTATACGGGGGTCGGACTTTAGTAGAGGGGTCAATAAGCCTCGTGTTTTGCATATGGAAAAATCAGAATCATGACAGAAGCTACTTATAATGCACAGCATGACATTTTAATCTATCAAGAGAAGATATTTTCGTGCTGAAGTATTACTGCATGATAATTATGGCTAAAGTTTCCATAAATCCTTAGAAACAGGTTGGTTTCCTGGACAAGTTTCTATCGACTCTTCTCCAAGCTATGCTAAAAATTCTAATATTTACTTTGAGGTTTATCATAATCTTCTCAGTAATAAATTACAGTTGAAAAGCAGGCATTGTTAAAAGCTTCTGTTGCTGATATCACCTGAAAATCGTGATATCTTGAGGACAGCATAGTTTTGATGGGGAATATGAAAGAATAATAAGGCGGGGAACATGTTTGCATGAAGGCGTTTAACTTGTACTCAAGCAAGTTGAAAGAGACATAAGCTAAGACCCATAAATGAATTGGCCTTCTAGTGTTACGCTGTTAATACAACCTCACAATTACAGCACAAATATTGGAGCTAGGCATAATGGACAGCCTCTATAAGCAATTTTGATAAAAATAGTAGCTTGTGATTTTTGAATCTCACTGAAAGTTGTACTATCGTGATTGTGTAATACACGTTTATTTCATAAGAAAAAAGTTTATAAGAAAATGAGGCTCAAATAGTCAAAATCTTAACAAAATCGTAAGAAGATCATGACCCTCAGTTTCCAAAGCTAAGTGTTTTTATTGGCCAAAAGTTGATACTTAATAATTATTGCATTCAAAATGTTATAGAAGGAATTTAAATTCCAGTATACAATATTAATAGCGAAATTGTAAACCATCTTGGCCAGTTTATTCTAGTGAAAGTTAAGAAAAATTTAAGACAATCTCAGGCTCAATTTCGGGAAAGTTAAGAAAATTGAGACTCAGGCGAAATTATGGTTTTCCTATAATAAAAACGTGTATGCATTTTTTCAAGAATACTTCAAGCCCGGCGCACACGATGAGGATATTGCTGAGCAAAGTTCCACGAATGAAACTTTCCTCAGCAAAATCCTCACCGTTTGCGGCCAGCTTTTGGTGAGGAATTGTTCATTCATGGCTGTGAGGAAAGTATTTTTAATTTTTGCTTCTTTTGAGCCTTAGATTACTCATTTTAAATAAGAATACCTAACATTTTCCTGAGCCTCAATATTCTTAAATTGTTCTGATTTTGAGCCTAGAATTATTCTTAAATTATTTCTTGAATACCAAAAGTGTAACTTCTTTTCAAATTTTAATGAGCATATTCTAATTTTTGTTGATTTTTACTGCACCATAAAACTAAGCAAGAGCTTATATTTTGTATCGGTAGTGCAACAGTACATCTGAAGCAGCATTATAACTAGGATACAGAAATTTTCTTTATGTCTTGATGAAGCTTGAGCCTCACATAAATCTTACATTATTTCAACTTTCAGTAATTCTGAGTCTCAATATTCCAATAAAACTTTATTCTTATAAAAGATGAGTGTATTCTTAAATTGTTCTTAATTACTAAAGGCGTAACTTCGCCTGAAAGTCATAGGTGTTTTCAAATCTTTGTTGGTATCTTACTTCATTAAAAAGCATTATGGAAGTGGAACTGAATAACAAATTTTACATCGATAGTGCAAAAGTTAATCTATCCGTAACATCGATGAAGCTTGAGCCTTGCATTTTCTTAAAATGTCCTTAAGTTTCAGTGATTCTACGCCTCAAAATTCTTATAAACTTTATTCTTATATGCAAAGTGTGCAGCTTTCGATGCAAGTGAAAAGCCCTTTCTATCTAGCCAGACACTATGCCGCTAAAACAGAATAAGGTAAGTCGTATATTGTCATTAAAAGTATTCTGCTTTGCTTGAAATCACGAGCTATATTATGGCTGTTATCCTTGCACAAAATTCTACTTAAACAAACTTGTACTGAATCATTGTTCAGCCATTCACTTATCAAAGCTTGAATTTAACAGCTGCTCAAGAAAATTTTAAAAATTCTCTCCTTTATTATCAACTGAAGTTGCCCTAAACTTCTTCACTTCATCTTCGGATTTGGAAGGTTAGCCTATTAGTTATGCTTGAAAAAGCCAGACATTTTTTTCGACTGATTGTGCAAGAATGTAGACAAACAGAATCAGATTGCACTAATTTGGAGGGGAACACTCATTAATGGTTCTAAAGCAAAAATATTCTACGCATTGTAAATATTAGGTCGCCAATGAGGAAACTGAAAAATGATGTCATACTCTCAGAAAAAATTTGTCTATCTATTTAAATTCAAAATTTTTTAAATAGTCCTGATTAAATAAGGTATTTTACGTATATATAACTCACTCAGTAAATATTAAATATTAATTCTTGCGATTTTGTATTTATTCGGCTTATTTTGTTGAAGCGGAACATGAAACTGAAATCGGCAAGTTATACTTTGAGGACAACGGCAAAAGGTAAAAGTAGTCCTGCATACTCTCGTACGTAGGGGAGTGCCTGTTAGAGAGGACACGTATCCTTAGCCATCGGCATGTCTGGTAGGGTGGCCAGTTCCTTTCCTCGCTGCCTTTATCTCCCTAGTGTTGCCACCAGGTATCCATTTGCTGCTGGGTGAACGGTGAGTGAGCATTCAGTCGGGGCATTGAGTCCTACTCAAACTGTAGACCTTCTGCATGGGAAGCATGCGCTCTAACCGCTATGCCACCTCGCCGTGAGGTACGTAGGACTAAACTAAAATTAGCCAAAAGCGATTTTAGTGGTTAATAATATTTTATTTCATATATTTAAGGGGGGGTTACCCTTCAGCTATGAAGCTGATTTTCAAAGGGCCCTCCAAAATGATGTAGAATATTAAAGGTCAAAGTAAAAAGGCCCGATTGCTCTGACTTGGTCTGACATACAAAGAGAAAGAAACCCAAGTATGTATTCATTCATGCCTGTTTTCGTAGCTTTATATCTAGTTCTGTTTAGCTACGTGTTCTTGTTAATGGCTGCGGGGTTATCATGCTATCTTGAACTCGTTGATATTATCATTGTAGTGTAGTCAATTAGATGTCCGTTTTGTAGCACGTAGTCTGCATTTATAAAATTTTATATTCTATATAGCAAAACTTGAATATAAATGAACTGTGATTAGAAATTTTATATCAGGGGTGGCGCAAGGACTTTTCCAAAGGGGGGCTGACTCTTCCGACGAGGGTGCTAAAACACTGTCGAAAAGGCGCTACAATTGCTAATAAACCCCATGAAAAGAGTTCTACTCTTAACGGGGGATAGCATGTTTCAAAAAAGGAGGCATAGCAGACCTATCAATGAGTAAATCAGACGCGCGCTACTGATCGCGTGCGTAGGCTCGTTTGCACGCGCTGTTTTTTCGAATACAATTTTTCTCAATTAGCAGCCAAACGATTGATAGACTATACTTCAAAGTATAGTCTGTCAATTTCATTGGAATGATAGGTTTGCGTGCGTGACAAATCGAGCTCGTGGAACGTGTTGTGCGCGTACCTGCGCGTACCTGCGCGTACCTGCGCGCTCACGACTAATCAATCGCGCACGTCTCATTGAAAGGACTGGCATAGCTTCCTAACCCTCCCCTAGCGCAACCACTGTGTTATATTGAATAGAGTAAAAATTGAATTTGAATCAAATGCAATTAGCAAAATGGATACTTGAAACATGGTATTCTCAAAGAAAGATCTGTCTAGGTACTTGTGATAGTCTTTGTGTAAGATTGATTTAGAATATGTCTTTAAATGTTAGTATGATGAGGTGTACATCAACGTCCTTTGTCCAGGCTTCTTCCGTTGAATAAGGCAATGTCATGTTGTGAAATTGGAGACAAAGAGAGAAGTAGATTTTAAAGTACATTAAATGGCAATAGTTTATCTAAGGTCCAATATTCTGTTGTGCACCACTCATCAACGGAAAAGTTGAATGCAGTATATTCAGGTTATCAACAATAGCTTCAAAAGACTACTATCTATTCGCCGAAAGAGACAATGTTTTGAGAAATGCCATATCAATAAAGTCATCCAAGGACAGACAATGAGCTTGTCATTATTCTTTGAGGATTTTCCAGAAATTCAATAATCCGGAATTTTGAATTATCCGGAATTCTCTTCAACCCCCTGATTTTGAAGGAAAATCACTAAAATGTTTCTTTAGTAATTTCTATAGGTGGTTAACATGAAGTAATAGTCCGGATTACGAAAAAGCAAAGTTCTATACTGGATTAGGACAGTCTAACCATCATATCTTCAATCTCAGATAACTTATATCAGTAAGTAACCAATATCAGTAAAAAGATTGCTAATTAGTAAATAATTCTACCTAGTTTGATGGACAAACTTTAAAGAAAGTCACTTTTTCTTTGTTTAAAGAAAGTCACTTTTTCTTTGTTTAAAGAAAGTCAGTTTTTCTTTGTCTATAGGCGTGTGTGCACAATTACTAAGAAGCATGCCCTTGATTACTAACTAATCGTCTCCCCCCAGATTACTAATTTTTGCAACCCAGTGCTTATCCCGATTTCCCAGTTATTACTTCAACTGATTTTATCCCTGACGTCTAGCTTCTTCTCAGGTATATACAGACGAAACATAAATCATTCTTTATCTCTTCAGGCTTCTTTTTTATCTCATTTAAGAAAGTGTGAAAGTATCTCATCAACACATGCATAGCTTCTATTTTTGAAACTCCCCACTTTACTCCAATCTCCCTACTTATTGATACTCAGTGAATTTTCCAATCCCTAATTCATTCCTTTCCAGCAATTACACCGTACTCCAAAGCAGTCAGCGATGAGAATTCCCAGCAATTTATTTCTTATTCATTTCCTTAGGAATTATCCATTCATTCAACAAAACTAATTCAATGTATTCCTATTGACATTTAACTTTTATGAAATACTATTTTTCTGAAAAATGGCTATGATCGTTAAATAGATGATGTTTAACACGTGGGTTATTTCCAAGCACATTATTCACTTAAAGCTTTAAATGCTAAACACCAGTTCTGCTAATGCAAGTACCAAATTAAAACGACTAATAACTCATTCTTAAGGAACTTTAACAAAAGTTATAAGATCATCAGCAAATAGTGAGCAATGCATTTTAATCAACTACTTCAAACTAGAAAACTAGCTACATTGACCTGCTTATGTCTGGTAGAGTTGAATGCACTTACGTGGCTTAACCGAGTACAATAAAGGACACGGCGAAAAAGCAGTGAAGAGCAATGGTTTAAGATAAAAAAAAGTAGGTCTTGCTATAGATCTCTCGCCCCATCTCTAACGTAATCTCCTTGAATTTAGGTAAATTAGAAAATGACCTTTGAAAGAATTCTAGATGGAAATGCTCTTTCCCCGTTGACCCAAGTTTGACTTGGATTGAGGATGATGAAAATATCGTTTGGTTTTAAGCTAACCTCTAAACAGCACTAGATGGAGGTTACTTCCCAGAGCCACCGAGAAGAGGGAGGAGGGAGACAAATTTTCCTAGGGCCTCAAGACCTTAAGAACCTCATAAAATAAAAACAGCAGCAATTTTCCAAGCTTTGACATCCAGATGGAATATTTTTCTACTCCCTTCGTTCGCAATGAGCCGTCTTTTTTTCCTAGGGTCTTTGAAATCTTTCGGTGGGCCTCTTCCTTCCAACACGTACCATGAAACAGTGAAATACTGTAATTTTGATCAATTTTCTTGATTCTTTCTGCTGTTTTGCATTAATAAAGGAAAACTTTTTGGGGTCTTTTCAAGTGAAACGTTGGCATGTTTATTTCTATTTTACTTATATGTCATGAAAATATTATTTTTAGGAAACTAATGCCTAGTAAAAATCCCAAATTTAGAAGGCCTATGAAGGTGCAAGACATTGTGCTAGAGCATTAGCATATATTCAGGCTACCTTTCTTATTTTTAAGAATGCCAGAGTTGTCTGAGTTTCATAACTCACATGGAGATATCTGGGCAGGCATAAAAGGGCCGAAGATATAGAGCTTTTCTTGATAAGCAGCGCTAATTTTGTAACACCTATATTCTATAGCGCATACCACATTTTTACTTTTGTCACATGGGAGAGGTGATTTAGACCTCAGGATCCAAATCACTAGTTTTTTTAAAAATAGGAAATTGCCAGGACAACCATAAATTGATGGTAGATGTTCAAACTATGGATACAGTACATCCTCGAATTACCCCCAAAGATTAAGTCCCCCTGCTAATAAGCCCCCACCTTAAAGCTACAAATTATTAATAAGTCCCCCCTTGAATAAACCCCACCAAAGCATGTGATTTTACCTATTTGGAGTTTGTTAGTGCTTTATAAAGCAAGGAAAGAAAGATCAGCCATTAATTAACGACAATTTCCCCTTCATTTAAAAGCATCCTATTACTTGTATGTGTAACATCGAAGAAATAGTTTACTAGTGGAAAAAACTTCAACTTACCAAGACAAATTTTTAAGCCCCCTCGCATAACCCCTCTTAGAATAAGCACCCATGCAAAAATACAAAAGTGAATAAGCCCCCAGGGGACTAATTCAATGATTTACGGTATAGCAGAATAGCATCTTGTAAGCTGAGATAAAAACTAAATGAAAAGAAGAAGAGGGGGAAATCTGATTTTTAGCAGCGGGAGGAGCAACGAGATGAAATAAACGAAGATATTGTAAAAATATTGATGGCTGTTTTAAAAAATGGCTCTCAATGGTGTAAAAGCAAATTGTTAGACTGGTGGAATTAGAGCCAACGCAAAAAGGGTCGATGTTAAATTGGAGCAGGCGTAGAAAGGATAGACAAGGTAGGCTAATGCAAGTACATTATTCTACAACATAATTCCACGGAGGAGCATGTATTCAGTCTATCAGACATGTCCTGATACAATGCTCTAAGATAAGCGTTGGGTTTAGACAAAATACTGATTTACTTAATAAAAATCAGTAAATGCTTAGATAGGAAAGAAAATGAGTCAGAATCGTTGATATATATCCTCTATTTATTTCGGTATGATGTAAATTACAATGGAAGTAGTACTTTTATTAGTAAAATCTGTTCTGATGTGAAATTGTTTCCTGGACCATCAACATATTACTGTGGACCCAAAATTGTTAAATTTTGCTTGCAGACTCCCAGGAATTTTTGATGGACCCCGGCTGAGCACCACTGACGCACTTTTTGGGTTGTCACAGGTCCTGTTTCATGTGTACACCTGAATCAAGTTAAGACACGTATGAAAAATAAGAAAACAGAAGAATGTAGCTTTCATTTATGTAGGCACTATGTGTCTCAGGTTGGATTTATTTGATAACAAAATATTAGAGCATGGTCTGTAAATTTTTGGTGTAAAACAGAGAATTTCGGTATTTTTTGTATTTTGCATTTCGTATGTAGATTGTAATCTTGGTCTTTAACTTTTAATAGAATCGTATTGTACATTTTGCTATGACTTCTTATCTGTTAAGTAGGTCTTAATCAGGTCCTGTAATTAGCTACATTTTGTTATCATCATTATTATTACTATTTATCAATGCGTATGAGGCTGACGTCATGTTGTGTATGGAGCGCAGGCAACTGTAGTGTATACTATTTTCAACCTGAACATGACTCTTTGAGATAATCTAATTTTTAGAGGTCTTTAACAATACAAATGACTTTTACAAAGATATGGTTTTCATTCGGTTCCTCAAAACCAACCACTCAGTGGGGCAAATCAAAGCAGCTTTACAACTTGACAATTCATCTCATTAGTATTGTTTGATATGCTGCACGCACGCAAGAGTTCGTACGTATTTTACGTCAGGTGTTGTACGTCATTCATTGGTAAACTACACATAAACTGCCCCCGCAAAATATAATTTGAGTTTTACAATGACCTTACAAACAAACCCCCACAATTGCTATCCTGCCATCTTTGGTAAACAAGACCTGTGGTCTCGTTTGATAAACAGGCTGCAATCTTCTACAAACAAATCTGCGATCGCTTTCAATATTGTCACAATTATTGTACCCAGACAGCGCATATCTTTTAGAAAACAGCATTATAGAAGAAAGACTAAATTTCCTACAATATTATTTATGCCCAGGCATTTTTAGCATTGAGAATTTGATAATGTATTAATTGCATTAGGAATCATTAAAGAGAACACAGGGCACTATATTATTTCGCTAGCAAGTATTGCATAGCTTTTTCGACTTGCCAAGTAAAACGAACAATGCACAGTGTCATGCGCAGTTGCCCACAAAGAAGTCGTGCACGAAGTACATTAGTGTAGCCTCATTTCCTTGTATTATATATTTGCTTTGAAGAAAGGTAATCAATATGATTTTTGAAAGGGGAGTCTCACGTTTCCATCATTGTACAGAATAGACTCAGTTCTATGATCCTTGCCAGTAGGTCATATTACCTACCTAAACCTTATCTTACTTGTTGAAAGTGCACAGTGATGAATGTGCCAAAACAAACTTCTGCAGCGGGCATGCCTTTTATAGGAAAGTATTTTGACTCAGTATTGAAGCTTTCATAACGCTTTTCACGATTGTTTAATCAAACTTCCTTCTTATCAGAATTTTTTGAGCTCTGATTCTTTGCCAAGCACTTTCAACGACAGGGCAAAAGGCTGTGTTTATAACTTAACTAAAGAATGCTTTTATTCAGTAGCAAAGGATAAATGTCAAGGAAAACACAGCATATAAAGCAACAAATTTAACGCATTGAAACAGAGCCATTTTGCCATTTTATGCACAGATAATTGGAATTTGGATATATAGCATCTTATCCTTTTTGGGTCTCAAAAATTCAGCATCTATTTTTTGAAAGTTTTGAGTAGTTGAGAATTAACTTCTTGTAAACAGAAGCCTTATGAAAAAATCGTGCAAGTAATTTGTGGAGGAGATTTCATTTTAGAGTATGCCGCATGTGTAACGATCACAGAGCCTGAATATGGGCAAAGAGGAAGAAACGAAATACGTATAAAACAAACTGGCAGCCGCCTGCCATCGTTGTTCTCTTGAAAGAAAAAATTGGTCCCACATCCCAGATAGTTGTGGTGATGGAGATGAAGAGTAAAACTTATCTCACGATACACTGGTTGTAAAATGTATAGAAACTGCTTTAAGAGCTTCGTATTATGTATTTACAAAAGGAGACAAGCCATGGACGCATCTAACTTTACTTAACTTCTACTAGCAGGTTTTGTTTTTATTCTTTTTCTACCCAAAGCAGCGGCTCTTAAACTGGGGTCTGCATTCCTTTGGGGGACCGCCAATGGTCTCTGGTGGGTGGGAGAGGAATATTTTCTAATGGAATTAGCATTCTACTTCTTGCTTTATCAGCCTGCATCATTTTTCATATTTGTTTTCGTAAAAACATACAATACACAATATTACATACAATATATACTGACTGCCATTTAAAATTTGAAAAAGTTTGGGATCTACTGGTCTAAGATGCCCTGGCTACACTGATCTACATGATTAATATGATTTAACATAGTAGCTAAAGTAGTATTTTGCAAACAAGAAATTGCAATGCATTTTCATAAAGAATGAATCGTCTTAAAAAAATTTAGCTAGCATAAAGTGTTGTGGAAAATAACAAACATGGTAGTATGATGTACTAATTATAAATAATAATAATAATAATTGCAAGATAAACGAAACTTAGGCAAACCTCAATTCACTAAGTTTTAGAAAATGGCTATCTTAACTTATTTCAACTGTTATTCTTATTTTTCTTTTACGATCCTGATGTAATTTTCTCTTGCTTTTGTTCTTATGAATACACCGCAGACTTAGCAATCATGCACAGCATTAGCCTATTCAAAATGCATGAGTGTATACGTAAATACATGATTATTCTAAGGTTTCAAAGCAATGACAAAATAACAAATACAGCTTTATTAATATCAGCAAAAGGGGCAACACTGATTTTGCCACATCATAAGGTTCAAAATGTGGGTTTCTTCTGATTCAAATAGCAAAGCAAAAATCTTATGATAGGTTCCTAGTAGACTCTTCTCTCTACCTAACGAGATCACTTCCAATATGGTTTTGAATGCAAGCAAGAGCTTTACTTGTGCTTGAGAAAAAAAGGAGCTTAGGAATGATATTATATTATGTAAACATATCTCAAGCTCAGAGATGCATTGTAAAAAGCGGACGAACTTACCTTAGTTATCAATAATACCAACATCGTTGCATATGTGTGGAAATGATTTAATCATTTCTCAGCTAGCTTGCTCCCTTTTATAGTAAGAAAAGCAATTTATGATAGCTAAATACACCCACTATGACACTTATATGAGATTCATGTTCCTCGATAGTCTAGATGTTTTTTCAATAGCATTCCAGCAGGCAGGAAAGATCAATATATGATTCTTTTGTGGTAATAGGTGGAATTGTGATGAAGAACAAAGCCTTTGGTTGTCGTAGTGACTCGATGAATTGCCCTTTCCATTTTGTGGAATGATTTTCTTAAGAAATATGCGCAATCGAAAGACTCATCAAGCATCGAACAAGACATTTGAAGTGGGGCGTTGTTGCCGCAATTTTCAGAAACAACATCATTTCTAGTAATCGCCCCTGCAAATTGTTAGTTCAAATGCTGATAAATTTTATGGTAGACTTCCTCTATGATTCTTATAAAAACTGACTTATGGTGCATACTCCTTTTGTTGGATACAACAAGCTAATATGATAGATAAGGGTGACTGTTTTTATAATGGCACAGGAACTCATTCTAGACATTTTTTCTATCAAATATTCCCCCAAGTGGCACATAAATTCAATGATTGCTTAGAATGCTAAAGTGCAAGAACGATACAAAAATATTAAAATGACGATTTTAATTAGAAAATAAAACACGAATTAGATAACACTTTTTGATAGAGGTATACCATGAAAAGTGGCAAATGGTATTTAGTTAGTTAGTTGGTTAGATAGTTAATTAGTTAGTTAGTTAGTTAGTTAGTTAGAAAGTTAGTTAGTTAGCATTTGTTTGCTAACGCAGGCTGAGGTTTGAGGCAGCTATTCAGCTGATGTGGGCCTGCAGCGCAGGGCATTTCTCCTCAGATTTTATAAGTACTCACTTACCGACCTACGGGAGGATGGACAGCGTGATGCATGATGCAGCATTAATGTTGCATGTAAAAATGGCATGATGTAGCGTTTAAAAAATGGCATGATGCTGCGTTAATGTGGGCAACTAGCTGTCAAAACATGGTAAAACGTCTGCAAAAGTGATGAGAGCAGGAAAAAGTGCTTTGAAGCAAAAAAAGCCCTTTCAATTACGGAGATTAAGGAACCTTTTATCAGCTTTCCTTTCCTTCTGTAAGAAATGCTCGTGAAACTGAATAACTCGAGCAAGAATATTCTTTTCCAAAGATGCTATTTGCGGTAATGCAACAAGCTTATCCTTAAATGTGACTGCTAAAATAGGTATTTTTCTGCTTGGGGAGGGAATGTAGAGACCAAAACTTGAGTATGATTATAAGCGTATTGGCTGTAAGTGGAGTGCTTTCAAAGGGGTTTAACTATAGCTAAATTTGGGAAATAGTAATAGTGTGACTACATCTGGGTGGTGACTATCAGCGGTTTTTGCTTCATATCCTCGCTCTGTTACTTTTCTATTGGAATACAATAAAAAAGTAGAAGAGCTGGATTCTTGGAGTTTGATGGTAATGAAATAGGAAACAATAGCAAAATTCATTATGCATATCACAGGAGCAGAATTAAATGGTGTGTGCATGTGTATGCCTGTATGTGCTTTTGTGCGTACGTGCGTTTTATGCATGTGTCTGTGCCCGCATGTGGGTGGGTGTGGGTGTATGTGTAGGGTGGTCTATATGTGTGTTTGTGTGAAACATTCACGCTTGTTGATTTATTGCATTATCCAAATGCTCCTGTTAAACATTTAATTTATTGATTTAGCTTACCATGAATCACAAGAACAGATTATTCATGGAATTGTTGGATGATTTCAAATAATAAAGAAAAAGAAATAACTAATTAAGTTAGAGAATTGGAAGATTAACATCTTTGTCCCAGCAAAAGGGCACAGTGGGCAAGTGAACGCATCAAAGAAGCCCAATTTCAGGTGTTTGGTGATTGATTCAAATAGTTTATAGACCACTAGTAGATAATGGAATTCTTACACATAACGAACGTTCAATACCCGTCTGATCCCGAGAGATGCGTAAGTATAGAGTCTATTGAGCTTACATAAAGTAGAAGCAGAGTATCTGTTCTAAAACACAGCTTGTGGTAAAGAAAATAGAATTACAGGCTTTCTAAAGCATAAGTAGAGCAAAAATCAATTTGGATGGAAACTCAAATAGGTTTTCTTGTAGCTCAATACCTTAGCAACAGCATAGAAAACATCCATACACTTACTTAGGATCCTATAGCATACAGCAAGCTCTTTTGGGCCATTGTCTACTGAAGGAAACCCCCAATCTCTTTCAGGTGGCACCACGACAGATGCAGTAGAGGAAATGCAAATGGGAGCGGCTATTGTAGCAATTCCGAAAGGATAAACAGATAAGCTCTTCTGGTTTGCTGTAAACATCAAGCAGATCTTGAAAACAAGTGCTCTTTAAGAACTTGTGGGAAATCATTTTGTACCTGATATCATTGTAAAAATAATTTTACGTCTAAAGCTAAAAAGTGGATATGAAGAAGGAGCAAAGTGGATCTGTAGCGCCTCTGCAGCAAGCAACAAGCTTTGTAGTGAGGTTTCTGTTTTCTGTTCAAGATCTTGACGATGTATTGAAAACATGTGAGTTTTTGTACTATACACCTCTCCAAAGATGTGCAGAGTGTAGTGCGACAAATTCACTCGCTTTCAGTGCATCAGCAAGAGCTAAAGGTTACAAAAGTATCTAACATTTTGCTGACCCTTAATATTCATAAATTTTCTGTTTTTGAGCCTAAGATTATTCAAAAATTAATCTTAAGTGTGAAATGTATAATTTCGTCTGAAAATCAAAGGAATACATTAAAATCTTTGTTGATGTTTTTCTTTATCCGGAAGTAAAATATTAGTGGAGCAGGATGATAAATATTGTACTGAAAGTTTAAAATTTAGTCTACAAACTGTACTATAACTCGAATACACGGTTTTTTTATAAGAAACCCATCATTTTGTCTGAGACTCAATTTTCTTAGACTTTTCCCGAAATTGAGCCTGAAATTTTCTTAACTCTTTCTTAGCTTTTACTGAATTAAACTGGTTAAAATGATTAAAACTTTCGCTATTAACATTGAATGCTTGAATTTGAATGCCAGCTTTAACATTTTGAATGTAACAACGACAAAATTTCGATTTTTGACCAATAAAAACACAAAAGTTTGGAAATTGAGCCTCAAAAAAATTTTCTTAAGATTTTCTTAAGATTTTTGCCATTTGAGCCTCATTTTCTTATAAACTTTTTCTTATAAAAAACGGGTACATAAAAATTCTAAGTCTTGATGATGCTTGAGCTTGCATCATGTTAAATTTCAGCAATTCTGAGCCTTGACGTTCTATTAACTTTATTCTCGCAAAACACTGTGTATAAACTTTATGAAAATAAGCTCTCGACAAATCTTTGAGGAATAAATTGGTTTAGTATAGAATCCTTTGTCCAATGAAACTCAAAAGTTGACTTCTGCGAATTGTGAAATAAGTGCAATTTATGCATTTAAGAGAAGATCTTCCTTATAGACATATCTACTAGCTCCATATATATTGGGAAGAACAGAGAATAGTAGTCACGGGCACAGGAGGACGTCAAGTTTAGGGAGGCTGTAAACTTTCTGTAAACTTTCTGCCCAATTTCCTATTGTTCTTTTAGAAAATTTTCCCGGGGGCTGCAGCCCCCTGCTCCCACCTCCTACGTTTATGATAGTAGTGAAAAACAAATATCAGTAATCATATAGTTTCATTAAATGTCATTAGGTAGGCCTCTATTGCTTATTATATGCTAAGTAATTTCACCAATGTTTGGTAGAACCAATTAAAAGACATTGTATACCACACGTAAATGATTTGTCTTTTCTTTTATTTAGTATTTTGTGACTAATATAGAGCTCTTAGTGTTTGCAGAGCACTGGAAATTGTGACCACCTAATTCTATTATAATAAATCAGCAAAAAAAGAGCTGAAAACTTCATATCATATATGCATTAAGATGGCAGGTACCCACGAAAAATCTTGTTCACTCCCACATTTTCTTTATGCATCAGCTGTGAAATAAATATGTTTTCCCAGCTGATTTCTAAACAGATTAAAAAGGTGGAACTATGAATCACCTCTTATTTGTGCGTCACTTTAACATGAAAACTCAGCCAGGCTAGAGTAAAATTATGGGAAAGAAGCCTTTCTATTAAATTCAAACCGTTCCATCATACTTAAAAAGCTTCTCAATATAATAATGTTAGATATAACACGTAAAAAGAAAACCAGATATTTCACCTTGCAGCAAATGTTTCGGATTCATCATCAATCTTCAGTTGCTTTACGCAGAATGCAAATAGATGACTATACATTAGAGAAAAGTACAACTATTATCAAGATGAAAAGGGCCTAGAAACTAAATGAAATATCGAAGTGCTGAACCAGTTTATTTAACTAGGCTTTCCAATGGAATGTGTAATGCTTCTTTAATTTTAAGTTAATGGTATGTTTGTGCCAAGTCTAAAACTGCGAACGGCTTACCATCAGTGCCGTAGCCAGGATCGTATCTTTGTGGAGGCAAAAACAGGTGTGGTCGGAGGCAAAGAAGGGTGTGGACCTTAGGGAGCTAACTAGATTAGGAGTCTTTTGTCCCCTGTCATGGCGAGCGTTGAAGTGCCATCCGATATGAATAGAGAAAGTGTGACGGGGGTCAGGGGGCGAACCTCCTGGGAAATTTTTCTGACCACACCCTTAAAATACTAGGAAAAAGCCCTTTTGGATATAAAGATACGCCCTTTTCCAGATAGAAAATAGCAGTTGCACTTGCTATTTCAAAGCTATCTTCTAATGCATCGATTTTAATGCAGATTTGAGTGTTTCTCGAACACCAACTTTTCATCATTTGGAAGCGGCTACCCCCACTCTTGCTCCCCTGGCTACGTCAATGCTTGCCATTATAATTATACAGTTCCATTATAGTTTGCTACTGCATCCTGTTCTTGTACAAATGTCTTCTTTTTTATTGCAAGTATATTCCTTAGATACAACTGATTTTGAAATAGACTCAAACACACTTTTTCATATAACAATATAGTTTATAAGAATATTGAAGTTCAGAATTGCTGATATTTAAGAATAACTTAAGACTAATGTAAGGCTCAAACTTCATTGTAACTTTGAATTTTTGTATATTCGAGTTGTAATAATGTTTGTAGATTAAATTTCCTCTATCGATACACTATTTGTTCTTCTGCCTTCACTTCTGTTTTGCTTGATGATAAAGTATGACAATCAACAAAGATCTGAATTCCCTCCTTTGATTTTCAGGCGTAGCTACACTTTTGGTATTAAAGATTTATTTAAGAATGATCTAAAGTTCATAGCCAAAAAGAGTAAAAATATTGAGGCTAAAAGCTGAAAAATTTAGTATTCTTGTAAGAAAAAGAGTAAATCTTAAATAATGATCGAAAGTAGTGAATAGATCGTAACTAATTTGCAAATCAACTGAACAAAAACTTACGAAGCAATGAATGGACTGTATGCTTCTGAAAACATAAAAAGCTCTTAAGAATATCCAACTTTGATGTCATTGTAATGACTACCCTTATTAGGAGCTCAAGGCTGAGAATGCCCCAGAAAATAAGGAGGTTGAAGGAATTATTCGGGATCAGATGAAGAAGAAAGTAATTTGTTTTGAATGAAATGTTTAGTACAATATATTGCATTGAGATGTTTACTCTACTGCTTTGATATTGCTGCAAAACGATATTGCCTTAAGTTGATGATAACAAAGGTATCTTTAACTGAGAAACTGGACTTCTCGTGGAAGTAGGTATGTCAGAATTTTAACGACAATAAACAGGATGAAGACTCATTTTTATAAATAAGGAACTCCAGTTTCAATTCAGACCTAAAATTACAATAAAGAACAAAGATGCAGTTCAATGTTTGCTCATAGTAGTTAAGAAGTGCAATTCATGATGACCACGTATTTTGACTCACACAAGCCCTGATTTTAAAGAGGATTTTCAAAACTCAATGAATACATGAATTGGAGTGGGAGGTATGGATATTGAAACTTAACTGAATGGTTCAATCTTGACCAAGCCTTTTCCTTACCACATATTCGCCACTGCAGTTAGTGCCATGGGGAATAGCAGTTGTCTGCAATTTACAAACGAAAGAGAGAATCTATAGAGATCAACCCGCCCCTTGCTAGTATATCGAGATTCTCTGAGTTTATTCAGGCCCGTAGAAAACCGAATCGGATTGATGGAGGGGGGACACTGGTATAGAAGTGCAGCTGAAAGCCATAAACTTTTACTTTTTGCATTTCTGCACTCATGGCTCAAAAAGTATGTGTCAAAAAGGTCTTTCTTATAAGCACTCGAACAGAAAATGGAGGTCTGGGGGCTTGCCCCCTAGAAAAATTTTTGAGCTCATGCCCTCTAATACATCGGAAAACATCCTTTTGTAGAATAGAATGTTGTTATCTTCCCCATTAATCTTCATGCCTTGAAGGAGAACTAATCCCTCAGCCTGGTTTTATTGATTTTTGAAGATTTAGAAAAATAGAAAAGGCCGATCCTTGGAAGCAAAAAATCTCATCTTATGTCACTACACCGAGGAAGGGACATATTCTACCCCAGATATCAGGTGTTGAGTACATGGTATATGTTCAGAGGGGAAAAGTTTCCTATCAACCAACAATACCTGCACAATATCTTTGCAGTCGGCAGGAGAATCCAAGAATTCAATTGCTAGAGTCGTACAAAGTTTTAAACTGATATTTCTACAACATTGATACAAGGTTTTAGCTTGCTGCACAACAAGGTCTATTTTAGAGTCTTGCCCACACTTTGTCATCTTGGAAATCTAGAATGCGGTCTTGGAAATTTATCAGTATGTTCAATTTTCTCACTTTCATTTGCAGTGATGGTCCAGTGGTAGAGCGTCTGCCTCACTACCAGTGATCGTTGGTTCGAGCCCCGGCCGAGTCATACCAAATACGTTAAAAATGGTACTAACTGCCTTCTCGTCTGGCGCTCGACATATGAGAATGGAGTGGGAAAGGTAAACTAGCGGAGCTACCAGTGAACCAGCCCCCCCGCTGTAGCTTGCACTACATTCGCAGACGCTTGGGCTAGGGCTGTAGAAACGGAGATAGGCGCCGCCCTATGCGCCACTGGGCGCGGAAAAGGACTTTGACTTTGACTATGACATTTGCAAAAGTCATTCTGTCCCTTGGTCTGTATACGTACTATGTAATTTTAGAGAAAAATAAAACATTTGGTTCAATGTGGTGTCAAGCAACGAAAGGCTCCACATAACTTTTTAGATTATTTGAAGGGTGTAGTCTCCTAACAAAATTCAAGAATGGCGTGGTCAAGCTCTACCATAGCATAGTGTGGTTTTGAAAAATTCCTTAAAATAGGCTCTGCGTTACAACAAAATCAGAATCTCTGTATGCCACATATCTGTGCTGTGATACTCTTAGATTCTAGAATATGTTTATATCAATGGAGAAATAATTAAAAGTTACACTGTAGAGTTAATATTACAAAAGTTTTATATGCAACCTCGGTGAGATTGGGGCAATGCCCCCCTGTGCTCCCAGCGTCTTCGGACCTGAGTATACTGCTCTGGTATGCTGATGTGAAATTCCCGATAAACGAAAACGAGGTGAAAAAGATACTTCTATTACTTTGATAATTGGAATAGGTATTTGTGAAGAATCAAAACCATTTAGCCTACTTGAAACAATTTCGGATGGGTGCAAGGATACCAGATAGAAGCACTCAACAATGACTCCTATTTATAAAAGAATTATGCATGCTTCCTTACATAAAATATTGTATACTGCAAAATTTCCAATGTTACATTATTATTATTATTATTTTTTTATTATTATTATTATTATTTCAATTCTTTAAAGACGGTGGCCCATTCAGCTAAGCTGGTTTACAAGGGGCCGTCTATTTACAAAGTAAATGATAAAATCTTACAAGAAAAAAAAAAAAAAAAAAAAAAA
>OLMO02000257.1:8127361-8142799 GCA_900291935.2 Cassiopea xamachana | reverse complement strand
TATATATATATATATATATATATATATATATATATATATATATATAAACTAGGAGTTTAATCTGTGCACAGTTAGAGATAGGAGATACAAGAGTGTAGCCTGACGAGCCCGCTTGAACGGGTGAAACTAGTAGGAAGAAAAATTGGTTATCACGGAATCAGAGCCATTTCTTTGGTTTTTCCTATATATATATATATATATACATATATATATAATAATATATATATATTATATATATATGTATTTATATAATTATATATATATCATATATATATATGTATTTATATAATTATATATTTATATCATATATATATGCATATATATATATATATATATATATATATATATATATATATATATATATATATATATATATATATATATATATATATATATGCATATATGTATATATAACAGCATTCGAGCCAAAAAATAAAATGAAAGTTAAGATTGTAGTCATATTTCACTTGTTAGAGTCATTAGAAGATGCAGTACAAAATTATGCCGGAGCTAGATTATTTGTAGCAGAGAAAATTTAGATCAAGAGATCAGACAAATTGATGTAAAAAGTAATTTTGGAAGCAACTGAATTGATGAGAACGCACTGAAGAAAAACGTTACAATCTAAGGACTCGTGCAGCCATAGTTCCTGCACTTGCGGTTCAACACTTGTGCAAAGGTACCAAGAGAGCTTTTGATCTCAACTAAGATTTGGACCTCAGAATTCTAATGAGTAAAGTTAGGTTGCACGAAGTCCGCTTAGCAACAAGAAGGGTTCAACTACTTTGGGAACAATTCTTTCATTTGCTCTTAGCTACAAACTGCTGCTCAACTAAAATTTCCATTCAGATTGAGAAATGCAATATTGCAAGTTTAGCTGCATGTGTAAGAAACTGAAGAGTTGTTTCACTTGTCACTCAAAGGCCTTTGACTTTTGACCGAGTCTTCTTGCAAAATGGATACCAATGGACAACTTTTTAAAAGTGTCATAGGCAGATGGACTTTTTACCTATCATCTCTGTTATCTTTATCATCTTTGTCCTCTTTTTCGTTGTCTTTGCTTTCATGTTTCTTGCCTTCATCTTCATTTTTGCTTTGTACTAATGATATTTTGGGTCCGTGACACTCTTCGCTACTTTCTTTCTTACACTTTTCAAAATCATCAACAACGAACTTTGTATCAGTTAGGAAATCACCATCTTTTATCCATTCTCCTGAATCTATTTCATTCTCTTCTTTTTTGCACCACCCATTATTTAGTACAGCAAAAATTGAATACTTTTTCTTCTCGTTCAAATCCAGCTCTGGCATATCAATTCTGTACTTAAGGGTTTTATCTTTATCAAACGGTTCCTTTATCTCCTTGTCAGTAGTCCTTGCAAGCTCCTTTGCTGCTGTAGTAAAATCTGTCGCATCTTGCAAAGCTACATTCAAGCATGAACCATCTTCTAGCTTTTCTGGTGCATCAGATGCATCCTGGAATTCGATCGTCCCTACCAACCGCTTCCCTTTGAGGCTGAATGAATATACTTGAGAAATGCACCAAATTATTTCCAAAACTGCAAGGCATCTCTTGAAAACTTCCATTACTTTCAAATATAATCGTCTCTAGATAATTATTAATAATGAGCGGATCAATAGGTCAAATTCAGCTACTTTTGACAAGCAAATTAGCTATGCACTATTAGATTCACAACCAGTCTCTCCATGCATCACTAAATTCTTCTTGATGTGGTACCAGCAGCAACTTGTTAAATTCATTTTCAGAAAGCATTTACAACTTTATGAGATATTCGTGAACATACATTAGGAGGGCTTCCCTAAGATATACATAGAGAAAATCTTAATCTAAGGGGGGTGGGTCTTTAAGATGAATTTATATCTTTGAGATGGCACAATTTATTTTCCCTAGACAAACCTCAATGAAAAGGAAGTCCGAGCGAAGTAAGAAATTTCTAGCAGGCTTCAACATAACTACTTTGACTTTTGCGCTGTTAAAGTGTTCTCAGTATTCTACGGAGCATTGCCCTACATATGTAGAGCGATATTCGGCGCTGTTCAGTGAAGGTGAGGTGAGGGGTACTAAAACGCCCTCAACATCTGCACTCTACGAGTATAGAGCCTATGCTAAAAGTAGCTTACCAGGCCTTGCACCGATAGATTATTTCAGACTTGATCCCAAAACCAAGTTTTGAGTCAAGTTTCAACCCGTTATGGGCTTAAGTCGCTATACTACAAAAACTACCTTGTGAGCATATTGCAGCCAGAAATGCGGAAAGTTAGAAGCCAGGGGAAGACCCAGAGCTGGACTTTGAGGGGAGGCATCTGATTAATCTTGTTGTCTGTGTTATATGAGAAGCTTCATAACACTGTTGTTTGCCATTGGAAGTATTGCCATTTCGATTTGGGGGCATGGCCCCCCGGATCCCCTGAAATCCACCCCTGGTGGAAGCATCGCGAAGCAACTATGACTTTGAAATTAACACATCAAGAAAGTCTATGTAATTGTATTGGAAAAGAATGGAGGAATCTTCATAATTGAAAGTCATGTGTTGCATTGACAGCTCGCATCCAAAAATCTAGAGACCGTAGTATTGTACGACAATTGACAGGAATGGCCTAGCTTAGCTTGGGAAATTGCCGCAAAACATCTAAAAAAAGAAAATGTTTCACTAATGTATTCTAGTTAGCCACCATGTCACATGATGAGAGTAGTAATTACGTAATGCAGTTACCATACCCCCGAAGGTAACATACTAGAAGGAAATAGTGCTAAGTAGCATGGATACCAGAATGACTACTCTCATAGAGCTTTCTCTAAGAGATAGAGTGAATGCTTTTCAGAAACACTTTGGTATCGTTTTTCAATTCCCTTAAACATTCTGTGTGACACTAGATATGTTGCAGAGATAAATTCCAGTTTAGCCACTTTTGTGCTAGACAACTCAATAATTGAATTCTTTTATATTGATAAATTTCATTTTAAAATTTACTCGCTATTGCATCAAGTGCTTAAAAGGCGCAAAAGCAAGCTAAAGCCATCTTGCATTTTTCTTTAAGTGTCTACCAATCCTATTGAAACTGATGCCAAAACTACAAGAAAAACATTAAAATGTTTGCTTCAACAAAACAATCGACAAGTTTAGCCATATCTTCAGATGGATGTGCAATATCACCAAACAAATTTTAGAAAATGTCTCGCATCATTGCTGCCTGGTAAAGCAGCAAAGTTGGCCAAAGCATTCCGATTTCCAATGCAATTAGATACAACGCCTATCTGGTAGAACCATTGCAAAAGCACGCAACTTGCTTTTGAAATGTGCAAAATAGTGATTACAAGCATTTTAGATTGCCAATGCTTTGAAATACACCCTTTCTGTAAGAATATTAAGGCTTAGAGTGGATGAAATTTAAGAATGATACAAGGCTCAAACTTCATCAAGACTTAGAGCTCATGTGCATTCGAGCTATAATAAAGCAAAGGTATTCCTGTATGCTTTCCTACGTAGGGGAGTGTCTCTTAGAGATGACACTTAACCTGAACCATCACCATGTCAGTTAGGGTAGCAAGTTCCTTTCCTCGCCGCCTTTATCTCCCTAGTGTTGCCGCCCGCCAGGTACCCATTCACTGCTGGGTGAAACGTGAGCGAGCATTCAGTCTGGGCATCGAGTTGGACACAAACCGTAGACCTTACGCACGGGAAGCATGCGCTCTAATCACTCTGCTACTTCACCCATAATACTGGTATAATACTGCTTTAAAATTAGCTTTTGCACTATGGATAAAATCTTTTTCATTCTGTTCTACTATGGTTTTGTTTTAAGATGAAGTAAGATTCGGCTATATTCCTTTGATTTTCTGGCGAAGATACACCTTTAGCACTTAACAATAATTTAAGAATAATCAAAGGTTCAAAATCAAACAACTTTAATTAAGAACATTGAGGGTCAGTGAAAAATATAAGGCATTCTTATAGAAAGAAAGTGTATCGTACAATCTCACTTAGTTTTTACAAGCCTTTGCATGACCATAGAATTTAGGCCCTAGCACCAATTATTTGAGAAGAAAACACAAAATATGTCAGTAGTTTTGATAAAAATTTAGAGCTATTTTGCCTATAAATAATGCCGTAATTGCAAGAGAATAGTATATTAATAGTTTCAGTAGACACATTACAACAACTAAATTCTAAATAAACAACCCAAATCTAAATAAAGAGCTCATTTCTAAATAAATTATCTATCCTGCTTCTTTTGTTCACTTGTTAAAACACGATTAGTATGATCTGAAGGGAGAGTTCGCTATGCAAAATAGTGATTTTTGGTAAGTAAAATGGATGCAGTCCAACGGTTATCGATTAAGAACGCGATTATTATGATCTGAGAGGAGATTTTGATTCAGTACATTTATAAGTACTCGTCTGCAATTAAGGATTCGCTAGTGTTGAAGTAGCTTAGTATTCTAGGAGTTGTTTGGCTAGTTCAAGACATTCTTACTAAAAAGAAGTCTGATTTCTAATGTCAAATGTATCAATACTAGTCTAATTATAGCTTCCATTTGGATATAATGCTATCCCAGGCGATTAGCAACTATTTCCTAATCATTACTTTACAACTGTGTTTCTTCGATGAATCATGATCGCAGAAGCATCTACTTAAGGTATATAGTATGAACAAAAAGCTACTTGTAAATAGTTCCTTTACTTTCTAAAGGACCCTTATCGCATCTCTTATTTAAAAGGAGACCGATCTAAAATACTTATATCAAACCTTTGGTTTGGAAGAACTCTACTTGAGCCTCACCTGTTTTACCAATTCCGAGAGCAAATGATCAAATATATCCTGTTCCCATAGCAATAAACCATATTTTCAAAGACCTGACATCGCTTAGATTTTCAAATATTTTAAGTGTCAAGCAACTATGACTTTAGCCATCTGCCAAATACCCCCAAAAAACACCAAAAGGATTTTTTCAAGTATCTATGTAGGCACGTTGAAATTTTGATAATAGTCAAAAAAACTACAAATCTATGTTACTTAAATTACTTTACATACAAGACGAGCTTCTATTTGACATTATAAACTTGATGTAGCTCAAGTTATGCTTAAAACACTCATGCAATAGAAATTACATTTCTAGCTGCATGAAGTACTACGTAACTTGATAATTCTAGCAGCCACTTTCAGCTACTTAGAGCTGTAAATGGCTGCATATGTATTCTAAAATGTCAGTTAAGATCACTGCCTAAAGTAGCTAAAGTTTGTAAAGGGTGCTTTACCTTTTTGTTTTTCTGCTTTCATAAGCAGCACTACTTACAAAGAGAAGAATTTGCATGCATGTAGAGTTGCCTCGATTGAAATGTTCACTTTGGGTAGATAATCATAACTGAGTTTCATAACTGAAATGTATAAAATTCGATTTCAATCTATCGTGGCTCACCTTGTTGTCTAAACTAGATTTCCATTTATGCATTGCTAACTTCTTTTTCTGTTTCAATAGGCTGCAAGAGCCATTACGAGAGTCAACATTAAATGAAAACCATTGAAAATTCAAAAAACTTTTAAGTTGACTCTATCTGTTGAAAAAGAATTATGAAGACTTTATCTCCCTGCTGTCTCTAGTGACATCTTCATAATTATGTTTTATCAATGCAAAGCTACAGTAGCATAAGCCTAAAGAACGTCATTGAAAAGTAATGGTATCAGTAACTCCCCTTACAAATTTCTGAAGGCAAGGAATATCAAACGTTAGCAGTTTTCCCTTTAAGAATTACTACAGTCTCAACGATAATATCACAGGTGTCACAAACTAAGAGTTCATCGTTTCATGATTGGCCTTGATACCACAGTAAACATGGCGAAGAATAATCTCTGTACTTGGGTTAAGCATCTACTTGACATAACATGGAGTAGATAAGGCTGTCCTTCAAAGTACGTAGAAAGCATGCTATGTATAGACCTAGCCACTCAGACTGCAACAACTGAGTCACATTGTTCCTTCAACTGTGCAAAGATGCAAACTTTTAGCTACAGTGAAAATGTTCTGTTCTTGCTGTCAACATCTCTATTCATATTTCTAAATCCTTGGGCTGAAGTGGGAAATGGCAGTTGGTTGTTAATTCAATCTTCCATCATTTGATCTCACCAAAGGGCATGAAAGACTCAATGGAGTGCTTTGCCCTCAATCCCTAATTCGAAATTAGCAGTAGCTATCCGACATTTAGCTTCCGGCACTCACATGATACACCAATCCTCATCTGTCTTTGTGTCATATGCCTGCAGTCACTGCCTTTCGGTTGCCTTGTAAAATGGACTGTTCTAAGTTTTGTTTTACAAATCGCTAGTGGTCCACATCTTTCATAGGATATACCTTTAACGTTCTTTGAACTGAGGCAACGCACTTCCAGAATAGTTGGTGGATTGAAAACATCAGTTGTTTTGAAATGTTTTTGCAAATCTATTTCAACAGTTTTTTCTTTGCAGATGTTTGTAACAAACATATGCCCAGGTAGGGACATCCCTCGTTTATGCCTTGTGACTCTGTTGAGAGAAGAAATGGAAAGAGTGTACTAAAACCAATTAATTAACTTATTGGTAGAATTTACAGCCTTAGGGTAATTCCACAGTAACGGAAGTGCATTTTGGGCAAAATCTTATTCTCTATCTTCAGTTCTTGGAAAGTCCACATAAGGCCAGTTGGGGTTGCAGTGCTCAATCGATATTTATTAGATATGGCATTACACACAACGAGAAGATGTTGTTCATTGGCTTGTAGTTGCCTAGCAAGAGCCATGCAAAAGCTGGTGAAAGACGTACACCTGGTTTACTTGGATGTGGAACTGCCCTTAGCATAAAATAGTATTGAAGTAACCCAATGATAGTTAGACTGGTGAACTATTTAATTTTCTATTTTCGAAAAGCTTAATAGCTTCATTGTGGAGGAGAATGAATGGGGAATGAAAAATAATATAAACGAACAATATTTAATGTTCTAGCGGACGGTACTAACGTTAGATCTTAAAGAAAATATCAATAGTTAAGAGAAGGAGTATTTTCTGAGGCCTTGATATGACTAATCGTGTTGTATTAAGAATTTTTATCCATCATTGAATCATGTTTGAGGTCATTGTTCGAAAACCTTTCAGATTATACTGGAGGAAAATATCGATGATGCAGCTATCTATTTACCGATCAAAAACCTAAAAGAAATGTATGTCCTCCTGGGGATAGTAGTCCACAGGACATGCTCTAAAATGCACTTATCTTGGGATTATTTGTTTAGAGTTTCTTCCTACGCCTTACTATATTACATAGAAAGAGCTCCTTCCCAAAGAATATGGATTCTAGCTCAACATGTTAATACACTCAGAATGGAAAGACTGTAGCTAAAAATTACAAGCTTGAATATAGCTGAATACGAGAGAGCCAATCAACTAGATCACATTTTTTTCACATTTTTTTTGTTTTTCTTTAATTTGCAGGCAAAATTGCACCTTTTGTAGTTTGAGAGTTATGTATGAATAGTCTTTTGGCCAAAATAAAAATGTTTTAAGAACTCTTAAGCCTTGGCGAAAGGCGAGTTTCTCTTTCAAAGGTGTGTGTCCAGAAGTCGGCTACCAGACTCTTTGAACACTTTTCTCTTCCCTACTTCGAACTCTAGGACGAATAGATGATGGTGAAAGCATATTGTCATTCTGCTCTTATTCCCACCCATGTTCGTTCTGCCTTTTCACCTGACAACCCTCTGAAAACTCTAGTGAGTGCCAATCAAGGGCGACCCTGGATTTACTTTCAAGTCATATTTGTGCTCACACGACGTTACTCCGAAGTGTTATCAACCTAGGATAAACTCACACTAGAAGGTGAGTCTGACCTTATCAACGTTCAACCTGGGTTTACTATGTTCACACGATAAGATCCAACCCAGGTTGACATGGACTAGTTTGCTTCGCGTGAAGGAGGTGTAATGCCAGTAACCAAGGCTTCTGCGTATATAGGATCAGAAATTGTTGTGTGGTCATATGCGAGAAGTCCGAAGAATCAGTCTCATTACGTAGTCATCGTAAAATCGTTAAAGGAATCTAGTTAAATGCCATGTCCAGTGCACGTCCTATGCCTTTTGAGCTCTTTCGCTAATCGTCCGTTAAAGTAAGCTGCTTTGAAGTAGCTTTCTCGTTGAGACTTTGAAATGAATTGTCATCGGAAACGCCTAGATTTCCTTTTAAAATTTGACTGCCACTCATAGGAGAATACAATCTTTGAAGCATATTATATAGCCAAAGACAATATATTTAGAGGCTAATAGGTGCATTTATCTTTTGAGTTGTTGCTTTTAGTCTGCCAAACCTACCCATTCCGGCAATTCTTTCTTGTGATACAGCAAAGATAAAATTGAGAAATAGTTAGCCATATAAAAGCAGCAGCAAATTTTGAAAGCGTTCTGCACGAAGCATTAGCTTCTGTTAAGACCACTCTAATTGGCCTGAGATAACTAGAAATGGTGAGTAAATGCTTGAAAATCTGACTAGTTTAAATACCTCGATGTATTGAAGTGCTTCTTGAGTATACGCAATGTAAAATGGTGTAATTTAGGTGAAGGGTACTGTCACACAGAGCTTTTTAGTGAACCAAATCTTCCAGTGGATGGCTAATTGGTCTCCTCAATATTTTTGGAATTATGGCGGCATTGTGAAACTTTAAAAACAATCATTCTAAGCTTTTGGGTTACTCTGGAGAGCACAAATCTTGGCTAATTGCTTGCGAAGGATAAAAAATATCAGACTCCCGCATAAAGATTAAGTCCTGTAAGATCCTCCATCAGATATCAAATTAAAGCACCTATAGTTGCACTAAAAGTATGATAATGTATTACACTTTCATGTCACACAAAATTCTGAAGGAAATGACAGATGAAAATTGGTATTTGGCTAAAATGTGGATTACTAAAAGATAGCACTGTGTGGCAGCGTCCAAAGTGGTACTGGTCAAAGAAACTGGTATCAGATGCTTGCTTTAAGGAGTTTGGAAGCGGACACTTAATCATATTCCTTTTAAGTATGTAAGCAGCATTTGAGTGACCATTGTAGTTTGAAGATGAACTTATGTGGATACTTAGTATGCAAAGCATTTGAGTTGCAGCTAAGGAAAGTCAAATGAAACTGAAATAAGCACAAGAAGAAACATAAGGATGCCTTACATTGCGCCCAGCGAGTCTTGCTGTTCATGATTATCTTCAATCGGTTGTGCCTCACTGCATGATAGTAGTACCATGAGTAGAGACGATGCTATTAGTAGGTATCCAACGAATGCCTGCAAGTAATAGAGAATACTGGAATTACTCTTCAATTTCAGCATGCTTCAATGCAATGGAACCCGTTTTCTGTCCTTTGATGCTACACTATATCTACTATTTCAAGCCCTTGAAAGTCAATGCAGTCAACCCAAAAGCAATAAATCTTTTTCGTTCTTTTGAAAAACTATTTGCTTGGCTTTCTATATTGGACCAATTGGCTATTCCCACAAGCTGTTTATCGCTGCGATCTCGAACCTCATCAAGAGGACATTATCTGCAAAGGGACAGCCTCTTGTCTGTAATGAATGCGGGAAGCTCTCAACTTCACTTAATCTCAACAGACTCTTACACTACTGGAAATAATGAGGTAAATCTAGACATTTCCTCTTATATTTATCAACAGAACATAATGCCATAGTAACAGGCTTTATATTTCCGTCATGGCCAAAGAAATATAACTATCCTTAGTAGCAATACAACTAGTACGGTGGTCTTTGCAATTAAATTCCAAATATCAATAATAACAAAACAGTGTGGATTTATTGAAATCCTAGCATATTCACATCACAATATTTTGCTGGCTGAAATTTGTTGTTTATCCTTTATTTTTAGCGCAAGAAAATCCCAAAATAGCATCATATTGTTGGTGCAACTATGCGAAGTGGGCCAATAAGAAATCCTTTTGTAGATACACGAGCCGTAGTATGAATCCATTAATAGCAATTAAGCAAGGAATCATTGATAACTTTAAATATGGATAAGCCCAACGATGTAGATTAGATCTTTTGGACTAAGTAAACACAGCCCAAACTCTGATTTGATTTATCTGATAAGTGAATAACATTTCTGATAGGATCTGTTTTAAGTTGGCCAGCATTACCTTTGCAATGAAGATCTCTCCTACTAGCTTCGAAAACTTATTTAAATAGAATGTTATAAACTCTGTTATCATTCAGTATTTATAAAACAGACAGTTTCAGGAATCGTTCTACATAAGAGATATATAAGATTGAAAAATCCTATTTTGACTGATTTTCATCCTACTCAGTCAGGGGTGGCGCCAGAGATTGAACTCTGGGGAGAACTCTAGTGCTGCAAAAGTGCCTACAGTGAGTGGTGTCAAAGAATTTTAACGGACAACACCTATCGCATTCGCTAAAAAACTAAAAAAATGGTCATGGATATTATGAAAGTGCCGACTGTCACAAACTTTACTGAAAGCCTGTCATAGGCAAAGACGTAGCGACCAGGGAGTGTGGGGGTGTAAACCTTGAGAAAATTCAGGTAAAATTAGATCATTGCATCATCCATATCAGGTAGTTTTTGAAGAGTTAATGGCTCCGCAATACTGATACAACAGTTGAAACAACTTGCAGTTAAAGGAAGAATTTACTGTATTTGCAAAAGCCAATCTGAAAATAGCGTTTTCGAGCCTTCTGAAAACCTCAATTTTGAAAAATTTTCTCCGGGCCCAACCATGGTGGGCCTATAGTACACTCCGGATACGAAAGAATATCTAATACACATTCCGCATATTCTATGTAAAAGGTGAGTAACATTGATCTCTTGTGAAATACTGCATTTGCAAAAACCAACTTCAAAATAGCGTTTTCCAGCCGTCTGAGAACTTCTATTTTGAAAATTTCTCCCGGCCCAACCATGGTGGGCCCTATATGAGATACTGGATGTCTAGCACGTTGAAAGTTTTCGATAGCCATGCTTAGCCGTCCTGCCCCTATCACTTATAAATAGCCAATGAACATTGCTTTAAGACATTGGAATACATAGTGATCGCTGACAACAGTACAGATTATCAACCTGTAAATTCAAGTAAATTCAGGCCTACACCCCCAACTAAAGGGCTCTCGCGACGTCCCTGGTCTTAGGTAATACTTCTCAAAGGAATCTACCACTTTCAACCACAGTTTGTGCTCTAGAAAAGATAATGATCTTATTTCAAACTTTAAATTATCGACCTTTTTTAAATCATGCCCACTCTCTGCTCTTCAAATTTCATAATTTTCCGGTTCATTCCACTACGATATGATGTTCCCAAAGTATAAGGTCTGTCGTGCCAAAAACCTTAAGTCATTGTGATTATTGAATCCAAAAACTCGAAGGACTCTTTCCTGCCCTTGCTTGCAGCTTCGTTGAAGCCTAAGACCTAACTGCAAGTCTGATGAAGTGTTATTTATTTTGTTTTCTTGCTAATGAATATCCTCATAAAAATCCATCCGTTTTAATACAGTTTGTATGAATGGTTTCCAAAACAGCACTCACTTATTTTGATAGGCAATGATACATAATCTTGTTTACTGGAATCAGCCATCTTATCGCGCATGTTTTTATCTAAAAGGCATTGTTAAACTACTGATTTGTTGCTGAAAATATAGTTTAAAGTATTCTCCGCCTTGCTGAAAATAGACGCAAGATCTGAGCAACCTGCAGAGCACAGATGATGCCTAAAACTATCATCTAAAAATAATATCTAGAACTAGTATCTAAAAATAGCTATTAAAAAAGGCATCTGAAAAGAGAATCTAGATTTGCCGTTTCTTGATTGTTTTGTCTTTTCCAATATTCAACTCGAAAATTTTCTCTGACTTTTTGGCTTAGTACACTGCTTTTTGTCATGAATCTCCAACTCAAGTAGATAATTATGCTGTGATATAAGCTAGAAATAATGAAACAACATCTAAAGTTAAACGATCCCCAAACATGACCTCCTAGTAGACCAGTTTTTATATTTTATTTTTCTTTGGAAGTAAACTCTTTTTGTTTTATGTACACACTATTTTTTGCAAGAATACCTGACTTTTTTCCGAGCCTCAATATTCCTAAACTTTTCTGATTTTGAGCCTAGAATTATTCTTAAATTATTCTTCAATGCCAAAGGGGTAACCTTGTCTGAAAATTTAAGGAATACATTCAGATTTTTGTTGATGTTTTACTACATTATAAAACTAAGTAAAAGTTCATATTTTGTATCAATACTGCAAAGTACATCTTAGCGCAATATTATAAATAGGACACAGAAAAGTTCTTAGGTCTTGATGGAGCTTGAGCCTCGCATTATTCTTAAATTATTCTTTAATTTAAGTGATTTTTGAGTCTCAGTATTCTTATAAACTTTATTCCTCCAAAAAAGGAGCGTATTACTGAAGGTGTATCATGATATTTGAATATGATTAGCTCAATCAGCAAGCTGCAAGAAGAGTTTGTATAGTTTAAGTTAAATCACATCCTGGTTATACCTTTGGATATAGTTTTAAAGTGGTAAAAAGTGGCAAAAATCGTCTGCAGTTAGGACGTTGAAGAAATAAAAAACATATTAATATATCTAATAAATATCTCTAGCATATTATGGTTTGTTAGATTGTGCTAAAAATCAGAAGAAGACATGCACTTTGCAGTCTTTCTTTACTAGTGTATTCAGGGAATAGCAATTCTTTTTTTATAAATATCTCTATTGCCAGAATATTTAAAATGAGCTATAAATATATTTTTTGAAGAGCTCAGCTGGGGAAAGACAGTGCTTTCTATGACAACCATGGAATCAAAAGGAGAATGAATTGAAGAAAGTTTAATGAATGGAGAAAGCAAATAAATAATTAATAGCTTTCCTCCTTATAGCTAATGATAATCAATTGCTTTGCTTACTAGGAAGTATGAAGACCGGCTTTGTATAAATGATGCATCTTCTTAGAAGATCGACATAGTTATAGGTGGCAGTGAGCTATTTGCAAAACGGTAATTACCTGACAAATCAAACCAGAGGGCATTATGTTCTTCAAGCTTAGTCAGAGTTAAATGTAATATGAGACAAGCCGTAAGATAGTGGTAAAAAAGAGCCTCATCTCAGCTAGGCTGTTGATATGACTTTCTCATGAACCTTAGTGAGAATTTCAGCAGACCTCAAATATGTATTGTGCCAAATACATTTTGAATTCCAAAGGCCAATAATTTATACCCTGAACTTGAATAAAGATTTGCGAATTAGCAAGTCCATTAAATTGTAAATTTTGTGCATTTTGTTCACTCATTGGACAGTCAAATCATCAATAATACACTGCCACTTCTGTTGCCTTCTATTGCAAATCAAATGCGATTATTTACATGAAGAATCTAAGAAATAGCTAGAACTGGTGTAAACCTATTGCTTATCCCAGAAACAACATTTCTAAAACCATGTTTAAGTCAACTGCATTTCTTTTCATGTTACAAGCCATAATTCTTAATGAACAACACTTCCAAGTAATACGAGATCCTTTTGCTATGACTAACTTTCTTGTGAACCTGGACAAGTGCCTTTCAATATCTCTTAGCGAGATTAATGATCTATACTAAAAATAAGAATTTTCAAAGATAATTTGAAAGGAAGCTTAACATTGAGTTGGGGCACTTGACCTTCTTAGCAGTCCTTAATCTCGCTGGTAAATTGTAGTAAATTAAATAGGATATTGTAAGACTGCTAAAAGAAATTGAGAGTTCGATACTGAGATAGTAGCATATGTCTATTCTACAGAATGCATGAAGGAAGAAATAGGTACTTCTGCAGTACATTACAGGATGAGACCGTAAATTGACCTCTACAATATCATCTATGTTTTCTTACACTTCTGAAGGGGAACAGCACAGGCTAATAAAGCTGTGAAAAGTTCATCGGTGAAAAGTGACGAATTTTCTCCTGTTTGGCGAAACGTTTAACCGATCACCTTTTCTCCATTTCTAGACATTTCAGTTTTTAACGGTTTTGGCTGACTTTAGGCCACTTACTAAAGCCTGGTTTCCATATAACTTTCTAATGTCGGCTATCTACCAGCTACATTGCAACTGAAACATGTTTCCATACACTTTTCACTCACTGGCGACCCACCGGCGATGAGCTCTCTTCCATAGAGAATTCAAGAGTGAAATTGAAATGAAAGTAACTCTTGGTAGCATTGAACTCAATTAAATTAAACTGCCGACGACCCATCGGTGACCCACCGCAGTCATGTTTCCATATAAATTTCTCCCACCGCAATGGAAAAAGTTGAACAAGTTTCAAGGTTTCATGCACGATTTTACTCCGTGAAAGGGTTTTCCACGCGTTCCAACACACGGACATCAATAACAAAAAAGAAAAACTTGGCAGAACTATGCAGTTATGATAGCGAACTAAGGCTCCATTTACACTATACCAGTTGCTATTGTCGGGTTGCGTCATGGAATGATCTCTGTCGGATAGGGCGAGCGTTTCTACTATAACGGGTAGCGTCACAGCAATACAGCGTGGCATTCACATTACCTACAGACCGAAATGACTTTTCCTCCCATTTGAGGAGCGTCTCGTACCGAATAGCTTTGGCACGATGTAAACAGTACCCCCTATCCATAGAAAACTCGCGGCGCGACACTAGCTATCCGATATTGTGTAAACGGGGCATTAAGTATACCAATGATGCTGAAGAGCAGGATGAGGATGTACCCAGTGAATTTATAGGAACTGAGGAAATTGAATAGGCTGTAGAAATCGAAAGTGAGGAAGTTAAAGAAGACGAGAAGACATAATATTATAGATAATGATTTTGACATTCACGTGGCATTGCTGGAGAGAAAAAGAAAATGACTAAATGAGAAAGCTGCACCAGATTTTCCTTTTTCTTTTTATTTATTTTGTGATGAATCTAAAATTTCAAAGTCGACTAAATTTTTTTGTTGGTGAAAAGTGACTAATTGTCTCTGTTCGATGAAACTTCTAACTGACGAAATATTTTAACCGACGAAACATTACCCCGACCAACTTGTCTCTGATAAGGTATATAGAAGCCATACGACAGGGAGAGGAATACAACGTCATAAGAATTCCCAAGTTATTTACAACAAAAATCTTTACTCTAGATAAAATTACTACGAATGGTACCTTTGATAAAGTATTGGACTTCCAATAACAATAACTCTTGATTCCCTTCCCATTGCTAATAAACTTTGTAACCGTTGAAGATTTCAACCATAAAATCTAAGCTATTTCGATGCTTCAGATGTAGAAAGAACTTGAGCTACATGGTACTGTTTGTTGCTCCATTGGTTGCCCTACATTGCTGTTATATATATATATATATATATATATATATATATATATATATATATATATATATATATAT
>OLMO02000257.1:8106302-8127295 GCA_900291935.2 Cassiopea xamachana | reverse complement strand
TATATATATATATATATATATATATATATACATACATATACACACACACACATATATATAAATATATATATATATATATATATATATTATATATATATATGTGTATGTATATATACATGTATGTATGCATACATTTGTATAGCATATCAACACTCATATTGCCGAATGGAGTAGTAATATATTAAATTGTCAAATGTCAAGTGTCAAAATATAGGAAGTGATCTAATTTAGAAAAATTCAGGGAGCTTAATCTCTACTATGTTTGGTATGCTAAAAATGATCTATATATTATGATTAAAATGATGACTTTGATGATGACTATGTTGGTGTTGATGATGACGGTGTTGATGAAGATGATGGTAATGACGATGATGCTGATTAATACTGTTATTTTGATAGTTGTGATGACGTCAAGAATTATGGTGCTTATAGAAAACTTCAATAGCCTGTTTATGACTATTTGTTTACACTATTCTGAGGAGATTATGTGAAAGCAACTTAAAGAATGACATAGTGACGTCAAATCTGTGCGTCAAGCTAAAACTTTAAGTATTTTGCCGTTCATTGTGCATGAGGAAGCCATCTGCGTTCATCGGGCTTCATCATAAATCTTGATAGATGTTGAGACAATTTCCAGGATTTCTTAGCTCAAGCAGAATGCAGCCCTCAAAAAAACTTGTAGCAAATGAAGGGGCCATAATAATCTATGTTTTATTTATGGACAAAGCTCTAGACTTTAATTTCTTGGAATGATCTTTCTACTTCCTCATACATGACTTCTTATAGATGAAAACGGGCTCCGCAAGCCATCTCTTTTCCATCACTTTTCTTTAGCGCTTGCATGACGGATTTTGCTATTATATCAGAATTGAAACTTTTCACCTGTTTATCTTAACCAAGGACGCTGTTTGAGCATAGGAAACTTTGATTTAACCAAACAAAAAATGCATATCTTTAACTACAATACGAGATGCTTATCGAACATAAACAATCTTTGTAAGTTAAAAAGGATCCAATTGTCTGATCTACCTTTCTTCAGCCTGCGCAAAAGTAATTCTACATTGCAATGCTTGGGATTTTGCTTACCTCTAGATATGAAGAAATTCAGAGAGAAACGTATTTGAGGAACTTTGTTACACCACAGGAGGTCAATAGTGCTGAATCACGCAAAGCAGCGAACAACGAACAAAAGAAATTCCGAATTCACGCCTATACGTCCCAAACTGTCCATTTTCTTTCTGACCAATTGGTTAGAAATGCAAAAAGTACCAGTTGTCTCTACTCCTACAATTTCGGCTACCCGTGAGAATACCGGTTTCAAGTTTCTTTTGTTGTTGGGGTAATGTCTAAAAGCCTTCTAAAAGTTCACCCGTAATAGCAATAAAATGTTTTGGTAATAAGGAAAATTATCCCTGTCAACATGTATATATTTCTAAACAAACATCAACATCTTTTCATGTCGAGAGATTTTAATGGCAAAGTATGGGAGAAGGAGCGATTATCTTATTTCATGGGTGGTTTTGGCATAATCTTCTCAATACCAGTGATGAATCTCACAATTCATTTTCAGAAGCATACAAATTTACATTCAAGTAATATCTTAATGGCATCTCTGTGATTATTTTACCTCAGTTAAAATTGAATGCTGATACTTGCTTTTCCCTTGAACATGACAGTACAATGTTACTGCTAGCTTAATGCTTATTGTATAAAATTAGCTACTTACTCTTCTCATTTTGCAATTTGTAAAGCTGCTACAAATTCCCAGGAGCTACTTGCAAGTCCTCTGTCACTTCAGCACTTTCCAGCCTATTAATCACTAACTGACGTAGAGATAGCTTATGTATAGATGCCATTATGAATGAAATATCCCATATAGGGCATATACAATGAATTTATTATGATTTCTAAAAAGAAGTTGGTCCCATGTCAAGCTATTGATGCTTATCACTGAAGGAAATGAATAAGGATATTCCTACTATACTCAGAACAACGTGGAAGCTGCATGCCGGCCCTCATAGTAAGGAAAACCAAAGACAAATTCTTTTTTGAATGTAGATAGCAATATAACACCGAGTGGCTTTATTGTCTGCAATTATCACCAATCAAATATTCATATGTTTATCTAACCTCTTACTGCGTATAATGAAAAATCTATCCCAGGCTCTTCAGGGCAATAACGAGCAAGATCTTTGTAATTTGCATTTTCCAACATGCATATCATGTAGAGAGCATACCATATATAGAAATTTTCAAAAGGCAGTAGGGTGGTCTACTGTCAATTTACATTCAAGGGGGCCCTGCTGCAATACGACAGGTTATGATATTGCACTTAGAGTACCTGCTTGTGAGATCATGAGCTATGCAGCTTACTAACAAAATATCAAGTCAGCAACTAAGACTAAGTTAGTGATTATCTTTATTGCTCATAGGCACAACAGAAAGTGCATACACATTCTTTTTATAAGAAAAAAGTTTATAAGAAAATGAGGCTCAAATGGCCATAGTCTTAAGAAAATCTTAAGAGTCACGGGGCTCAATTTGCACAATTTAGTGTTTTGATTTAGCCAAAATTCGATATTTCGTCGTGATTGCATTCAAAATGTTAAAGATAGAACTTACATTCAAGTATACAATATTAATAACGAAATTGCAAACCATTTTGGCCAGTTTATTTTTTAGTAAAAGTTAAGAAAAATTTAAGAAAATCTCAGACTCAATTTTGGGAACAGTTAAGAAAATTGAGCCTTAGGCAAAATTACGGTTTTCATATTAAAAAAACGTGTAATGCTAAGGTGCCACAGGGAGAATGGAACTGCAAAACTACCCTATGAACTTGAAATCAGTTCTAAAATGGGTGATAGGCGAAACAGAGTTGGGAAGTTGGTGATTCGGGTTGCTTTCTACTTTCATACTTGCTTGTAATTATCTTTATACCGTATTTTTTCGAATGGAATCCGCCCTCGAATAAAACCACCGCTTTTGAAGAAAAAGATATTAAAAGCCGCCCTCAAATAGAAGCCGCATTTAGGAACAATAATGGCATAGCCGCCCTCAACAGTTTCTTAACACTTTCTTTTGCTAGTTTCCGCCATTGCGACAACACCAAAAAGTTTAAAAAAACTACCAAATTTCAATGTCAAATATTATACGCAGTTTTGAGCAAATTAGAATGCAATGTAGTGGGTTAACGAATGTACTGCAATGGCTGAAAAAATGAATTAAAGCCGCGCTCAAATAGAAGCCGCACATCTACAAAATATGCCAATAGAAGCCGCGGCTTCTATTCGAGAAAATACGGTATGCTCATGAAACAAATAGAACAAAAAGTACAAAATACAAAGGTACTGCAGGGAGAATGGAACTACAAAACAACCCTATTAGCTTGAAGTCAGTTCCAAAATGGTTGATAGTCGAAACAGAGTAAGGAAGTTGGTGATTCGGGTTCCTTTCTATTTCCATACTTTATTGAATCAAACTCAAACCATCTACTCTTTGGCGCCAAATAGAAGGGGGTGTAATAAGGAGGGGGCTATTATTTTTGCTAAAAATGCATAAATTGGGGGTTTGTTAATAGTTCGGGACCAATGCTCAATAGATAGTATGGGGACCGAAAGATTTCAAAACTATTGCAATTAGCTATTAACAATATTTAAGAAAGTATATAGCATCCTTTCCAAAACTTTGAAATCTATAGGTTAGCAGAAGGACGGGATGGATTTTTCAACATTGCTTAGTTGGGGGGAAGGTGCTTAATAAATGGAAATGGGTGGTAAAATTTTCAAAAATCTACAATCAAGCCCCCCAACTATCCGGTACCAAAGAGTACTTGCTTTTTGGATAGAGTACCATTTTTGGAAGGGCACTATTTATTTGTGTTCTACAGTATCTTTCGATCAGGGCACAGTGAGAGGTACTCTCAGGTACCTAAAAAACGTCCCCCCCGGCTTGTTAATTCTCCAATTTTTCCCGACCTTCTAGATCTTATTAGGGTCCCCTTTCTATTGATTGAAAAGAGAATGACGTGCTTTATAAATTCTGCACCTGGATCCCTTCTATTTTAGTACTATTCACACCCACCTTTCAAGGGAAAATAGCGTGCTTCTGTATGTATTTTAGTTTCATGCTTTACGATAACCTGCCTTTGTTCTTTCCGTCGCTTTATAATCATTTAAAGCCATTTCTCAAAATCCAACCCCCCCCCCAATTTATTTTCAGACCTTTCTGTTTATTATGACCACCCTGTTCATTTGGCACTTGAGAGCACGATGTTTGGGGCTGAAATCAGAAATTTCATGACAGTTTGGCAGTACAACCTTTCAAAATGACAGTAGTAACTACTTTTAGTGCTTATTCAGTGTTAGAAGTTCTTGCAAAATTCTTAAATTTCCGACAGTGTTACGGCATGTAAGGGTTGTATCCCCCTGCCCCCAGCCACTGTTGTTTTACATTGGAAGACTTACTTCCTTTGCTTCATTAAAACATCCAAAAATTTTGAAAATGTAGATAGCTAGACGAAGCACCAATATTTAAAACATCATATATAGAAGGCTGTACCTTTTAGTGCCTTCTTCAATACATATCGAATTTCTTTAATTTTCACGTTTGGCTTCCTACGTAAACATCAGGGATACCAAACATCCATGTGATAAGAACATGCAATAGATGAAGAGACATCAGATATTGCAAATAGATGAAAATGCATGGAATATTGCTTATCTGTATTGCTAGCTTTGAGACTGCTGAATTTAACTTACGTCATATAGTATGCACCCTTGGGAGCCGTTTGGAAACAGGTAGGAACATGGATATTATCATAATCAGAGCAAATGTATGAAATTTCGATGTAGGTGCAAGAAGCAAGCAGAAATGACGTCATGCTCCAGGTACAAGGATCTTTTAACTACATATCCCACCATTACAGCCAATGTTTCTCTCTTAATCGTATTGCAGGCATTGCACGACCCTATTAAAAATAATACAACAATTGAACTGGGATCTCTATTGGTAAATGCTTATCCTATTTTAGAGTTATCTAGGCCACACTTTGTCGTCTTGGAAATCTCGAGTGCGGTATAGCAAAAAAATTAAAAGCGTAGTCAACTTTCTCACTTTTATATCGTTCTTATTTTGTAGAAGTCTTATTTGCTCCTTGGTTTGTATATGCTCTATGTAAACTTCGAGAACAGTACAACATATATGGCAATATGGCGTCAATTACAGGCTCCACATGAAATTTCGGATTGTTCAAAGGGCGTTGTCACAATAAATGCTCCTGTAGGGGGTGGTCAAGCATTATTTTAGCATAGTGCGGTCTTGGAATATCTCCTTAAAACAGGCCCTGGATACTCATTTATTGGGAAGACAGTTGCTCAAATCTGTGAGTGTTAAGCCCTAACCATCAGAGACTTGAGCAACCGTACTCCCAATAAATAGGTAATCCCTTACTTGCAAGGAATCTGTTTCAGCTTCTTAATGTTCAAATTTCTTTAGGAAGGGTACTCCTTAAGCAGAAAAGCTTGCCTTCAAAGGGATCTCTGGTAGCATTACAGTTTATCAAGGTGTAGTCAAAAGCTTGCTGTGAATATACTATGAACTAGGTGCAAAAAAAGTACTATAGTTGTCCAAAAGAGAAGTGAAAAATTAAGTATGAGCATGTTTCATGCTTGAAAATTCCTTTCTGACCTCTATAGCACTTTGAATAACTATAGATAAATACAAGCAAGATTAAATTAGCTGGCATGAAGCACAGAAATCGTTAAATGTTGTGTGTAACAGTGCTTAATGCAGTTGTTTCTGTTTACTGGGTGTAAAGGCAGTTTCCAGGTGCGTGTACATCTAAAAGAAGTAGTTTTAACCAGTTGTGACGCTTTCTATTGGTTGCACGAAATATATGAGAAGCATTTTGGGACTAGTCGGCTCAAACTCTTGAAGACCATTGTTTTGGGTTTCACATCGGTTATTCCATTTACAGTCTTCCATCCAAGCCTTTGATGAGTGCTTTGCTGGAAGTTTCGAGGTTATTGTTGGTTACAGTACCAGCAGCACTGTTTAGAAGTTTTTGCAAACACTTAAGTTCAGTTGTACAAACCACCATGGCCTAGCATCAGCAATAGCGCTCAACAGTGTTGGTGTAAAGGCTGGTTAACACTGTTTTAAGAGGCCAAGTCCCCTAGAAACCTTTGAAGACAGTCTTTTCCTGATGTCTGCACCCCTGGGCTTTTGACATTGTCAACAACCTCAAGCTCTGTAATATGAATTTTTCAGTTCCCTTATCGAATGAATTGCTCAATATATGATGTTCAAGTTATGCTGTTAAAGCGATAATGTTAAAGTTAGGGATCATCCGTAAAGGATGTCCGCACATTTGTGCTAGTTTTCAACCCCCTCCCTCCCCTTGTTCATGCCTATCAATTTTTTGTTTTTCAACCTCTCCCTCCCCTAAGGATGGCCCCTTATGATGTTGAAGTTTTGTTTCCATGTTAGGCAGAACCGCAGCACAAAGATGAAAGAGCCGCATGCGGCTCCAGAGACGTAGGCTACCGCCCCCAGGCTCAGCACGATAAATCTGCTATTCCGATAATTCATTAGTTGGAAAGAAAAAATCTTAGCTGTAGAAAAGTTTTGATTACAAATTCGCACGATATCTTGCAACCTGCCAGTGAAAGTGCCTTGATTCTATTTCTTTCTATAATTCACGGGGAGATAAAGCCACAACAAGATAATCATCTTGTTCAGATATTGACAATACTTCATTTACGCCCAGGTCAGTACGATAAATGCTTGTTGCATAACAACTCATGTTATATAAGAAATGAATAAACAGAGCTTGTTGTAACTCCACAGTTTCTTTAGCAATTGGATGTTATGCTGTAGGTTTTGCCTTACAACCAGGCTTTTAAGGCAACAGGAATTACAACAGCACGTAAGCTAGTAGTATGATAAAGATTTCCGAAGACCAATCAATGTTAAATTCTTAGAGTGTGCGAAAGGAAAAGTGATGGACAATAACTTACAGCAGGCAGTATAACTGGGAATAGAAGTGGCATGTCACGGTGCTGTTTGAAGGGTTGGACGGAAACGAATTCCCATCAGGAGGGGATTTTTAGACTGTGAAGAGTATTTGAAGTGTATAAGGGCTCTCCTTTTGATATATCTGTTTTACCAGAAGTCCAGCGAAATATGTGCTGCAAATATTACATAAAGTACTCTGATCAATTTGTAATAACATTATTGAAAAATCTTCAAGTTTTTGGCCTAACCCTATGCCTGGCTATGCAATTGATTGCTTTCAGCTTCTAAAAAGTCTTTATTGCAGAGCGGGTAGCACTTACAGTAGTTCAAATTATTTAGCAAAGAGAATGGAACATGTCTATACATATTAAAATTCCGATTACACGTATAAAATGCGAGACCATATGATGTTTAGATGTAAATATAAGTCGTTGCAACATGAGATAAGGTTTAACAAGAGGGCACATTATGGGTATGGAATGCAAAACTAGCAGTAGCTTTCCATTAGATCTTAATGGTTAAAAGTGACTTGCTCTGAACCTCCGAAATTCCGTTGTCCGATTTCTGAATGATTTTTGTTCGAGTCTTGAATCGGCCCAAATAAATTTTGCTAACTCCAATGCATTCCAATTTCATTCCAATGCAATAAGCTTTCGAAACTATGCTAGTGTTAGCACTACATTTTTTATAAGACGCCGCTTTATAATCAAGGTAGTACTAGATAGTAAAAAATTTAAGAAACATTTAGAACTACAAGGAAAGAGCTAAGAAACTTTAGACAAATAACACATTGAAATCGTTACCTGGCCCAACGTAAAGCTGCACCCAAACTTTGTGAATATGACATTGCCTTAGAATTTAACTCGCACTAGCGCAATTTGTTTGTTATAGGACAAATAATTTGCTACATTCACCTTCTGGGTAAGCTTCAACAGCAATTTAGTTCGCTAAATTAAGAAACTTTTAAGATAGTTTAAGAGCTGACCTGTGGCCTAAAATTAAGAAACTTTTAGTACTAGACCATGATCTAGGGTTCTTATTTAAAAAAACATATATGCGCTATAACTTGCTTTATTGCTTGACAGCCAAAGACTTTTTGGGTGGATATAATCGCTCAATGTCATGAAAAATGTCCAAGTTGGTCAAAATAACAAGTTACAGTCTTTTGCAAACAAAAATCGTACAAATTAATGAGTGGCAGCAAGTCAACATACTCTTGTTTTAGACAAATTGATATTGTAAAGGTTCTCAGCAAAGTACTAAGATTTCTTAATTTTTTGACCGGCCTAGTACTCAATTCCTGTAATCCAGTTCGTTTATAGAACATAATAAGTGAAAATGAAAGCTATCCATGTTAGTGGATTGGACTATGTCGAATTTGAGTCCCTTTTTCACTTTCCTTGGTAAACATGATGATGTTAGCTAACTAAGCTTTTTATGACAACAGTAGCAGGAGTGATTTCTAGGGGGCCCACGGGGCGGAACCCCTATGTTCAAATTCTTGTTCATTTTAGGGGGCTAACCCCCCTACTTTTTTATATTAATCTTGCTTTTCAAAGTACATAAACGTTACTTCCGATTGTTTTATACTGTATGTCTATGATGAATTTCCTTACTGCTACATGCTTATTGATACCGTTCTAGATGTTGGCTATATTGTATCATTATTAGACTAAGTTATCATGCCTCTATCTTTACAATACGGGCGTGGCTATAAATAGGCCACACACATTTTATGACATTGCACCTAGGGCCCCTTGCTAAAATTTTTAGAAATCACCCCTTACCAGTAGTTATGTTATAAATGACAGCTTGATTTTGTGCCGCGAAAGGCATCTCATCCAAATCACACCGTAAATAAACCTGAGGAATTTTACAGTTCTCCCCACAATTAAAAAATCCTTGCAAGTACTCTTTGTGACCGAAAGTTTATTAAAAACCAAGAGAAAAAGAAAATTGTGTTTTAAGACTATTTGCTTTGCTTGCAAATAGACGACAACTAATTCTTACCTACGCTCGAGCTTCGAGTAATCGGGGTGGGTGGAAGATTTCCATGTGATTAATAAATGCGGTGGGTGGAATAAACGAGGTGGGCACAATTTTGCACTATGTAAATACACGGGAAGGGTTAGAATTTTCATTTCGCTTATTATTTCAAAGCATCAGAAAAGCAAGCCACAAAAGATACTGGTAGTTGAATACCTACTCTGTAATTAATCATTTATTGAAAGCTCAATGGAATGTACTAATTCTGATAGTGGATACATGTTGTTTTGCATTTAGGCACATATTAAACTGCAAGAAGGAACTTTCTCCTGTTGCAGTTCTGGTTGAGGTGGGTGGAAAATCTTTCAAACTTAAATCAACGGGGTGGGTGTAATAAATTTGTTTTGGGTGGAATTTTTCTCCGAAATCAATGATCCTCCTACCTCCATTATTCGAAACTGTAGATTACAAAATCGACATTTTTCTATATTCATACATTAGGGCATTGAGTGTCATCAGCCATCAAAGGTTGGTTCTGCTACTTTCCTTAGCTCATGCGTGGAGAAGCCTTCTTCCTCTACAGGAAATCTTTTTCCTTCAATAGTATGGAAGCCAAAAGAAATCAATAAAAATATACGAACTGAGTTTAGTTTGCAAACACTGCTCAAAGTGAATATCACAAAACTGCAGAACTTAAGACAGCGTTAATATCACAAGTGATATCAACTTAGCTATCCACCACCTTACGATTGCATTTTTATCCGATTCTGCCAGCCTGTATTAAAGTGGTGCAGTGATTACTGCACTCTGTTTGTAACACACGACAGATTTAACAGTTTAGGAAGTGATCGTTTATTATGTCTCATGGAGGGGCGGTGTTTTTATGGGGCTAAAACGTTAAGATTCCTCTTTCAGAGGAGGGTATATTTTTCACATTTGTTTTTAGTGGGGCTTATGAATTACTTCCCACATCACTCACAGAACACAGCATTTATAGCGGAGAAGAATAAATCATGGACTACCTTTAAATTGTTACTGATTTACCTGTCTTCACTAGCTACCAGGAAATATCAATATTCCAAGATGAGAGAGATAGGGGGTATAAGTGCCATCATGGGGGTACAAGTTTTAGACATAATTCAATCTGAAGGGAAGGTACGTTTCAGAGCAGACACATCTGCTCAGAAAACAACATCCCTCCATGATATATAACAAACGCTCAGTTCCCTAATATCACTAATAGAATGGGGTAGCATGCTACTTGGGTAATAAGGAAATCTAGCTCATGATTGAAATATACTTGAGCACCTTCGAAAGCGGAATATCTGTAGTATCTTAGTATCTCCCAATCAAAAAAAGGAGGAAATTAACAAGCGCATGATAAAAAAATACTATCGAACTATCGGGTACTAGATGAAAGGTTGGAAAGCACTTGAATATTGATTAGTGAGAAGTCAGAAAATTTTGAATAAGCTACCTGTGTTGATACAGTTTGGACTAGATTAAAGAATAATATAATAAGCGGTAGTATTAATAAAATCCAGGGCAGGGGCGTCTTGGCTAGATGGGGCAGGGGGCCATGGCCCCTCCAATTTTTTCGATATCGTCGGATTTTCGGAAATTCTAATGCTTCATCGGAAAATTTTTGGACTCTTGCTGCTAGTAAAGACAAAGGTTTCGAATTTTATCGGAAAATCATTGAACTTGGCCCCCGTACTCTACAGGTGCCACGACGCCCCTGGTCTAGGGGTGGCGAAAGAGCCCAAAAAATTAGCAAGCCCCTCCAGTGGGGCTGCCTAGACTACAGAGATACCATCTCTCGAAAAATTCCTTCTTGCAGCCCAGGGGAGTGGCTGGGGGTGATCTTGAAACAAACATTGCACTAAAGGATAAACAATTGTGTCATTAGGAATTTCAATAGAGATCTTAGTTGGAACAATATATGGCTACGCGTGTTTTGCGTTCCAACGTTGCTCATAATCTTTTACCCATGCAATTTCAAAATATTTACGTATTATGGAATATCCATTTCTCTTTGTTTAGAGTCATTATATCCAATATAGTCCTCATTGATTTTGAATAAGGATTACACGAATTTCTATACCATATCTTAATCAAATTGTCTATAGAATGTTGGAACTAAACCCTATTTAAAAACACACGTCTGTACATTGTAATCTGACATTTCTATCTAGAAAGCCGATAACAAAGTACTTGCAAGTAGGATTGCACAAAGGCAATTCAGCCTGTTCCACGCAATACCTTCCTAGCATTTATTTCGACTGGAAATGAAATATAGGAAAAGCAGGCTAGAATCATATCATACAGTGTGCTTGGTAAAATGAACTGCTCAACATAAATGGAACTCGCTTCACTCACTTACCATCGTAGAATGCGTCAAATAATGAATTCAACAGTGATTGACCATTGTAACCACAAATTTGTTGAAGCTCATCAAAGCTGATCCCAGGAAGACCTTATATTTATAGCATAGAACACTTGAAATTCCAACAGAAGCAAATGAGAAAGAGGCTAATTGTCATAGTGCTTTTCTTTCTTTACTTTTCCTATTTTTGAAGTGGTATCGCCATGAGATATTGCCTGAGTGCCTGAGCCTCTGAAATATTGACATAAGATAGAAAAACAGAGCAATTACTGGCTACAGGAACTAACAGTAAAATGGCTGATGATTGTGCCGCCTTTTTTCTTTTACGCTACTATCCTCTTAATTTATTGATCTTACCGCTTTTACTCTCCAATTTTTCATGAACATTCTTAACTTATTGAATTTTTGTCTTGCTTATTGGCTGTTCATTTTTCTTGCAAAGGGCAAGACACTTCCGTTCTATAGATTTGTGCCTTCACAAGCCCATCCCTTTTGCCATTATTAGAGGCTATAGCATGCATTTATGCCTGGGGAAAGAGCTATAGCACCCAATATTCTGTACAGGTAGTCATATTACGTTCAATTGACTTAGATTAATGCAATTCAAGGAATAGTAATGGAGAGTTCTTCTGGCTCTTTGTACTTAGGCCAGGCATAGAAAACAACGGGTAGAATGCTATCGCAAAGAAACCCACAGTGTGGGTTACGGCCCTAGATGATGTAATAAGAGAGCAATGTTTTCTACATTTCGGGTTTACATTGTATTTAGGGGCGTGCAGAAGTAGGGAATGTGGGAGCATAGCGCCCCACTTTTTTCGGAAGCAGTCGGTAATCATTTGGCTCGACGGTAAAAGCCAGCGTTGTGATCATCGCTTGTCGGTGATTCTGGAAAGTTAGTGGCCTGTCAGTAAATATCTTCTATTGTACCCCTACTCAAAGTCCTTTGCCACGTCACTGATTATATCTTATATTCTGATACGATTCGAAGGCCGGGTATCATACCAAAAAACCAATTTTCAGTGCATTACTAGCCCATGATTGTCACCAAGGCATAAATGCAAAAAAGGCCTTTAAGCAGACTTCAACCTCATCCTACATTATTTGTACCATTAATTACCTGCCATCTACCAAATCACATATCCAATTAGCTTGCAATTAGAGTTCCTGTTCCTTATCTCAGCATTAGTGCTTATCAATCACACGGACAGCATTCATTGTTCCCTACGGCAGTATAGAACCCTTCGTTTGTTATTAATTCAAAAATATGAAATAACAAAAGTACACTCCTTTCCACTGTATGGTACTCTTGCTTGGAAAATCTGCAGTGGCTTAGGCAGGATTGCATCCTTGGGGGGGGCAAAATAGGGTGTGCACAGGATGGAGTGGGCAAAAAGGGCGCGGACAATGAGGCAGCTAAGTGGTAGGGGGCATAGCCTCCTGTTATGGCCAGCTTTGAAGTATCATCGACATGGAGAAAGTAAAGAATGACGGGCACCCCTTAAATATTAGGGAAATGCCTTTTGGGTATAAAGTTGTGCCTTTTTCCAGATCAGTTGGACTTGCTATTATAAAGCTACCTTCCAATGTGTTGATTTTCTTGCAGATTTAAGAGTTTCTCGGACACCACCATTTTTATCATTGGGGGCGGCTGCCCCCTTGCTCCCCTGACTGCGTCACTGAAAATAAGGCAGCTGCAATCGCAGCCCTAGTGTAGACGTCTCATATTTTTAGAAGCAGTTGTTGAGCGAATATTAGCGAGCACATAATTCAGTTTAAGCTGTATTTAGTAGTGCATATTGTTGGTGGATGGTTACTAGTGTTGTCACTTTCCTTCAAGTAAAATTCCCTTATATATGCACAAAAATTTCCTTAGATTGCTAAGATAATTTCTTAAATTTCCTAGATCTTGTCTTTCTGTTTCACAAAAAAAACAGTCAGAGGGCAGAAGAGAATGGAATTGTGCTTTGAAATTTGTCAAAGTTAGTCAGCAGCGACGTAAGAAACATTCAAAAAGTAGAGAGTACACATCTTTAAGGGGCACCCTAGCAAACAATGCGGCAGATCTGTAAGCTAGAATGGGGTACTTTACCTAGACATATGTGAAAAGTGGTGGGGGGCATGGGAGGACATACTCCATGTGTCCTAGTACCTACGTCCGTGTTTGTAAGTATTCCAAAAAATCGACAAATGCGAAATGTGTTGTCCATGTATACTTTTGGGGCTCAAAGAGAAAATAGTCCTCTTTCAAGCATATAGATATTGTTGCTTTGCATCCACTACCTTGGTAATGGTAAGAAAGCTCTGCCTACCTCGGTCAAAAAGAGACGCTTGATCAAAAATTCCACTCTGAATTACGATTAGCACACATTTCGACAATTCTGCAGAGTTTCTTAGAATTTCCCTAGATTCTAAAATGCCATTGAAAAATTTTAGTAAGGTGAAAAATTCCTTAGTTAAGAAAATTTCTTTAGCAGTGAGAACACCGAGTGTTACTAACGCATTGAAAGGAGAGTGACAAGGACTATATCAAAGCAATACAAAAACTAATCATGTTGACCATTAGTACCAGCCTTAGCGGAAGAAACACAAGGAGAAAGTGTATAAAACGAGAATTTTCAAAACTCTTGCGTTACCAGCGTTTATTACAATTCACGTCTGTTTCAAGCAAAAATTTTTCAATCCCAGTACTGAAACTTTTTTTAGCTTTTTCACGATTCGAGTATCAGAACTTTTTAAAGACATTACTAGAAAAAATTTTTCAGTTCTAATATTTAGCGCATGCACATAAGTGGAAAGTGATAAAACGACACAATGATTTCTTAGAGGGCAGGCAACAAAAGATATATAACACTTTGTACACAGATGAATCGCATTTTAAACACATACACACTTAGAAACCTTCGTAGGTCTCAAAAGTCCAGTATTGAACTTTCCTAACTTTTTGAGCAGCCGGTTACTACTTTCTTGTAGAGCATTCTCTTATTGAAATAAACGTGTATTAGCTGGAAAGCTTGACATTCATGGCTATGAAGCATTGCGCTTGCAATGTTAGCACGCTTGAGCCGGGGGTTGGGGTTATCGCCCCTACTTTTACCCCAATATATGATTTCAAGATTGCGGCCTTCCTTCGAAGATGGCTGATATTTGCTACCAATGCTAACAGTACTCTCAAGCCCTTAGCGAGGCCTGTTTCAGGGTTAGCAAAATTGTCTTCGAGGACTCATATGGTACAAAATCTCGGAGCTTATTTATACTTTGTGTTATCGCAATCAAATAGATAATATTTGTGCAGGAAATTATTGAATTTTCTAGTATGTCACAAAGACTGAGATTGAGCTCAACCAAAATTTCAGGAGATCTCTCCTTAGCTACAAAGATAAAGCAACAATAAAAATTTGCGAAACATTTCCCAAGGGTGGCAAAATGCTGGCATCCTGCTGCCCAGAGGTGGCACTTGCCACCGTATGCCACCCCATGGCTACGGGCTTGAATTCTCTTACATCCAGAAATTTGGGGAAAATATTGAGATAAAGCTGAGTTGCTTTCAACGAATAATGCAATAGAAATAATGATTCCAGCTTTTTCAAAATGTAGCAGTTTAGGTTGGTCCAAATATTTCATATAAAGTTTATGAATGGTGCTGGTCTGTGTTAAGTCTTAAACCTCGCTTTCTTGGCTACTTGGTGGTAAATAGATGTCATTGCTCTGAAAGATTGCTTCTTTGTCATTACATCTGATCAAGCATATGTGGTAGTCCTAGAAGTGCTCAGTGGCTTAGCTTTCGACGTTTTTTGCCTTTGCTCTCCATTTGACTACACAGACGCCAACGTCAGTTACATATACAGAGGGGCCTATTACTAACAGGTAGTACTTCCTATTGAAAAAAACTGTGTTAAGAAGCCTCTCACATAAAAAAGATAATAAAATGAATCACATGGCCCCCAAAGCCTAGCTCTGGATCCTCCCTGGCTGCTGTTGCATGTTAAAATAATAGTTTGCAGCTCGCCTAGAGCTCCCACTCCAAAATGTGCTCCTGCATTTCTATTAAATCAGGATAGCATCTAAAACCTCAATCAATCAAATGGTGTAAATGTTTTCGAATACGTCGAGTCTTGTGCTTCAGTCTGGGGTTCAGAGAATCATTAAATTTGAGATGACACCATATAGAACAAAAGTATGGCTTAGCATCCAACATTGGTACACCCTGGTGCCCAGTTGCTATGAAGTTCTGTAAAAAAGTTTTGATGATGGCTAATCTTCTGTAAGGACCACTTGATTAACCCAATTTCATTCATTTCTTGTTAATAAAAGTACATTTTGTATTGCAAAGGTTTACCCTGCATAAATACCCATTATTACTATTCTTATGAAATGGAAAATACCAAATATTAGTCATGCAACTTATCAAGTAATTGGCAAAGCTACTTTTTGTTGTGAAGCAGAATTGTTATTACCAAGGGTGAAGAGAGCTTTGGAAGTCAAATATTGATTTTTCATGAATTGTCCGACATGGCAAGGATATGCCAATTTTCTGTGTAGCATAGAAGTTTTCCAAAAAGCAAAATTTATTTAAGAGTTATCAAGCACACTGAAATAAGCATTAAAGTCATACCATTCATTCGGTACTTCTCTTTGGAACGTGTCGTAAGGCGTACATATAAGTCCTCAGATCAAAGCACAAACACTCCTGTTCAGATCAAAGTATTTGCACAAGCCTTAATAGTTTAAGTTCTTAATACTCTTATTACACTCAAACAAGATTCCCTTTCTGTCAGATGTAACAGAATATTGACACTATTGAGTTTTAAATTGCATTGCGCAGATACTTCAAATGTCAAAAGTTTCAGAATTAGTTACCAACAGTCTTCTGTTCTACTATATCAACAAACTCCTTGATTTGCCAGCTGATCTAGTGTAGGGTGTAGATAGTGTCAGCATAAGATACGAACAGACCGGGGTTTGAATCAGTGGTGGACACTCTGGGAACGGCAAGGGGGCGATCGCTCCCAATAATTGTAGACCTGACAATATGTGATGCAGGTTCATCAAATTTTCCCTTTTCTGTTTAAAGTTACTAAATTCCAATGAAAACAAGGAATAAGTTAAGGGATCTGTTTTTTATTCTCATCATGCAGATCAATGGTGAAACAATTTGTATTCTGAAGAGGGCGTGAACTAAAGCATATATCTGGGGGGAGGCCAGTAGGCTCCAGTTTTCCTTTACTGCCTTCAAATGGTTTCAAAGTTAAAGCCTTGTAAATACTTTGTCTTCTTCCAGCTAGTAATCATGCTGGTTAGATTTTCCAGCGTCAGCTTTCAATAACATATGCCTTAGTTTCCACAAGGCTTTTAATTCTCCCCCTAAGAATTTTAGATTGTCCTCGACTGTTTGCAAATCGTGCTATTTGTCTTTTATCCTCCATTCCTGTTACTGGTTCAATTTTTTGAGCTCAGCTTTTGACGTAAGTAAGAATTCCATAAATTCTTTATGCTCTTGCCGCTATTACCCTTAAACTGTTCTTCACTATAGAGTAGCGATGAAAATTTGTATGCCAGTTATTTTACACCCACAGCACAACGAACTATTTTGTCACTCAAGTCGTGCAGTTTTATAGCTGCACATAGCATTAGACCCTTTCTGTGTTCTTATTCAGGGATGACGTCAGCGGGGGGCTTGGGGGCTTTGGCCCCCAAAGCTTTTGCTAGCCTCCCAATCGGCACCTAAATTTCCATTCATTGTCGGCACTTCATAAAATCTGAGACTTTTTAAAAATCTTTTTAGGAGGCAATACGATAGGCATTGTCTGCAACGATTCTTGGACACCGCTCTCTGTCAGCACTTTGACAGCTCTAGTCCCCCAGCAATTTTTGTCTGGCACCATCACTGATCTTATTATGCAACACACTGGTTTTGGAAGAGCGTTCAAGGTTTCGTATTTTATGCTGCAAGTGGAAGGTGTATTTGGAAACTTCTGCTGCAAGTATCGCAAATGAAACCTGTGACTCTTCGAAAGAGTGCAGAGAATGAGAGAAAAAGCTCAAATATTCATCCTTCTTTAAATAAATATTACTGCAGATAAAGTAGTGTTGCCAATTCTCTGATTTTGCAATTTTAATTATTCAAGATCTTAAACATTTTCCACGTATTCTTAAAGCATTTGCTAAATGAAAGCTAACAAAGTGTATGCTAAAATAGTCAAGAAAATATCGTGGCAGACAAAAAGGCTCTTGCATACTATAAGATTGCACAGGAATCAAGCAAAGCTTGGGCGCTGGCAACGGAAGAAAATTGCTTTGAGCATAAATAAATAAATGCTGTAGTACATATGTGACGTGACTACAGTTAGTTAATAGCCGCAGGCAACCACCTCTTACGGATTTGCTTTACAAGTGTGACTGAGTCAACATCTCCATTACATTCTGTGTTGCATATATCTCTGGAATATGGAACGCTCTCAGTTGCCCTAGCACTCGATCTAATCTAGCTCTATCATATGTTTACTAATATATTTTGACACGTGACATGCATACATCGCAACATTCCAATCTCCTAGACGTTAGAACGTTTCTCCTCAAAGAAAGTTCCCAATTCTGAGCCTGAGTAACAGATTATGTTTGCATGAATAGGAGGGCATGTGAAGATGTTGGCACAGACCTTCACCTGTGGTCATCCATCGTTCGGCTACTTAACTCGTGAGCACACTCCAGTGTTATAATACTGCTGTTTGAGATAATATAATTGTTCAAAAACATCTGCAGAAGCATATATTCTGCTAATGCAATGTCAATGCTCTTTAAAATTGCACTTTGGAGTAATATTTGCTAATAATAAAACTCTTGCAATAGGGACTTTCTTCTCGCCTGCCCTTTGTGGCAAACCAAAGACTAACGAGAATCGAGCTTCTCTTTGCGAAAGAAAGAAAACTTAGTTGTTATTTGAGCTATCAAAACAGTCAACACTGCACTTAAATTTATAATGCTCTATGAGGCTTCCTGCTTACCGTTTACAACAGCATCATGTGCACTTTCAGCTGTGACGCTGCGTCTTCTGAACGGGCTTTTGCAGAATGCATAGAAGCGTGGTGACAGTTAAAAAGCATCGTGAATACTCATATTCAGAGAGATTCTGTGTTTATTTTCCTATTCTAAGAAGTGCTGCGTACTCTAAGTATGAACAACTGATTTGTAGCAGCCTACATACCTGCAATAGAACTGTTTTGCATAATCTATTCAATAGAGGGACCACACTTTAGCCATAGAGAAATCAGTTATATTTGTATGAGTAGAGCTTTGATTTTGGAAAATTGAAGCCTTTCACTTTCATCATCTTCTTCTGCAGTCGGTCATATCGACAATGACCATTTATGAAGGTTTAGCCTATCCTTTCCACGATTTTCTATCAGCTGCCGCCAGTTCTCAAGTTTTACTGTTGATAATTTTCATGTTCAGTTACTTACTAAGAAATGGTATTCACAAAAGACTAAAAATGAACCCTCTAATTTAGCTTCGAGTCATTCAAGTTAGGATAAACTTACTGGAATCAGGCCCGTCAAGAGCCAGCTCGGGCCCTGGGGCTATAAACAGTACGGGCCCCCCTGTGTAAGAGTAGCAGCACAGGGGCAAGAGGGGGCTACAGCAAATGCAAACAAACAATTCAAAACTCTTATAAAACATTGGTATTCCATAACACAATCTTCAAATTGTTAAACTAACAGCAATACAATCACTTTTTGACAAGTGAGTCATAAAACAATATATGTGTCCCCAGAACCTTATGTCATATCTGAAAGGGAAGAAACAGGCCCTGCCCTGAGGAAGAGATTGATGAAACAAAAAATCAAGCGCCAAGTGTTAGAACAAACCTGACAAGCAAAGAGGTCCTTAGAGAGCTAACGAATGAACGTCCAACAAACGGCTTTTTGAATATTATTTTGCAAAAACAAAATGTTCACGAGCCCCTTTAAGGTCCGGGCCCTGGAGCTTTACCCCGGCTACCCCCCTCTTGACGGTACTGACTGGCATATTCTTGGCCGAGGAAAAAGGAGCCCCTTTGAATAATGAGGCTCTGATACCTTCCAATAAGCTAGAAGACAATGCTTGATCTGTTTTGCATAAAAGAAATAACTACAAACAGTAAATGCTGCAGCTAATGATTTTGCTAAACTTACTAGCAAATGAGATAGTCTTGCAAGAGAGGGAAAACTGCTTCAACATAGCAGTGGGAACAATCACTTGTAAATATTTTGTATTGTAAATGATTGGTTTAAATTGGTATTAAATTACTATTGTAAATACCAACTTTAAATATAGATATAAAATGAAATGAAAATGAAACGAAAATCGGATTAGACAAACTAAGTAATTAAGGCAAGCATGCAGTTGCTGGCACATAAATAAAGGCATTATTTCATTATGTGTTGAATATCCGGCTTTTTGAGGTGTGCTTATTGTTGCTGAATTGCTTGGAGATATTCATTGTAGTGATTCCATTCTCTGTCGCTTTTGCATTGCTCAAATACTATGCAATCTACCTAATGCTGTGCAAGCATCCGGGACTTCTATTGAAGCATTCGCTGAGGAGGTGTAGGAATGCACTGGAGAAGTTGTCTGGTAGTCCGACGCCTACATTTCTTTGTGACTTTTTCCTTCTAGTTTTGCATTATATGCTATTAGATCATTCATTGGAACTTGACATGGACTGACCTTCTCTCTAAGAAAAGGCCGACTGATGCTTCTGGTCCACCCCCACACCCCCCTAAGGTGCGCCCCTGCATGCAACCATCAACTTTTACATAGTGCTTTTTGATAACCATAGGACAGAAATTCAACCTTCCGAATCCATACATACACATATACATATACATAAAGAAAGAAACTCATTCCATTGCAAGTCCAATGAATGAATGAAAAAATATATACACGCTATATATGAATATATTTATACCATACTTCCTCTAATGAACGGCACGATCTAATAAACGCCCCCCTTTAATGGACTCCGCGTTAGATAGTTCTTTTCATTAAAGACGACTGTGGCGGAGACAGTATTAATGATATTCTTTTATATTTTTCATACTATGGACACATTTCTGAACATTAAAGCATTTTTCACGCAGTCATTGCTAGGTTCATTTGGAAAAAGAAAACATTGTGTTAAAGTGCCATTTCTCAGTTGGTATTGAACACTGACCTATAATGCCGCGGTATTCTTTAGAGGAAATGCACAAATACACGTTATATACAGGGATGATTTCTAGGGGGCTCAGGGGGGCTCAGCCCCCTTATTAACATTTCTGCTCATTTTGGGGGCTCAGCCCCCCTAAGATTCTTGCATTGGCTTAGTTTTTCAGAGTTTATTGGCCTTGCTTCCAAAGTGTTATGATCAATTGTGCACTGCTATATTGTTATTGAGGCATTTCTTATTGTTGATTATACTATATCAGTATGAAAGTAAGTTATGTTTCCATCTTTGGAAATATGGGCGTGGTTTTAGCTTGGTCACACCCAAACCATGGGCGTGGTTGTGCCTAGATCCCCCTTGTTAAAATTTTTAGAAATCACCACTGGTTATATATATATATATATATATATATATATATATATATAT
>OLMO02000257.1:8083416-8106202 GCA_900291935.2 Cassiopea xamachana | reverse complement strand
ATATATATATATATATATATATATATATATATATATATATATATATATATATATATATATATATATATATTGCTTTAGAAACATACAAACAAACCTACACGAACACTTCTATAGCTTCTGTAGCGAATTATCTGAAAATTGTAATGAATGGGTCACTCAAATGCATCTTTTACTTTCTAAGATCAGTGGTACGTGCTGTGCTATTATTGTCTGCTGGACATTCTTCTTATCCATTACAGCAGACCTCTACCTTTTTTGTTTGCAAGATGATTATGATTTTGAGCAAATAGTTCTAGGAATGGTGGAACAATATTCCACAGTTTTGCTGAATCTAATGTGTGATGATATGTAGACCTAATATTTATCATCAAACATCCAGTTTTGAGCTATACCGAAAGCATGACAATTTAGCACAAATCATAAAATGAAACTGGAATATTTAAGTCTGGCATTTCCTTTACATTTGTTATTTGTTTTAATTTGAAAACTTAAAACTACGTGCATTTGGTCTGAAATTATAATTAACAGAGAAGATAGCATTGTGACGTCTTTGGACGCGCCATATACGAAGTAAGGGCACATAGACTTGATCTTCTCGTCTGCGGCTCTTTTGGACAATTCGCCTGTCATTCTTAGAGTTATCGGATTCTTAGTGTCATCGGATTTTTATCGTTATCGGATTCTTAGAGATATTATATTTCGGAATCCTTTTGTGGACGTTCAAAGATCAATTAGGATGTTTTTGGATCTGAGTTATTGTAGGGCCCATTCCACTGGGATTAAACATGTAGTTTCATGCAGTAGAAAGTGAAGGACGTGCTGTTGGAAGCTAAGTGCTTGAAATGGAAAGTTGTGTGTTTCTTTACTTGTTGTACTTCAGAGTGCAGAAAAAGAAATAAAGAACCCAGGAAAATCCCAATGAGAGACAAATATAAAATCATCATTATATATGTTAAGCTGTATGTTCTTGAACAAAGATGAGCATCTACTACTCATTCTTGTCAAAGAACATACTAAAAGGCATATATGATGATAATTTAAATCTAAAAAACATCCTGATTGATCTCTAAACGTCCACAAGAGCAATAACTCTACTAGAGTTAATCAAAAGCTTTTAACGAATATTTACTAAATTTTCGTTATAAGCTTTTGATGAACTCTAGTAAAAAAACTTAGGAGTCATACGATGATGAAATAGACAGGTTAGGGTTAGGATAACTCTTAAGGGACTAGTTGCGGGTTCAGAGCTCGACTTTTGGGGCATCTCATTCATTTCATTGTCCTTCTCATGTGAGAAGTTTCTTAACACTATTGTTTGTTACAGGAAACATTGCCATTTGGGAGGGTGTATGGTCCCATGGCTTCACCTTGGATCCGTCAACGTAAGGGACTCTAAGTATTTGAGACCACAAGTGGCCTCTCAACAGTTTTGGAGATGCAGGTCCTTTCATTGTTTGCTGTGAAAACTAAGATGGGTCCTCAGTCAGTGGTGATTTCTAAGGATTTTAGCAAAGGAGCTCTAGGTAAAGCCACGCTCACATTTTGGGTGTGGTCTAGCTGCCATTCCGACTATGTTTTCAAAGATGCAGATGCAGATATGATAAATTAGTTTGATATTAACATAGCTAGAAATGTCTCTAGCAGTACAAAATTGATTATGGAAATGCACAACACTTTGGAAGAAGGGTCAGTACACTTTGAGAATCAATGGTAACGCAAGAAAGATCTGGGGGAGCTCAGACCCCAAAATGAACAGTATTGTTAACGATAGGGCTCCGCCCCTTAAATCCCCGTAGAAGTCACCCCTGGCCTCAGTGCTACAAAGCTTCTGAGTGCTCTATGAGTCTCCGCTACGTCATTGGAGTCATATTTCCTAATAAGAATTGCATGCAGCAACTTAATTCTTCCTTTCTCCACTTCTTGTAGGATGCCTTGAAGTGAAAGAGAGAGGAAACAATATTTTTCCTGCATCAAACCCTCTCATCATAGATTTGGAATTCCTATCAAACAATAACGATTCAAGGTCAACAAAATCTGGAAAGCAATTAAAATAATTTTGCAGAGAGGTAGAGCTACTCCAGAGGATATTTAGTCATTTGCATCTGCACTGTTTATTTAGATATTGGGAAATATTTTTATTCAGTATGAAGGAAGTATCTTTCAACTTTTAAACATATACTTACATTGCATAATGTAAAAAACTATACGAGAACTTTTCACAAGGGACCAGACAACACAATGAGCAGTTTGCAGTGAGATTTTCTTTAGCGTTGTTGCTACCAAAATTATTTCAAAGCTTTTGCTTTTCATTGGAATTCATTAACAGTTAATGCTCATATCTGAAGTCTTTTACTTGAATTATTAAACCTGAGCAGCAAAATGGTACATTGATGGATATTAAGACAGAAGAAAGCTGAACTGGATTGGGGAGAAATGGATGAGGCAGGCAATTATGCAATGAGTAGACTGAAAGAGTAGAATGCCTCTATATATAGCCTTAGTAAATTAATATGTCTCTCTCTTTCCTACTGCCTATGAGCCTGTAGACACCAAAAGTCTTGTGGAGAAACTTACAGACATAGAATTGATTTATTCTTATCAAAAAATAACCCTTATTCATGCTTGACTTTAAAAAGAAATTCAAAAGTCTGGCAGTTTTCTATAAAATAGGTTGTTTAAAGTTTTGCACGATCTCTATCATTTAAGGCATATATAAAGCTAAAAGCTATTTTTTCTGTACTGCATTGTTTACAGTACACCTCTAGGACTTGCGGTTGTTTGCAGCCTGAAGAGTCCGCGTTAAAGGAAGAAACTAGTAGCAGAATGAATTAGTTGTCATTTACTGGGTTTTCATGTATATAACTTTGCCTTACATTATCATTGGGTGTAATCTGCTAGTAAATCGGAGGTACGAGATGTCAAGGTACCAAAGTTTGGGGGCTAATGATTTTTCTCATTATTTTCTAAAACTTCGTCTTCAATAAGTCTATACAGAAGGGAATTTTCCCTTCGCAAGAGAAAACTACCAGAACCACTCCAAGTTTTAAGGAATGAGGTGAAAGCTAATTATTGGCTATGTCAGTTCTTCAAGTAATATCACGCATCTTCGAAAAGTTTGCATATAACCAGCTGTACAAATACTTGAAAATGACTGGTCTTCTAACTTCTTCCAATTTGGCTTCAGGGCCTGCCATTCAACAGCAACTGCCCTTTTAAAATGTACTGATAATAGGATCAACAGTTTAGATGCTAAAAATTGTACAGGATTCGTATTTGTTGATTTAAAAAAAGGCATGCAACACACTTGATCATGATATCCTTCGTCAAGATGTTGTTATTTATGGCATTTAAGACACTGCGTTAGCATGGTTTAAATCGTATCTCTAATTGTACCCATTTAAGTGGATATGATTCTTAAGTTCAAAGCATAGCCTTAGTGGTTCCACAGGATTCTAGTCTTGGCCCTCTATTGTTTTCCATATATTTATACCAATAACCTCCCAAATGCCATAGATAGTTCCAAAGTCTATATGTACGCTGATGGCAATTATTTAAGCCTACAGACAGCTAATACTCCTAACTTAAATGAGACAAAATAAGGATTTGGAGGCTTTCTCTGCATGGCTCAATGGAAATAGGTTTCCTCTGAACGTGGCAAAGCTCAGTCAATGACTTTCGTCACTAAGTATAAGCAAACTGCTCCAGAAGGTCAAGATGAGCACCTAAACCTGGAAATCTGCAATGAAACTCTGGAGATTGTTCAATGCACAAAGTACCTAGGTACTCACATTGATAATTCCCTTGACTGGAAGAAAGATATTCAGGAAATATCTATAAAACTTTAAGATGTTGAAATATTCTAAAAGATATCTTCGTGTTGGTGCACTGAAAACTCTCTATACTAGTGTCATTAGCCCTTTATTATGCGCATTCATTTCTAACACTGATGGAAATTAAGAGTTTTAATAATTTGCATATATTATTCTTCTTTTTTATGCTTCTTTCTATATATTGTAAGCTTTCTGAAAATTGCTTTAGACTTGGTAAATTAATCTTGATTTCACGTATTTCTATATTAAACATGGAGGGAGGGCCTCTTGAAAAATAGCCACAACTGAAGGGTTACTCTCTTAAAAAGTTTTAGTAAAATAATCTAAATTTTGGCTTTAGGACTTTTATGCAAAGCTATACTCTATATAACATTGTTCGCAAACAAATTGCGTTTTTTGTTTAGAAATGGTTTATATTCCCTATCAGATATCAATCAAATGCAAATGCCAGCCTTTGGTCACCTGCCGACATTATGTTTAATAAAAAATCTCTGGCAAGTAGTATTCATTGACCAAATGTTCTAAATTCAGTTGCCATGGCTATAATGAATTATTAAGTTCCTTAATTAATTTTATCGTACCTTGCCACAAGTAGGTGATATAAACAATGAAAATATCTTCCTTTCTCATTTTACTTTGATTAAGGTTTTGTAGTCATATTGCCTAGAGGTGCTGCTAAAATGCCCCAATTTTGGACTATAAGCTACGCTACCGCCCCTCTGGCAATATCCCTTACAAAGATGTACCGTTGGGGGGCGTGGAGGGAGCGTCAACCTCCTAATATTTACAAAATTGCAAGAAAGCATATCAAAAGTTACCCTTGCCGTAAGAGAAATGGTCACAGTATTTTCTCTGACCTTTTTTCCAGTAACAGTAGTTGGTTAAATGGTCAAACCCCCCCCCCCTTCCCAATGGAAAGTGCTTCGGCACATCTCTGATCCTATATAGTTGGATAACATATGAGGGACCAGTTTAGGCTATCCATAGGCTATGATGTTGTAGTGCATAAGGAAATATCATAAGCGTACCTTTTCAGAACCGGCAATATCCCATATACTGCTACTATCAACAAAACTGCAGGTAGCTATTTAGTTTCTTATTCTTTCCCCGCCGTTTCTTTCCTACAGCTGCTATCAGGACTCCATTCACTCCATGGAAGACAAACGAGCGAACAATCAGCAGCAAGTTTTGAATCAATTGAAGGTGTTTCAGTGGAATCTGAGCACATTTTGGCCGTTGGACTTGATAAAGTTTATTGGATGCTGAATGAAACCTTGAGTGCCAGTCATTGGAAGTAGCTGCATAACTATACGACTTTTTTTATAAGAAAAAAGTTCATAAGAGAATGAGGCTCAAATGGTCAAAATCTTAAGAAAATCTTGAGAAAATCATGAGGCTCAATTTCCGCAATTTAGTGTTTTTATGGGCCAAAAATCGAAATTTCATCGTTATTGCATTCAAAATGTTGAAGATGGAATTCAAATTCTAGTATACAAGATTAATAACGAAGATGTAACCCATTTTAGCCAGTTTATTTTCGGTAAAAGTTAAGAAAAGTTTAAGAAAATCTCAGGCTCAATTTTGGGAAAAGTTAAGAAAATTGAGGCACAGGTAAAATGACGGTTTTCTTATAAAAAAAGACGTGTATTCAATTGTCATTGAACTAATGCATAACTGTTACACTAACAGTTGCTGTACTGCTGCTTCGTAGTCATTTTTTACTTGCTCTTGATGCCTTTTGTTGTTAATGCAATGCTTGGAATGTAGCACAAGGCTACAAGAGATTAAAAGACTAATTGATGCTTACTTTTCCATTTAAACAATCAAAATATAAGATATTTTTTGAAATATGCACATTCAATATTGCACTCGAGCCTGGGAGTAGTGCGATATTCGGTATAAAATTCAAATTCATTATTTATTAATGACTTTTAGCTGATGGAATTAGTTTGAAAATGACTGACGAATTGACTATACCTTAGAAATTGCGTGGCGGTATGACTGACAAACATTACCTTCTTTTGACAGGCGATTTATTTTGCCCTCGTAAATTTGGTAATTCATGAAATATTAACACAATAGAGCACCTGCCGTCGGATGGTTTTAAACAGCTTCTGAACAAACTAAGCGTAATTAGCATTTTCTCATCTACGGTATGGGGATTCTCTGAAGAGACGCTTGCCGTAAAAGTTTCAAATGTTCAACGACCAGCACGGTTATTCTTGAGAGGTAAATTTGAACACTGCAGAACTTTTAAAATGTGCACAATATGTCTTCATTCAAACTCATAGCATAATGCATTAAACCGTTTTATGATGTAAAGCAACGAAGCAAATATAGCTGTACAAACTAAGACAGCCACAAGTTTTTAAATGAGATATGATGCTAACGAAGGTGCTAATAGATATCTATGCCGAGCAAGACCATGTTATCTTTCAAGGATTTGCATTTATTGAATTTTCAAGACGGGCTCATGATTGACTTTTCAAGTCAGAAAAAGTTCATCCTCAACTGCTCTTTCCTCTTAAAACCTCCAGTATATCTCTATTAGCTGTGTACCCTCCATCTAAAGAGTTGGAGGGCTATATTGAAACTCTTAACTACATGATGAATGATACATAAGAGGTAAGTATAACAGCCTATTCTTTGGAACACTTGCTAAATACATTATAAATTGCAACATTAGATGGCAATGTTCATTATTTCTAAAGATAATAGATATAGGAAATTTAAGTGGTAGTTAAATTCATTTATAACAACAGCGTTCCATTAGAATGAATTCAGACGGTAGTGAAAGGTTCTACTAATACTGATGTAGTTTCTTTATATACTCAAACATAAATGCAACATTGCTTGAGATCGCTGCAGATTCTTTTGACATCTACCCACGGAATATACCTGACTCTTCGCAACAGTATATTATCGATATTTCTTTACCTGAAAATATGAGTGATTTCTATAGACAGTAAATTCCAAATGCTGAACTTTCTCTGATCTTTTGAAAAACTCTGCAGCAAACGTTGCTTGATGAAAACCAAAAATAGATTCGATTTTATTTTGAAGGCTTCTATCTACTTTACTTAAATGTAGCTGTCAAGGACATAGGCCCTAAGTGCAGAGAACTCAACGTAGTTGTAAGAACATAGCATAATAACTGCAATAACAAAAGGACGTAAAATGAGAATTCAACGTGATCTTCCAAGAAGATACCACTAGTTTGAAAGTGATTCAATAAAACCAATGCATAGCTTAGTTATTAAGGAGAGAGACTGTTGATCCTTCGTCTGTATGGAGTATATTTGGCTTTATAGCTAACAAAAACTCTGAAGAATCCAAAAAGAGGAGCACACCCGATGCAGTTTCAGTACCAAAAACGCTTGAAAGGTCATTAAGCAAATTAGAAGAAACAAACATTATCCTAAAAGATCTTCATTACTGACTACCTCTATGACAAGGTAGAGCATAGAGCAATATAATGCCTGGGCATCATCTGTTGTTTAAAATTTCCACCTAAATTCGGTGTCTTTGAAGTTGGGGGGGGGGAGGGTACGAGAGTGAGGAAAAACCTTGTTGCACACAGTTTATAATGTTGCAAATGATGTCTCTTTGCAAAAGTGCTACAGCCAGAGTACAGCAATGGATACTACTCATTACGCTGAAATTTGCTAAAACACGAATGCTACAGATTCTAGAAATATTGGGTTGCTGATCAGGTTACAGGTACTGTAAGATGTATTTTCAATGGCCGACATGTAAAGTTACTTTGCCCTTTCACACTTCAAGAGAAATATAAATGCTAGGATTCATGGTAGAAAATTATGCGAATATTATTGATTACCATATGAAAATTTAAAACACTAAAATTTTCAACTCTGATTCAACTTTAGAAAATTAATCCTATCATATTCAATGATGGCTTGCTAAAACAAGTTGATGACCTTCACTATCTGGAAGAGTTAATCGAAAATCATAATCACAGATGAACTGATTAGGCCCAGTCTATTGCAAGAAGATATTAAAGTAGATAAATTTTTAGTATGAGTTGATTCAGTGCTACCTTAATGGACACTTGAACTTACACAGTAACACTATATGGCAAACTAGGTATGGTTCCTGACAATCTATTTAGATGGAAGGTGGTGTATATCAATACAAAAATTTTTCTAGTTTTTATCAATACACAATGTTTTAGAGAGTATGCTACAAACTGTCTCCAGGAATCTAGAAATTAGAGTAAAACCAGATAGAATATTAATGAAACAGCTCTCTGATGTTTTGGAAGAAAGGCGAGCTGAGTCGTAAGAGGAGCAGTAAACTTAAGCAATAGAGAATCCTTGACTGTTGACGGCATGGGCCAAGAATGCTTTAGTAGCGTCGTAGTTTTCTCCCGTTAAAGCTTGATAAGAATCAATCATTTGCTATTGTTTTGATATGGCGTCATGTGAAATCTTCAAGTTATAGCATTTGGCATTAAGAAAGCCAACCAGATTTTAACAGCCTCTCCTAAATATAAATCTGATAGATATCATCTTCAGCCAGAGGGCAAAATCATAGGAATCTACGTCCTTATTCTATGATTCAGCTGATTATTAAAAATAAAATGATTCTCTTCTCTCCCTAACTTCTCGAAATTGCTGAAGGAGGATCTTCTCATTTCTACTCTAGATTATACATATACCATACTCCTTTTGCCGGGCCGTCGCGAAGGGATACCCGCTGGGGGTGTGAACCAACATTTTTCCAACAGAATGGGCGTGGCAGCTAGAATTGGCCCTTTTTTACATCAGACTTGTATTGGAAAAGCATGAAAAGTAGTAGCTCTTGAAAGCATGTGGGAAATGGTTGTGGCTTGTAGGCAGTAAATATTGCATCTAAAGAATGTAATAAATTGGAATTGAAGGCTTATGATTTCAAAAAAAGAGGCCCCCATTCATCTGCTTAAATCATTGCATAATTTAACAGTTCTAAAGCCGTTGTATTGCAAAAAAAGCATTTTATTGCTGCACAAAATAGGCATCGATGCAATCAGCATTAGTTATGGTGGCAGCTGAGAGTAAAATGTCCGAGAAATTACAAGATTTTTGAAAATTCCGACGAAACTGTCGAATGTATGCCGATGAAACTGACGAATGAAAATGTCACAAGGTGCTGACATTGCCGAAAGAATGCTACACACCTATTTCAGTACATAGTATGAATTTTGTGTCGACAGGCTGCAAAGCTTCCCTATAAAGCTTACAATTTACCGATAAGAGGCAAGATTTGCCGACAGAGCTATTTCCAGGGGGGTGTGATGCTTCTCACGTCCCCCACTCGCAACCGTTTCTGTCCTTTTGAAAATAAGTGTTGCAGTTACTTTAAATCAAACAAGGATACAACAACCAAGCAACCATGGTCCAGAAAGGAAATAGAATTGTTCTTTAGTCTTCCTAAACCACTGTGAAGAGAGCTAATTTGCTGCCTGCAAAGATTGCATGTAACAATGATAAGAATTTGCAGTAAGGAATTTCAAAACGTGGCTTCACTTAACACCCGAAAAGCATGCCACCTGACTTTTACTAGCAAGGGGTCAGATACACTGTACGTACTTACAGTTGCTAAGGTAATTGATTTGAAATCAGAGAGTAACAAAGTGGCTATTAACGCACGAGTTAATCAAGCCTTTGGATGAGGTTTGCTTTGATTTTAGCTAAACATACAAAGTAACCATCATATCAGTGCCACCAGCTCAAAGCAAACTTGGCCCTATTCTTATTAAAAGCGATGTAATCCATTTCCATATTATCACAGCCGAAAAATAGTCAGCAAGCGGTAATTTTTTGACTTATTCGTCATAACTAGCCTAGAACTTTGGATGAGGTTTGCTTTGATTTTAGCTAAACATACAAAGTAACCATCATATCAGTGCCACCAGCTCAAAGCAAACTTGGCCCTATTCTTATTAAAAGCGATGTAATCCATTTCCATATTATCACAGCCGAAAAATAGTCAGCAAGCGGTAATTTTTTGACTTATTCGTCATAACTAGCCTAGAACTCTGAGTATAGTAGTCTGATGTGGATGTAAAACTGGCATTGATCAAGCGTTAACTGTCAGGAAAATTTTGAAAAGCATATTCCAGTAAAAGGGTTCTTCTTACCCTTTCACTGAAACCCTGGAATATCTACTTATTCAACATTTATGTGCAAGATTCCTAGAGTTTTATTTTAAATTTTCATCTGAGTTCCAAATATTGGTAATAGCTTCAAATGGATTTCTGAAATGGATCGTGATTTAAGCTTTAAAATTTCCTTACAACTTGAACATAGCTTAGCAGAATTTCACTGCAACATTGCCTGATAAGTTGAAGATGGAACTCGTATAATAGGTACGTCAGTAACCGCACCAAAATTCTGAGACTTTCTTCCTTTTTGTGAATTTTTCGTTGGCTCATGTGATATTTAACTTAATTTGTCGGCATTTCGTCCGGCACCAACAGAAATGACTCAGCAGGTTTATCAATAAAGGTTTTATGAGTAAAGTTTACTGGACTTATGCACACGATAAAGGCAAAAATTAAACTTCATTAAGCATCAAATGCAATTCACTAAAATTCTGGTAGGTGTTAATTAGTTTCTACAGCAAAAAGTACAATCAAGAAGGAGTTTCTTATTTAATAGATGTTCCCGCTGTTTGTTTCTAATTGCATTAAATGGTTGCTTGCGGTACAGTACACATATTAAGTAAGGCGTAAATGAAGAAGTTATGCTGAAAAGGAAAATATTTATAAGACTGCAGAAAAATATGTTTACCAACTATCAATTAAAACATTTTGCATACTCTAGATTCATGTTAAAGCACATTTCTTCACTATTCTGGTTTTTATTATTTTGTCCTTGAAAATGATTCGACAGTAGATTCTTCTTAATCTCTGGGTAAGTGAGCACAGATCTTCACTAATAATTTTGCTATAAGAGTATCAAGGAAGGGTAGTGTCTTTCAATCAACAGGAGGCAACAATGGCAATTTTTTGTATAGCACGGATGGTTTAATTAAGATAATGCATGAATTTGCAGTACACTAACGTCTTTGGTTTCATCGTTTGCTTTACTTTTGCAGCTTGTCACATCATAAAATCTAAATCGTTGTTGGTCTTTGATGCATTAAAGGGAAAGAAGATCTCTCCAGTATTTGCTCGACTGTTTCAGTGTTTTGATAAACAGTACATTGCATTAGAAAGTATACATGCTGAGATGTGAGTTCAATACATCTAGTGAAACTGCAATACATCTAAGTTTTATATTTGAATTGGCAATAGTTATTCTTTCTTGAGTCAAAACTTTATTACAGTTGTTGAGCTAGCGCCATTCAAAGATGTCTGACATTGAAAGCATACTAATTGTAATTGGAATGTTTATAATCCTTCTTTTGTCTATTGTTGGGAACGTATTAACACTCGCTGCAACATACAGATTCACCAATTTACGTACAAGAACACATTTTCTCATTGCTAACCTTGCAGTGTCAGATATTCTCGTATCATTACTTGCTGCCCCTTTGCGTATAGTACAGATTTCTGGCAGTCTATGGTCGAATAAATTGGACAACTGTAAAGTTATGATAGTTCTCACTCTGTTCTTTTGCAATGCATCTGTTCTTAACCTGACATTGATAAGCATTGATAGAGCAATCAGCATCGCCTCTCCTCTGACGTACAATCATTCCACAAAGAGCATTCAGTTTACATGTCAAATCTTTACATCATGGTTCTTTGCTGTTTCTATTTCAATATTGCCATTTATCGGGTTTGGCTGGCATGCCTCAAATGAAGAGTCAACTGGAACAGGAACTGTAGACATTTGCAGATATTTGAGTATTCTTGACAAGGACTATGTGATTTTTGTGTTCACCGTTGCCGTTTTTCTTCCTTTCTTCATCATGTTTGGGTGTTACATTTATATTTTGAGAACTGCACTAGCTCATCTTAAACAGATTCATGCAGTAGAGAAAAGTGTTCAAGCAAATGCAAGTAGTGTGCAGACAGCCCACGGTTCGTATTTTCTTAATACTGCTATTTTAGTATGATTAATTGCGTTTATAATTGGAGAAAGTGAAACGAAATACAAGAATATCCAACAGTATTTCACTATGAATGCTAAGATATGAATTGGAGAACTTGAGAATATTGACCATTTAGTGCGATGTCCTTCTATGCAAGAAGTATGCAGTGTTAACTAATATGGGGAGCAGAAACACAGAATTTTTTTAACTTCAAAGCTATTTTGTTCTGTTTTCTTATTAATAGTTTCAAATGTTGTGCTTTATGGTTGATTCAAAAAGTGCATTGCTGTGCTAAGTAGCCACCAGCAGCTTTTACATGCAATACTAGTAAGCATTAAGAAAAGCATTTTGATAAAAGTTCCATTACTGGCTTTACAAGAGCACGAAAAAGCGGCAAAATTTTTCGACATACTTGAAAGCTTTTTTCGTCCGACACTCGTAAGAGTATGAAACATCGGATAGTGACCGAAAGGTTACCTGAGATATATAGCCAGATGCCTTTACATGTGATAGGTTTGGTCTAAAAGAATGGCCAATCGGGACCTTTTACTGTTAAGTTCTGTAGTACCAACAGACCAATTCAAGGTTTTCAAAAAGTTATCCCGCATTTGCTACAATCATCAGTTGGTGGTCCACTGAATATAATTTAAGCACCAGCAAAGTGAGGCCAAATTTCTGCTTAAGCAAAAAGTTACCCGTCACACAAATGAAGTTGCTGTATCTTTGATCCAGCCACAAAATTTGGCTATTGCATGTGGTGACCACAGTTGGAATGAAGTCCACTGTAATTATAGTAAATATTTGCTAGGCTGCAAATAGGAACTACCAAACACAGAAAAAGACTAATGACAGTATTGGACATAAACAGAAGGGTAGTGCATCTTTTTCATCTAGAATGTAATCAAAATTATTTTGCAAAAATTATTAGATTAGTATTTGATTATATTAGACCTATTAGATTGTTGTAACATCTATTAAATGCTGCATACTTTTACAAGTGGAAGTGACTAAGTGTTCTCCAGAGCCATATTACGGTAATGTCTTGATTACACGCAGAGGTGATTCCTAGGGGGCTAAGGGGGCGGATCCCCTTTGTTGATTTACCTGTTCATTTTGGGGGCTCAGCCCCCCTGAAAATTACTGCATTGGCCTTGCTTTTCAAAGCGTATTGACGTTGCCTCTGAAGTGTTTTGTATTCCTATGATTAATCATTTACTGCTATATGGTAATTGAGACATTTCTAATTGCTTGTTATACTTTATTAGTACTAAACTAAAGTATCATATCTGCATCTTTGAAAATATGGGTGTGATTGCAACTAGATCACACCCAAAATATGGGTGTGGTTGCATTTATAGCCCCCCTTGTTAAAATTTGTAGAAATCACCACTGATTACGAGCCTGGGATGCTTATAACATTTTTGAGCCGCAAGGGCGGGGGCTTTTCAAGGGGCAACTTATACGTGAGGGTGCTTGTTTATTCAAATAGATCTCAGAGCAATTCAAATGAAATGACTGACAATTGATAGCGTGAAAGATAAACTTGAAGACCAAAATTGTTGACAAATGAAAGCAAAAATTGGCTTGGTGATTTTAGCACAGTACACAACAATGACAAGTGACATTAAATTTGCAGAAGTTTCGGTGCAAAAGCTTGAAGAAAAGAAAAGAATCATTGATATTGAGATTTTGGATAGATATGGTAGACTGTTATTGCATGTCTGTTGATATACCTTCGTTTATTCCGTAATTAAGCCCTAAAATAATGTCGTAAAAATGTCAATAAGCCCAGTTTTTTATGACAGAGGAATGGGCCCTTTTCAAAGGTGGGCGCTTATTCGAGGGTGAGCACTAAATCGAGTGGGCGCTTATTAATTATTTCCTGAAATGATGGGCGCTTAATTGAGGGAGAATTTAATCAGGGGGCGCTTAATCAAGGCATTATGGTACCTGTTATGGAGTATTTTACCAGATGGGTTCACATTTGCGTGTAATGTGACTGTATATCCATATTATCGACGGTAACTTTTCTTTTTACCCACGCAGCAGAGAGGCATTCGACGCTAAGTACTTTGAGACCGAGCATAAGAAGATTTCGACCTTCGACTTACCGTTCATATCTTTTCATGAAGGAGTTAAAGGCAGCAAAGATGATAGCAATGGTTGTTGGCTTCTTCGTGCTTTGTGTTGTGCCAATAGTCCTGGTAGACATTGCCGAAATCGCATGCGGCTACTCATGTACACCAAAAAGTCTTGTCATAACTGCCATTTATCTCTCGTATTTGAACCCAGCAGTAAATATACTAGCATATGCAACGATAAGCTCAGATTATCGAAAGGCATACAAAAGAATATTACTTGATGTCATTTGTTGCAAGAAGAAAAACTAATGAAACGGCAACTGTATATTCTTAATAATTCTTCAAGTTTCACCTTGAGAGCAACGACCGATAAAGGAGCCATATTAAAGTAGAGCTTTGATTGATTCAGCCTTTATTAATTCATGATGATTGGCCAATGTTATTAAGACATTGCAGTAGAAGACGGTCGAGTAGCTAAAGGACAGTCTGGTAGACGTTTTGGCATTAGACTCGTATCTTCCTCAGTACAGCAAGAAAAACGTAAGGATTAAATAATGACATAATTCAAAAGATATGAAAGAAAGTCAAAGGGCGGACATGGAAATATAAACAATCAAGTGAATGTATGACAAGGGACGAAAGAAGGGACACATGTGGAAGCTAAGGCGAGGATGATTGCTCTTCATATCAAAACTCGAGTGATTTCTATATATACAGCAAGTTCCAAATTCTCAACTTACTCATTGACAAGCTAGAAAGTTTGAAAACTGAACTGGATTAAAGGGACATGGATTAGAGGTTGATTGTGCCAAGTAGAACACCTCTACCTACAACCTCAACAATTTCTTGGGGGCATGAACCATCTCTGCCTACATTGCACTCCAGTTGGTCTACTGTAGCATTGGATAGTCACCTACAACTGCTCTTGTATGCTTCACTTCATTCATTGCTTGACTGAAGCGATCTTATGATTTTTATTTCCGTGATTACAATGTGATGGCGGTTATTTTGAAAAGCTGTGAAAATTTGAGCCTGATATCCTTTGTTCTTTATGAATATCTCAATAATTTTGGAGTGATCCTCCTATAAATACCAAAGAACAATAACAACAATTATAAAAACAACATGGTGCAACTAATTAGGATACTTAGGAAAACCAAGGTACAGCAAGAGCTTTCTTTACGTCTAGCTTGGATTTGATAATAATATTGTGTAGTGGATTCAGCCATAGGTTGCAGAAAGCAGTAAGGGCTATGCCCCACCAGAATGAAATTCTGATTACGACATACTGCACTCTGGTTACACTGACTACAAAACTTGAATAAGAGAGTTGGTACAAATGCTTAAAAGACTGTCTCAAGACATGGTTTGCTCACAACAGTTGACAATTGCAGATACTTGTTGCTTGAATTGCTTTATCATTTTATTACAACATTACACTCCCGATTACTCGAACACTCAAGGGACGAGCAAAAACTGTCAAGTTATCGAGAGTTTGAGTTATCGCAGGGACGTAACTTCAGCATTTATTTCGGGGGGTGTCAGAGGTTGCCCTGCTAATATTTTTTGTCTGGGATCTTTTTTAGCAATAGTAGTTGACCAATGTTCCTTGGTCCAGTAAGTTGCCCTGCTGGAATACGTTGTGCTGCCGTTTTTTCCCTGCGACATGGCAAAGTTTCAAGTTTGGGGGGTGAATCATCTCCCCATACCAACTTTAAGTGTCCTCTCTGAGTATTCGAGCATTCGAGTTTTCGAGTAAAATTACCTGGGAACTGCATGATTTGTTCAAGATATTGAGTATTAAAGTTATCAAAAATGCACTGTGTTTGATAAAATGAAGGAGATGAAAGATGCAGCATACTACCGTAATTATTGCTTTTTTTAATCTACACTAATGATTTACCCCTGAAGCTTAATGTTTCAATAGCTAGTATGTATGCTGATGATGCATGTATTTCCTTCTCCTCAAACTCGATTTCTACCATCAACAATGTTGTTAACGAAGATTTAGAGTCACTAAAGACATGGCTAGAAGAAAACAAGTCGCCTCTTAATGTCGCTAGAACACATTGCATTTTGATAGGTAGTAAAAATAAAATAAGAGCACTTAAACAGTCCAACACCATAATGCTGTCTATCTATATTGGAGATGACAAAGTATCTCCCATAACCAACACAATAACAAAAATAGTTCCTCGTGGTAGTGGTATTGGAATGCTAAGCGTCACCTCCCACTGGAAACTGTACAAATGATGTACAGAAGTTTCATTGAACCATACTTTAGGCACTGCTGTCCAGCTTGGGGGTAATGCAAGCAGTACAAACTTAAAAAGGTTCCAAAAATTACAAATTCGAGCTGCGAGAATTGTTGCGGATAGTCCTTATTACGCTCACTCGGAGCCACGAATAAAAGAGCTCGGTTGGCTTACTATTAAGCAATTGATTGATGCAGAAACCGTATAGATTGTCTATAAGGCTCTCATAGTGAAACGCCTAAATATCTAAAAGAATTATTTCATAGGCTGTCTGATATACAAAATAGGGAGCTAAGTAACTCAAAAACAGATCTTCTATTCCCTTGTTCAGGACATCCTTGGGATAAGAATGCTTTGCCTACATGGCATTTGGAACAACCTTGCATATTAAAGAAAAACAAGTAAATCGTTCTCTGAAAGGATGAAGTTATACTGGCCACTTTGATTTCCGATTTTTTTCACGTACTTCGCTTAATTTATTCTGTTTCCTTTTCATTTTTATTGCAATTGGCTTTTTGTGCAATTAGTGTAAAAACAGGGCAGGTTTGTAAATCAAATCTTTTTTGTAATCTCTACCCTGTATAAATAGTTATTAAAATGAAATGAAATCCTCGAAGTAGCCCCCATCGAATAAGCTCCCACCCAAGCATGTGAGTCTGTTAGTGCTTCATAGAGCTAGGAAAGAATAATCAGTCATTAATTAATAAAAATTTGCCTGTCCTTTAAAACACATCTTATTGCTTGTATGGTGGCATCGAAGAAACAGTTTGCTAGTAAAAATATTTCCACTGCAATATGATCAATTACCAAGAAGATTTTTCAAGTTCCTCCTCGAATAAGCCCCTCCTTCGGATAAGCCCCCTTGCAAAACACAAAAAATAGATAAACCCCTTTAGGTTTATTAGGGGATTTAGGGTATTATAAAGTAATGTTTAATTTTAGTTAAAAGGCTGGCTGCTTGGTATATCAGTCAACCAATTGCTCAATTGGGTAGCTGTGCTATACAATTGCATGAAAAGATTATATTCTAAGATGTTCAACATCTTTTCACTCCAAGTGTGATTGGGATGTCCAGGTGATGGAGCACCAATGTTCTCTTGTTCAGTTTAGTCGTCTGCATATCAGCTAAAATAATATAATTAATTAAAGACGTTGCACTTGTAATTATTTACTTTAATCTCCTTCTTGTTGTTTTGTAAAGACCGCCTTTTGAATTTAAAAGCTATAATATTGAAAATGGACTAAGCTTGATTGAGAGTACAATTCAAAGGCAGTTCATAGGCTAGTATGGTGAAATTCATAAACAAACTCTGTATTTGAATTTTATTTGAATAATGTAGCAATAACTGGAGTCATATCTCAGCAGGTAGTACTAATATTATGAGAGCGAAGCTACAAACATTATGAACTAATATTTGATGAGACACACCAACTACAGATTATTGCATTTATCAGAATTCGTGTTCTAACCAAACTCGATCAAATAATATACAAAATGGTAGCAGGAGCCCACCAAGCGTACTATTTTTATATGAGATGAACTAATGGTCATTTGACTATGTGAACAAAATCCATAATATTCAGAACAGTTCGCGCAGCTCGCCCTGCACTTTTGACATACAATTGTATTTTTGAGAGTCTTTCAAACTTATTTACAGAATAAAGTACCATAGAAGACCATATTTATTTGTTCATATTCAGGGAGGTAGGAAGAATTCAAAAGTGGGGGTACACGCATTCAGGGGCATCTTCACGTGGAAAAAAGGGCACTGTGTAAGCTGAAAGAGGGCACTATACATTCAAAACTTGCGTAAAAGTAGCATGTGCCCCCTGCATCTCCCTTTCCTACGTTCATATTCATATTCTAAAGGCTTTGAAGATGATGCTGTAGCCAACAGGAATAAGAAGAATTCGGAAATTTTCCCCGACCTAAGTGGCCAGGCCCCTCCTATTTGAAAATCCTTTCGACGCCTCTGAATAAAATATTTAGCTTCACCATGGCACTAACTTTGGGAAAGCAAACCAGGAACTTCGCTTTCAGATCAAAACGGACACCATTGATCTCTTTGTCCACATAGGAGAAACCTAATGGTTATGGAATTACGTTGCCCTACCTGAAAACTTTGGAGGTGCACAAATAAATAGGAAAATACACGTTTCCGGCGATTTCAACAGATCTAAGTTTCACAATTTCCTGGGGGAGCATGCACCCAGACCTCCTAGCTGATTTACATTTAAGGACTGCCGCAAGCAGTGCTCCACTCTTGAATTCAAGCTTCCTTCTTTTTTCTTTGTTTGGGTAAAATTTCCTTACCAAATATTGAAAATTTTCTTACGACTTCCTTCCACAAATATTTGCAGTAAAAGCACGCAAAACGGCGTATTATACGTAGGAAGATGCTTTCATATTTTATGTAACTTTGAATAGCACCAGGCCTAACTTTCTATACTTCTATTCAGATATAAGTTTAAGATAAATGCGAAATTAAGGAAATGCGAGTCAGAAATTCTTAGCTATTATCACAGCTGCCACTGTCGCAAGTAGGCTTTAAAAGAAAATGATCTCCCTTTAAAACAGTGGCGACAGTGTGTATTGCCCTTGATAATTCATTGGTTTGGTATATAGAGGAGCCACACACTGCCAACTTCATTCATTGATTCTGCATGCCCTAGTGGTGGTCGCAATGGAGGGCTAGAAGATCTATAGTCCCCACACGGAGCATGCTACCACCTGTCCAAAATTTCTGAACCATTTTCGCCATGCTAATCATATCATAGCTTCTCCGATGGAATACACGTTTTCTTAATGAGCAAGTGGTGTAAAAGAGAGTAGTGCTGGGCTGTTCAAAAAGTTAAGAAAGTTCAGCAGACATTCTTTTTATAATCATAAAATTTATAAGGATGTTAAGGCTCTGAATCATCAACATTTAAAAATAATTTTAGAATAATGCATGGCTCTAGTTTCATAAGGACTTAAAATTTTGTGTGCCCGAGATATAATTCTCCTTTTGGATTAACTTATGCATTTTGGACACAATGATTATTGCTTTTTCCACTTTTCTGTTGCTCTATGAAAAATAAGATATCTAACAAACATTTGAATATATTCCTTTGATTCTCTGACGAAGCTACACTGTTAGCGCTTAGGAATAATCTCAGTCTCAAGACCAGAAAAAAGTAAGAACATTGAGGCTCAGGAAAATTTTAGTACTCTTATAATAAAGTGCGTACGGGGTTGTTGAGACCTAGGAAGGCTTATAAGAGAATATTTATTTAAAATGTGACTTTTCTGTGTACGAATGCAATATACGTTATACTGGCTGATCTCTAACAGTTCTATGTCAGTTGTTTACTGATATTTATCATCAATTCAAGTGTGCATGTGTTCTCACTTTCCATTTATGTTTCATTTTCGTTCATGTGCAAAAATTGGAACTCATAAATTTTGTTAAGAAAGTCTTAAGAAAGTCTTGATACTGGAGAATGCTAAGAAAGTTTCACAACTGGGGCCTAAAAATACTTTTTTATAGCAAAAGCGTGTTGTTGGTCTCCACCAGAAAGTTGCTGGTGCATAAGCAATCATTTATAAAGCACAGAAATAAATAAGAAGGTGAAATTTTAAATGTACAAATGTATTTCTTCGAACTTCTTCTAAAGTCCTTACTCTTTTCAAGCTTTCCTTCTTTTTTCCTTACAATTTTCATTTCCTTCCTTTTTACTTCCAAATGCCCAAATTTCCCTACAAGTGGAAGCACTAAGCGCAATATTACTCTTTTTCATCGTGCAAAATGTTTTGTCGTTTCATTAAGTGTTTTACTCCCCCTTCCAGACAAAGTGCTTAATCTCATTCCGGAGACCCTACCAAGGTGCCCCTCAATTCATATGCCCCCACTTCTATAATGCTTCCTACGTCCCTGCTAATGGCGCTCCTGTCCCAACTAATATTCCACGTCCGATTGCTATGGCCCAAAGCCCCCTTTTCACGGCCCTGGATGATTCCCACAATGCTTTGCGCAAACACATGGTACAAGCTGCAACATGGCGGACGGATCGAGTTCACGAGCTGAAGAGGTAATACTTCAGCGAACGAAATGTAACCAAAATCTTTTGAGTTCAAATCGCACTGTGGTATCTAGAGATAACAGGTAAGCCTCTTGTGGATTAATTTATGCTTGGAAAATAAATGTATACCTTTATGGATTCTTCTAATGACCAATGAAAGTTTGATAAAATCCTAAGGCCAGACTGTTAGGCAAACCATCTTCAAACCAGACACATTTTTGCGAAAGTCACTTGGTACATTAAAAGTAGACGTGGTGTAGCAAAGAATTTCAACACTTGCCAACTCAAATTGTCTGATATTGGCACGTTTCAAACACCACTACATGAGTTGTTTGAAGCTCATATTTAGAAATATTTTCTCTCCCGAAGATATCATTTATGTTTGTTTTATGTGTTTCATGTAAAACAAGAATAGTTCTGAAAGAAATATAAGGTGAAATATTAATTATAATCTGCAGCCATGCTGTTTTACTGCCAAATATCCCAGCTTTGAAAAATAGAATGCTAATTGGATGTGTCAGAAATGATTTTCAAACCACTGTACATTACATAATGTCAATCATGTTACAGCAGTGCCATTAATAGGAGAAATTTTGTAGGTTTGCAGAGGAAAGTTCCTTAAGTCATTTTAGGCACTAGTTCTGAATTGTAACTCTCCATGTCTGCTGTCATGAAATTGTGCAGTAAATTTTGAATATACTTATGAAGTAGGGGGAGGGGAGGTGGAAGAAATATGGGATGTTGAAAATACGCCATTGATCTAAATTGTTACACATGCATTTTCAGTAAATTTTGAGTATTGATTTTGCAGGCTGGCAATATGTGGCTGTGGAAATAGGTTGGTTGTGTACAGTTTGAGAACTGGAAAGCCTCTAAGAAGACTGGAAGAGCATGAAGCAGACATAGTTGACTATTACTTTAGGATGAAAAACTGTTTACAGGTTATAATTGATTACCAGCATATGCAGAAAGTGAAGTGAATTTAAGTAATCATTGGATATCACTAACCCATAACAAGAGAGCAGAGCAATACTTACTATGTGTAATATTAGAGCATGGGCAAAGTTGCAATGGTTTTAAAGTTGATGGGTGACAATGATTTGACTTGTTAGGAAAGTGAAGAAGTACAAGAGAGAATAGAATTTGGAAAATGATATAGATAGTAGTATTAATATCTTATTAGTTTCATTTAATCCCATATTCTCAATGGCTTATTTTGAATTTGAGCCTTGGAACAGTGACTTATAAGAAAACCATGGTGAATTTTGATATTTATTCTTTATTTGATAAAAATTTGCTGACTAAACCATGTTACTAATAGAAGACATATACATGACAAATTCAGTAAATGTTTCGACACCATGCTAGTGTCATCCTCATTACAATAGAGAAAATAAGCTAGCATGACAATAAATACTAAATGTATGTAAAAGATACAATAAACAATGAGGTGCAGAAATGAAGGAAAGGACAAAAAAGTCTGAAATTTTTGTGGTCCCAGATTTGTTATTTGCAAAAGTTTTTTATATGCTTTTGCTATATGTTTATTGGCTTTATTGATATTTGGTTCCATATATCTTGTAGTTATTGTCTGCAGATAGAAATGGTGTGATGATTTTATGGGATGTTACAGATGGGACTCTTGTGAAAGTAAGTAGTTTTGTTTCATTTACAGGCCATTCAAAGAAATGTGCAAGTATCTTGTTTAGGTAGTTTCTGTTTAGGGTCTATAGACAGAAGGATTGAGATTTTAATGCATATTTCCAACAGTGGTTCAGATTAGTACCAAAGTATAGTTGGCAAAGGCATCAAAAGTTGTTTTGTAAATTAAAAATTTTTTTAACTTTTGTTAACTGTGCATTATATCATTTGTATAGAAAATTTTCATCCTTTTCCAGAATGTAGATCTGCTCACTGCTTATGCTGGATACAAAATGTCATATTGAGTGTTTTAATTTGGGCTAAGTCAAGAAAGAGGGGGACTTATTTGTCAGTTTATTAACTTTTGTATTAAGTATATCTGTGAGTGTAAAAATGCATATTAGGCTTTCAGATGTAGAAAATTCTATCATTAGGATTTAGCTCTTTACCATTTCTATCTTTTTTCAATTCAAGTATGTTACACTTTAAGTTTTAAAGTTTATTTGCATTTTTAAATCCTTAAGAAATTGAGAGTTCAGAATTCAATATCAGCTTTGATGACACATCCAAGCAATGATGACATTGTCTATGTAGTAAAGGAAGAAGCAAAAGAAAAGAAAAAGGGTGAGTTTATTTGCACTTATTTGCCAGTAAGTATATTATTTTTGTTTCTTTTATTGATACAAGATTCCTCTACAGTGAATATATTTTATTGTTATTTAGCAATTTAGAAGGTTATGTAGAAAGGTCTACAGTATATACTGTTGTCTCTCTTATCATTGAATTTTGTTTTAGATGGGTACAAAATATTAGATATATATATATATATATATATATATATATATATATATATATATATATATATATATATATATAT